>OY757016.1:14718366-15086358 GCA_963580285.1 Lucinisca nassula
CCACGGGGTGTGGCCAATTCTGACCCCAGGGACACGATTGGCAGGATTTATGTAGCTAACCATAATACGTTGCTACATACTAAATATCTTAACTATGGGCTTTATGGTTTCGGAGAAGAAGATTTTTGAAGCTTTTTTTCACAATTATAAGTTTATAGAAGATAAGGAGCTCTGGGGCGTGACCAGTTTAGACCCCAGGGGCATGATTGGCAGGATTTATGTAGGGGACTACTCGACGTTGCTACATACTGAATATCTAAGCTCTGGGCCTTGTGGCTTCAGAGAAGAAGATTTTCTAACTTTTTCCCATTGATAGTCTATGGGAGCTTATGAGCTCCGGGGCGTGGTCAATTCTGACCCAAGGGGGAGGGGAGGGGGCAGGATTTATGTAGGTGACCATGGGCTTTATGGTCTCGGAAAAGAAGATTTTTGAAGCTTTTCTCCCCATTATAAGTCTATGGAAGCTAAGGACCCCGGGGCGTGGCATATTAGTTTAGACCCCAGGAGCATGATTGGCAGGATTTATGTAGGGGACCACTCGACGTTGCTACATACTGAATAGCTAAGCTATGGGCCTTGTGGTTTTAGGGAAGATGATTTTTAAGTTTTTCCCATTGTTAGTCTATGGGAGCTTATGAGCCACGGGGTGTGGCCAATTCTGACCCCAGGGACACGATTGGCAGGATTTATGTAGCTAACCATAATACGTTGCTACATACTAAATATCTTAACTATGGGCTTTATGGTTTCGGAGAAGAAGATTTTTGAAGCTTTTTTTCACAATTATAAGTTTATAGAAGATAAGGAGCTCTGGGGCGTGACCAGTTTAGACCCCAGGGGCATGATTGGCAGGATTTATGTAGGGGACTACTCGACGTTGCTACATACTGAATATCTAAGCTCTGGGCCTTGTGGCTTCAGAGAAGAAGATTTTCTAACTTTTTCCCATTGATAGTCTATGGGAGCTTATGAGCTCCGGGGCGTGGTCAATTCTGACCCAAGGGGGAGGGGAGGGGGCAGGATTTATGTAGGTGACCATGGGCTTTATGGTCTCGGAAAAGAAGATTTTTGAAGCTTTTCTCCCCATTATAAGTCTATGGAAGCTAAGGACCCCGGGGCGTGGCATACTAGTTTAGACCCCAGGAGCATGATTGGCAGGATTTATGTAGGGGACCACTCGACGTTGCTACATACTGAATAGCTAAGCTATGGGCCTTGTGGTTTTAGGGAAGATGATTTTTAAGTTTTTCCCATTGTTAGTCTATGGGAGCTTATGAGCCACGGGGTGTGGCCAATTCTGACCCCAGGGACACGATTGGCAGGATTTATGTAGCTAACCATAATACGTTGCTACATACTAAATATCTTAACTATGGGCTTTATGGTTTCGGAGAAGAAGATTTTTGAAGCTTTTTTTCACAATTATAAGTTTATAGAAGATAAGGAGCTCTGGGGCGTGACCAGTTTAGACCCCAGGGGCATGATTGGCAGGATTTATATAGGGGACCACTTGACGTTGCTACATACTGAATATCTAAGCTTTGTTTCCTCATTATAAGTCTATGGAAGCTAAGGAGCCCGGGACGTGGCCAATTTAGACCCCAGGGGCATGCTTGGCAGGATTTATGTAGGGGACCACTCGGCGTTGCTACATACTGAATATCTAAGCTCTGGGCCTTGTGGTTTCAGAGAAATTTTTTTTTTTAACTTGTTCCCATTGTAAGTCTATGGGAGCTTATGACCTCTGGGACGTGGCCAATTCTGACCCCAGAGGCATGATTGGCAGGATTTATGTAGGTGGCCATATTACGTTACTACATACTAAATATCTTAACTATGGGCTTTATGTTTTCGGAGAAGAAGATTTTTGAAGCTTTTTCCCCTATTATAAGTCTATAGAAGCCAAGGAGCTCTAGGACGTGGCCAATTTAGACCCCAGGGGCATGATTGGCAGGATTTATATAGGGGATCACTTGACGTTGATACATACTAAATATCAAAGCTCTGTGCCTTGTGGTTTCAGAGAAGAAGACTTTCTAACTTTTTCCCTATTTAAGTCTATGGGGGCTATATGTTGCCATAGCAACCAAACTAATGAGCCGATTTTCCTTAAAACACAAACTTTCAATCCCCGGCACCGAGCCCAAGGATGCTGCAGATGCAATTTGGACTGAATCGGCTCAACTGCTTCAGAGAAAGTGTTGACGCCAGACGACGACGACGCAGACGATGACGACGATGGGCCACTGCCTACCCTATAAGCTCCCCAGGAGCCTTCGGCTCTGGTGAGCTAAAAAACAAACGTCCTCCAGATATAATCTTTTCCGCTTTTTTGGGTTGGTTTTAACTCTTATCATGCTGTTCGCGACAACCTATATCTTTGGAAACAGTGTAGATCCAGATCAGATGGCTTCTGAAGAAGCCATCTGATCAGGATCTACACTGTTTGGCATTCAGTTTATAAATTTGTAGCAATAAATTACATCAAGTAATTTGATTGGTTGACAGACAGAAATGGGTGTGGCTTAAATGAATATTCAGCAAGATAAGGGTTGAATATAGGGGCTGATAATGATTATTAGTATACCTCGCGTAACTTTCCCATACAAAACCCACATAGGCCTTGGGACTGTTCAAAAATGGTCTTAAAGACCACTTTTGAACTGTCCCAAAGGTGGTTTTATTTTATTTATTATTTTGTTTTTGTTGTTGTTGAATTTTCAATATATTTGCATAGGCGTTTTTTCGTAATGTGTTCCCGCTGGCTTCTTCGTGGACTTTTGTCCCTGAGCACCTTGTTGGGCACGGTGCCTATCCCAATAGGGGCTCCGCAGTCAAAATGAATATATCAATACATATTAAGGGAAATGGGACACCTTCAGGGGAGGCAGCTCCTGCAAAAGTATTTTTGTGTCCCATGTCAATAGGGGTCAACACTTAAAGGAAAGAATTTGCTCCTGAGGAGCAAATTCTTTCCTTTAAGAGAAGACCCCTTTTTCAGTGGGACAGGGCTTATACTAAAAGCGAACAGGAAGTCGCGAAAGTTGTCCCCCTTTTGAAAAATGGCGGAAAAATCTGCCAGGTTTTCCCATTCCCCTTAAATATTAAGTTATATGGTGTGACTCCATCTGTATTGGCACGCAATCAATTTTTTGAAGGTTTTTGTCTCCTTGAGAGCGTTGTTTTGTTGTGTTTCTGTATAATTTCCAGGTTGTTGGCCCCAGAACCAATGTTGTTTAGTCTACGAGGTAGCGCCATAAAATGATTTTGTTTGTTTGTTTAATTTGAGGTTTAACGTCCCCGTCAACACTGTAAAGGTCATTTTGGAGACGTTGCTTCCAATTTTGTGGGACTTTTAACCGACAATGAGATGTAATGACTTCTCAAGCCCTGTCGCCCAATGAAACCAATAGGGTTTATTAGCATGGACGGTCCGCCTCGTACCGCGGTTCCTGGACAGGCTTAGATCCTCTAAGCGGGTTACCAGTACTAGTTTGCGGGTCGGATTCAGCTCTGGGTATATGCAGTCCATATATTTCTTCAAGCCCTTATGGGTGGGGGCTAAACGCCATGAAATGATATATATTTTTTATAACAGTTGTTGTTTATGTAAATGTTTATAGACTATGAGCGAGTTCGATGAAAGAACCCGAGGAGCAAATTCTTCCCTTTAAGAGTGGACGCCCTTTTCATTGGGCCAGGGCTTATAGACAAGCGAACAGGAAGTCCCGAAAGTTGTCTCCCTTTGCATAATGGCGGACAATTCCCCTTAATAACGGTTTAATATACCACGATCAATCTTGACATGTAAGCACAAATACAGTGAAATTCAACTATTAAGACCACCTGAAATGTAGAAAATTTATACTTTTAAAAGAATACTTAGAAGGTTTCATTTGTACTTCCTTTGTGTTTTCTATATCCGGTGTGCTCTAGAGGGAGACCACCTTTGGGACTGTTCAAAAGTGGTCTTAAAGACCACTTTTGAACAGTCCCAAAGGTGGTCGTAATAGAGGAATTTTATTGTAGTTCATTTTCAGGGGGAACAACCTACGTCAGAGCAGTGACGTCATAACCATTCGTAGGTTTGCCAGCGTTTACTACACAAAAGGCAATTGTCACAACAAGTATTTGTTTGTTTGATTTGAGGTTTAACGTCCCCCTCAACACGTCACAACAAGAAGGCGCAGTCGGTGCATTAGGACATAAAAGAATCAAACATATTGAAATCTGTCTCAGAAATGTGGCCTTTTCGTTAGATAATTCGACACAAGTTGATTTGGCAATGATGTCGGAACTACCATGGTTTACAGTGCCGAATCAAATCTTGTGGCAAAGCTATCGAAGCCTTTTCAATGTTTCTAGGTGGAATTAGCTTACTGGTGGGATGCAAATATTGTTGGTTGCCAGCTGAAGTATGTTTTCTGAAGACTCGTAATGTACATATCTAGTTTGAACATTTTATTTACCCTATTTACACCAATATGGCCGCTTCTGAAATGGGTACGACATCTCTGCTATGACGTAGGTTGTCACCCCCTGATTTTGAAAAAAGAAAAGAAGGAACGTACTGGTGTTCTGGGTGATCTAAGGAATGACAACCCCCTAACAAGTCTCCACGTGGAAGCATAAACACATCATGCTCGTGATTATGGTCAGTAAATCCTTCGCATACCAGTCTAACGTCTGCGTGGTCAGCCTTTTTCTGGTAAAAAGAATTCAAAATACATGTACACCACAGACTCTTTATAGCACGGTTCATTATAACACGATTCGAATATAACACGGTTTAATTTGTTTGTTTGTTTGAACTGAGGTTCAACGCCCCGTCAACAGGTCAGTTTGGAGACGCTGCTTTCAATTTTGTGGGACTTTTACTCGACATTGAGATGAAATGACATCTCAAAGCCCTATCACCCAATAAAACCAAAAAAGGTTTATATGCATTGGACGGCCTTACCCAAATCACTTTGTCACGGCAGGCTTAGTCCTTCTAAACGGTTTACCAATACTTGTGTGTGGTCAGTTTCAGCTCTGCGTGGAAGCACTATGCAGCCCAACCTATTTCTTCGGGCCCCGATGGGCGGGGGCGGATAACACGGTTTAAAAATGGATTCCAAACACGGTTTAAAGTTGGATTCAAAACTGTATAGATTATTTAGAAAAATGGACATTTTTCTATTTGCTTGGATATAACACGGTTGTTTAAGTAACACCGTTTCTGCAAGTATTATGAAGAGGTCAATGTGTTCTATATCAGTAATGCCAAACAAATGTGCATTTTCTTAGAAGCTGAGCCTGCATACTTTTTTAATAAGAGGAGAGAGTTACTTGTCACCTTGGAGAAGATTGGTTCCATGGCATCAATAAAACACACAGATATGCGGTCTTCCTTGGGCGCATGTCTGCAAAACTTCACCGGTAGCACACAACGTAGGGGAGACCGGGGACAGTTGATGCACTTTTTAGACTTTTTGACGTATCTCTTCACTGGACCAACCGATTTTGTTATTTTTTGCGTATTCTTAAAGGTCCATCTTTTCTGCATTTAAAATTGAATTGCAATCCCGAATTTTTGGAATATTTATCCTAATTTTCACTAGATTTCTTGAGCAAGTCGACTGCATCAACTTTCCCCAGCAGTGGGGCAAGTTGATGCAACGCTAGGGGTAGGTTGATGCAATATTTATTTTCTCGCTTTTATGAATTCATACAACGGATACAACAGAAAAATGACCATTTTGTGTGGATAAGACTGGATTTCATTTTTTTGTTGTTCATTGAAATTATCATTGACAAAAATCTATCAAAGGGGTGGTTGCAAGTGTAAAATTGCACCAATAAAATTGGGAATGCGTTTAATGCCTTTATTTCTGAAAACTTAGAACATTGTAAAGAAGAACATACAAATCAACCCGGGAAATCAACTGGTCTTTATGAATGTCATAGATGCCCTGCACATATTAAGTCCATCCAAACATTGTGAACAATGTTAAACTCTTGCCGATCAACTGAATTCTAATACATATGCTGTAAAGACTTGCAAACGCAACAAAGAACCCCCAATGCATAACACATTAGACTTTAAGGGCTGGAAACCAGATACCTGAAAATAATGTAATTATCATTTAGCTATATTTACATTTCCAGTGTAAAGCCTAATGTAAAACTATAGAAAACAGTGTAGTTCATTCTTCCATGAACGCAACGAGTCACATGATTTTCAGTGACGTCAAGTGACTTCAGTCTAAATCATTGTTCTCTACGGGCATTGGTGGCGTCAGCGCTCTTCCGCTCTTTGTAGCAAAACAGCGTGTAAATGTTTTTCAGTTTTAAAAGTTTTCCCTATAAGCATTTTTCGCCCAGTGATGTGGGGCACAGAATGTAAATATAAAAATAAACTTAATTTTTCTGCTTTCCATGAAAGTATGAACGACAGCGGGTCGCTACCAAAGTTTACATGAACCACTTCGGGGTTCATTTACTTTGCGCGCAACCCACTGCGTTCATACTTCCATGAACATCAGAAATATAAATTTCATATCTTAATTGGCATGAAGTGGCTTGCGACGCAATATGTTCAATTCAAACTTGATTTCATTCGTAGTATAGTAATATTGAAAGCATGGATTAGACTTGTTTGTATGAATGCTGAGTTTAGCCATAAGCTAGCTATCATAATTTGTCCGTATTTATGTTTACATTCTGTGATGTAATTAGAGATACAATCATGTAAGTATGTTTTGTATTCTGCTTTATAACGTATGTGTTAAGGGTATTGAAGTAGATATAATAACTACAGCTGAACTGTAATACTCCATTACATACCGAAAACTCGGAAAACAGTATGCCTACATAACATTACATGTACCCTGAAGCCTTTATTTATGTTGACTTGGGTTGCCGCTCGGGGCCATGCATCCCGAACAATTCCTGGTAAGTCATAGATGGGCATAATTTTCGCAGGGTTGTTCCTCATCCATGCGTCCTGTCCATCGGAGAAATACTTCTTGAGAGGACCAAACCTATGTGAGTGAGTGTTGGAGTTTTACATCCCACCAACAGCTGAGGTCATACGGAGACGGGGCCTCGGTTTAAAGACTCATCTGAAAGTCTGGAGAAGCCCGGGATCGATCCTGCGATCCCTGGTTTACAAGGCGAATAGGGTAACCACTGCACCACGGAGGCTTCTAACACAGACCTGTCCAGGGGTTGCAGTTTATGACTGCAGTAGGGTGGGAAGGAAAGCATGACCAGTTTCTCACCATTCTGAAACGCACAGATGGCTAAATTTAGGATAAATATAGAGATGAAACTTATAAACGGCCTTAAGATGTTTTAATTTTGATAGAAACGTGATTTTGTCATATCAATTATGGCTTAGAAACTACAACGGGGCAGGTTGATGCACCGCATCAATGTGCCCCGTGCCCAATGTATCAACCTGCCCCAGCTACCCCCCACGTGACATTCAGCAAGGGAGGCAACTTATATATCATGTTTTCATTTAAATGAGCGTGCCGTTTGAAAGATGAAGGATCTAGCTACCCGGGTGCATAACTTGGTGATGATCCAGCAGAAATAAATGTATGCGAAACGAAAAAGTGCAAAACATCTGTAAATTTACTCGCATGTCTTAAAAATGAACTTTTCTTCACTAAAGGCGCATTTGTCATCCAAATTCGTCGAAACTTCCGGAAAAGATGACGGCTATCAAGGACGTCTTTATTTCGTCATTTATGACATCATAAATTGCATATTGGCTTATTTATTAAGCCTGCATTAACCTACCCCGTGCATCAACTGGCCCCGGTCTCCCCTATATGCAACATTGTATCAACGCCGACGTTGCTGCAAGGTTACCTAGAGGTCATGTGTCCGCTGGGTTGGTTCTCCGGGATCATATCTAACTCCCAAGTTAGACTCTAGTCAGACCTTAGTCTTCCAGGGCACACATGTCTGCAAAGCCTGGTTCTATGGGCATTAATTTTACTCACCGGACGGACTCTGATCCGACTGCGCAGTTGCGCAGGCTGATATGAGTCTGCCAGGCCCAACATGTCGGCATAACGTGATTCCACAGGCATCTATATAACGCATAAGTATGACTCTTGTGAGACTGCGGGAATGCGCAGGCTTATATGAGTCTTCCTTGTCGCGCATGTCTGCATGAGCAAACGAACCAACGAACCACAAGAGCGTGACGAATGACGTCATTAAAAGCTGCAAATATATGACGTCACTCGCAGATTCTTTGCTGTTAGACGGTGTAACGTCACTTTCTCGCACCGTAAACGTTACAAAAGTACATAATTACATGTGTTAAAAGTAATAATTTTGCGGGATATCTTCGTTCAATGGCGAAAAGTTGTGAGATTTTAAAGACAAACAACAATATTAATGTCGATTTTTAGCGTGTTAGAAACGAAATAGATCAGCTCTAGTCTGTGATTTGTTGAGTAATAAAACACAGTTTGTCGATCAGTTGTAAGCATGCTAGGTGCTCATGATTTGATCTACTTTATTAATGACCTCCAAACTGTGATTTATTACTCAACAAATCACAACTAAAGCTGATCTATTTCTTTAAAGAAAAAAAAAAAAAAAAAAAAAAAAAACGAAAAAAAAAAATAAATAAATAAATAAATAAAAAAAAATAAATAAATAAAACGCACAGGCAGCGGACTCTATTCCAGACTACACGGGTTAATTTAATGAGTTCTGTGTGCTGTGGTTTTACGGGCCAGTCAATAGCTGAGGTCATGTTCAGCAGATCATTTACCTTCACTGTTCCAGGCTTAGACCATCATAGTGGTTTACCAGAAGTTAGCGAGATCGTGACCCCGACAGCGCAACTGGTTTGAGCCGATAGACCAACGGCCGATCCTCAATCTACCTTCTATCTCATGCCGCCTTCTAAGAGATGGGAAATTAAAAAAGTACAGCGATATTCCGCTATTAAGACCGCCTAATATTAAGACTTATTCTGCTTTAAAAAGCTTATTTAGTAGGCTGCAGTTATTTTTTTATTTCTGTTTTCTGCACACGGTTTACTCTGGTCAGAGACAACCCTTGGGACCAGTCCCAAAGGTCGTCTAAAGGAGACTGGGAACACCTTCAGGGGAGGCAACTCCTGCACAAGTCTTTTTGTCTACCATGTCAATAGAGGTCAACTCTTAAAGGAAATAATTTGCTCCTAAGGAGCAAATTCTTTCCTTTAAGAGTAGACCGTTTTTCAGTGGCGCAGGGCTTATAGAAAAGTGAACAGGAAGTCCCGAAAGTTTTCTCCCTAAAAATCTGCCAGGTGTCCCCATTCCCCTTAATATAGAAATTTTACTGCAAATATGGGATAGAATATAAGAAAAAAACTGACTAAAAACACCTCGACCCCCGACCTGAAATCCCAAACCTGCTGCAAGCATCCAAGATCCTTGCCCTACTGAAGCATAAGTAGTAGAATAAGTTGAGATTAGCTCCGAAATGTCGGTAAATGTCGGTTAAACGAAAACACGAGCAAACAAATACCTACATGTTGTGCAATGTACAATACACAGTGTACATTATTGCCAGGCTCGCCATTAGTTTCAAACTTTGAGATGCCATAGATATCTGAAAAAAAGAAAGTACAATCAGAGTGAGGCAAGCACAATTAATCGGATAATTGATCGATAAATTCCACAAAAAATGATTATCATTCCTTATTGCCAGTAATCGATTATTTGATAACTACAGTTCACTACCCAATGTTGTTTCAAAAATAGCTGGATGACTGGCGAACAATGCAAACCCTGATGAGACGTAGCGTTCTGCGAAGTCTAATCTGGATCTACACTGTTGACTCAGGACTTTCTATCCGAGTGCATATGGATAAGAGCATAACATGTATCATACTGGATTAGCTTTTCAGCTCTGATTAGCCAGAACTACCTACACCAGGACTTTGTTTATATATATAAACCACAGCCACGGTTTATATCCATAATCCTCAGAGGGACATTTTTCAATATCACCCTCAGTCAGGAATGCAATATTTATTATTTATCTATCATTTTGACTATCATGTATTGTTCGGAGGTCTTCCGTATTAACTGAGGTAAAAATCAATAAACATGCTTTTAATGGTGTTAATTAATAAAATAGACATTAATCAAACAATTTCGCATTGGCCCAGTTACAGGTCCTCGGTCAGCTGTATTGGCCTCTGCCTTCGGCCTCGGACCAACACAGCAGACCTCGGACCTGTAACTGGGCCAATACGAAATTAATTGCTTGCTAACATAATATTATGTGCATTTCGAGCGATTTGATTGCTTGAAATAAAAGTTTTATACTGCGATAAATTCAATGAGCAAGAATCTCCGAACAATATTACACAGAGACTAAGGCTGACACGAATATACTACTAATCGATATATCGATCGATAAATTCCACAAAAATTGATGATTATTACTGATTTGCTTGTAATCGATTATTTGATAACTGCAATTTACTACCCAAAGTTGTGTCTAAAACAGCCGAATGAGTGGCAAACAATGCAGACCCTGATGAGACGCCGCGCGGCGTCTCATCTGGGTCTACACTGTTTGCAAAAACCGGTCTGTTCAAATACATATGATAAAGTATAACGCGGCGTCTCATCTGGGTCTACACTGTTTGCAAAGACCGGTCTGTTCAAATACATATGATAAAGTACAACATATGGCAGGAGTCATGCTGAGACAGAAAGCCAGACCAAATCTTCAGTGATTGTCCACAACGGTAGGACTGATAATCAATCGATTAGCTAGCCCTAACAGCGACAGGTAGTAATATAAGGTGACGTCAATGAGCACGTTTTGAACCCGCGCTTTACGCCATTGTTTATGAAGTTACGTCAACAGCGTTCGATTAAAAGAAAAACGTAAATGTTACAAGAGAAATAAATTGAATTTAAGGACATGAAGCTTTTTTTTTTTGTTTTGGTTTCTTTTCAGAACGAATAATCATTCCAAAGTGGCCGTGTGTGTGTGTGTGTGGTGTGTGTGTGTGTGTGTGTGTGTGTGTGTGTGTGTGTGTGTGTGTGTGTGTGTGTGTGTGTGTGTGTGTGTGAATTCGGGTTTAACGTCGCTTTCAACAATTTTTCAGTCATATCACGACGGTGTCTGGTTGCGACAGGGAGCTCAATGCTCACTTTTATAGTGCTGCCTCACTGAAGTATCATGTCCCAGACACATTACATGATACCACACCCAGTCACATTATCCTGACACTGGGTCAACCAGTCCTAGCTCTACCCCGTAAATCTGAGTGCCAAGCGAGGAGCAGCTAGTACCATTCTTAACGACTTTGGTATGTCGCGGCCCGGGATCGATCCCGTGACCTCCCGTTCCCCGGAGCGGACACTCTACCAACTGAGCTAGTTAGTTAGTTAACGTATCGTTAAAACTTTGATCGTTTATTATGGCAAAAATGCTAAGATATTTGCTGAAAAAATATGAGCAGCTTTTGCAGAAGCAAAAGCTGCTCACATTTTTTCAGCAAAAATACCAAAATTTTAGATATTGTACTTGCTAGAATAGTTAACAATATGTCCACTAACGGGCTCGTTAAGCTAACGATGCTTTGAACAACTGGGCCCAGGATTTCGATGACAAAGATCGAATTACACCTGTGGACACAAAAGCATTCAAACTCCGATGAAGTACCTTTCAATGAATCTCTTCGCATCGAGTTAGTTTGACAAGCAAATGTCATTCATCAAAGTAGTCTAAAACTTGATCAAGCAATATACATTGATTGGTCTTATTGTGGCAAGCACTTTTTGGCCATTTTTAGATCTGATTGACATTCGAGATGTATTCTGATTGGGCAGTGCATGGTTTAAAATGAAATATACAACGGTTTGTGTTTTGAATTCATTCCTGTCTTGCAGTTGACTGACAGGATGTAAGGAAATATTGAATGAAACATCAGATCAAAATGAAATGAAGCTCATCAAAGTTTGAACGGATTTGTGTCCACAGGTGTATATAGAATGAATTATCATTTTTGTTGATTTTGTGTAATCACAAACTTAGCCGATGATGAAAGACTATTCGGGCTTCATGCAGTTTGTGACTTTTTCGCCTAAGTTTACACATCGATAAACAGCCTCCGCCCATAGGGGCTTGGTGCTTCCACGAAGAGCTGAAACCGACCGCACACGAGTACTGGTAAACCGCTTAGAGGATCTAAGCCTGCCCAGGCAAAGCGGT
This sequence comes from Lucinisca nassula, assembly GCA_963580285.1. Classification (NCBI taxonomy): domain Eukaryota; kingdom Metazoa; phylum Mollusca; class Bivalvia; order Lucinida; family Lucinidae; genus Lucinisca; species Lucinisca nassula. Next base: position 14,730,601 of record OY757016.1, read on the forward strand.
GCGAGTCGGACCGCCCATGCTTATAAACCCTATTGGTTTCATTAGGCGACAGGGCATGAGATGTCATTTAATCTCAATGTCGAGTAAAAGTCCCACAGAATTGGAAGCAACGTCTCCAAAATGACCTTTACAGTGTTGACCTCAAATCAAATCAAACAAAACAAACACACAAACCATCATGGTGAAAAACTTCGCTGTCAACTGAATCATCATGGGCTTTTTCAGCAGCGTGCAGGTATATGTTCATAGTTTTATCGTCGTCCGCAGGTGCATCCTCGCCGCCGTGAAAATGGACGTCGAGTTCGCATTGGTGCATATGTTCTATCTGATCCTTAAGGCCATCGATCTCATCTTGAAGGTGTTTCAGAGTACTGGCTGGAAAATAAATGGGGGAGTGATATGAGGAAAGTTATATAGAGGACCTTACATGAATGTTCGTGTACACATAATTGAATTTATCAAACGAGTTGAGGAAAAGGGATAAAATGCGAGGCTGAGCCGAGCATTTTATCCCTTTTCTGCAACGAGTTTTATTAATTCAATACTAGACGAGCATGAATGCAATATTCTATTTATTATATGACATGTAAAACGCATTCTATTATTCACGATTGTTTAGCAAAATGTCAATATTCCGCCAAAGTAAATGCGGCGTCGTTAAGGACGTCGTACATGTAACGTTACAGGGCGTATCTAACTAATTTGCATATTTAATCCGTTAGTGGATTATCGAATTTATTATATGGCGTTATTACATTCCAGGACGCGACGAAATATGATAAAATAAAGTTTATCATATGACGTCGCGTCCGAGAGTGTAATAACGCCATGCATTATTTTCGATAATCCACTAGTGGATTAAATATGCAAATTAGCTAGATACGTCCCGTAACGTTACATGTACGACGTCCTTAACGACGTCGCGTTTACTAATGGCGGAATATTGATATTTTTGTAAACAATCGTGAATAAAATGTCATATGATAAATAGAATCTTGCATTCGTGCTCATGTATTATTGAATTTATTAAACTCGTTGAGAAAAAGGAATAAAATGCTCGGCAAGCCTCGCATTTTATTCCTTTTCCTCAACTCGTTTAATAAATTCAATAATACATGAACACTCATATAAGATCGTCTATTTATAGACTCAAACACAGATAACTAATCTGGTCCCCGCCCGTCTTGGCTTGGCGAAATATACTGAGGGGATATACTGAGGGGATCACTGTATTGAAAATTGTCATTTGGGGAGGTAAATCGGAGGTTTTACGCTGGTAAATTTCGTTTTACGGCGGCGCGACAGCGGAGCCGTAAAACGTAATTTGCGACCATAAAACCGACGATTTACCTCCATAAATGACAATTTTCAATACAGTTATCCCCATTCTAATGCCAAGCAGGCACATGACGTAATTGTGACGTCACATCAACGTCGGTACAACTTCATGACCTTTATACAACGTCACATCAACATCGGTGCAACGTCATGACGTTGCACCGACGTTGATTTGACGTTGCCCTCTCGACGTGTGCCTGCTGGGATGCACTTATTCAGATGTTTTGTTAAAAACTGTACTATTTTGCACAATGCGACAAGCGATGTGAGCTACGTAAAAAACAAGTGCCAGCCAACGAAAAGCGACGTTACGTGATTAAGTCGGGTTTCCGACAGTATATCGCAGGATAAACTGTCGCAAATTTGACGTTATCCAAACGTCACGTCACGTCACATACGCAAGTGAATTAGTATGCATGGTGCTTCTACGCAGAGCTGAAACCGACCGCACGTCAGTAGTGGTAAACCGCTTAGAAGTTCTTAGCCTGCCCAGTAAAGTGGTGCGAGTCGGGCCGTCCCTGCATATAAGCCCTATGGGAAAGTAACTGTCCTTCTGGCTTGCCGCGTTTGATGTTTCCGTTAGGGTCTAGTTTATTAATATTTAATGTTTGCGTTTCTTTTCCTTTGTTGTGTCTGATGGGTGATGTTTGTTAACCCATTTAGTACCGGAAACCCCAAAACGGGCACCTTGGCAAACAGTGCAGGCCCAGATCAGACGCCGGAGAACGCGGCGTCTGATCAGGGTCTTCACTGTTTAGTTAGTTTATACTAATTTATTTTAGTTCGATTGCGATGAAAGCCTTAGGCTTATTGAATCGCTCTCGAACACTCATTCCGGGTGTTTTCGCGAGCGCGAGAGAGAGAGGCAGTGGCTTTTACACCACTGCTACCCATTTACACCTTGGTGGAGTGGGGCAATGTCATAAGTGTCTTGCCCAAGGACGCACCTCGATACCGGTGGCCGGATTCGAACCTAAACCTCTCGACCATAAATCGAACGCGCTAACCACTGCGCTATCGAGGCTGACTATCGATTCACTGTTTACTAAAGGTTCAGTCATTTTCCTAATAAATTTTGAAGAAAACACAACCTGAACCCTAAATTTTGAAATGGACACCTGCTATATATAAGGAGGAAGATTCCATTTGGTACAAAAAAGGGTTAATTGTATCGATTTCTGATTATTTCCTTCACTTCTGTTTTGTTTGGGCGACAGGATCTGAGCTGTCTATTTATCTCAATGTCGGGTAAAAGCCCCACAAAGTTGGAAGAGATGTCTCCAAAATTACCTAAATAGTGATGACGGGGGCGTAAAACATTAATGGAATTGAACAAACAAAAACATGACTTATTTTATCAGGATAACGCACCCTATCACAACACCCATACTTCAATAGATGCAACATGACACAAATCTTGTCGTATTAGTACGAAAATATAACTATACAAATGCATTGTTAACTTAACCACCGAAAAAAACACGAAAATTTTAACCCTTATCTTGGTGTTCACGACAACCCCTATCTTTGCAAACAGTGTAGATCCAGATCAGATGGCTTCTGAAGAAGCCATCTGATCAGGATCGACACTGTTTGACATTCAGTTTATGAAGTTGTAGGAATAAATTACATCAAGTAATCTGATTGGTTCAAAGTCAGAGATGGGTGTGGCTAAAATGACTATTCAGCAAGGGAAGGGTTAAGATGAAAAACTTTGATATTTTTCTTATTTCTGCTCAAAATATAAATTGTGGGTACCCGTTAAAGCCGCATCATTGAGGCGGTACCCGTTAGAACCGCCTCATCGAGGCTGTACGCCTCATTTAAGCGGTTCTAACGAGTACCCACAATCTATATTTTAGAGCAGAAATAAGAAAAATAAGGTTTACCCCTGTAAACCCCAGTTTTGCTATATAAAAGTTGGGTTCAAGGGGATCGAAATTATATATGCGTGTTTTCGTGATGATTTATGATTTTCCTTCTTATACAGAGCGTGGATGCATGTTAGGTATTTTGTTATTTCTAGACCTAACATAGATTGTGGGTCGGTGGGTGCCTGTAGGTATTTTCCTTTTTTAGAACAAAAACAGATTGTTGTTGCTCAATAGGTATTTTCCTATTTTTCTAGGACAATAAAAAAGATTGTGGGTGCTCCTGAGGCATTTTAAGAACAAAAACAGATTGTTGTTGCTCAATAGGTATTTTCCTATTTCTAGGACAATAAAAAAGATTGTGGGTGCTCCTGAGGCATTTTCTTATTTGCAGGGCAAAATCTGATTGTAGGAGCTCCTTAGGTACATGTAATTTCCTATTTCTGGACCAAACAAATATTGAGGGTGCTTCAATGAGGCGGTTTTAACGAGTGCCGACAACTCACGTGTTTGAGTAAAAATTAGGAAAATAGTGTATACCCATGTGAATTTCAAGTGGAGTTTATAGGGTTGTTATTTGTCGATAATCTCCGAGTAGTTATGGAAAATGGTCATGAGTCGAAAGAATTTTCAACAATATATCAAGTTTCACTTAATTCTCTTCTACACTTTCAGAGATACGCTCCGGACAAGTTTTTCATTGAAATAGTTAAGAAGGGAAGTAACTCCATAAATACTGGTGACAGGGTTCTGGTTCTTGCATTCTACAATTCCCCGTATGGCCCTCTATCAGTATATCAAGTTTCACTTAATTACCTTTAATACTTTTAGAGATATAGAGTGTGGCGGACCGGACGGACGGACGTTTTGACGGACGGACGTTCTTACGAGACGTACATTCTGGGGTTCCCAATGTTAACTCTATGGAGACTTTAACCCCATAATGTAGCATTGTACAGCCACTAACCCCACAATCACTCAAAGTTTAACCCCATAACACCAAAATTTACGGAATAAACCTCATTATGTGTCAATTGTACATTATGTACCTGATGTTTGTACGGACGGACGGACGGACGGTCAGACGGACGGACAAAGCGGCGACTATATGTTCACCCTTCGGGGAGCATACTATATGCTCTCCCTTCGGGGAGCATAAAAATACAAGAGGGCTCAGAGGGCCCTGATTCGTTCACCTGAATATCACTGTCTCTAGTACATTCTATTTTTAGCTCTGGTGGCCATAATGTTCGTCAGAGCAGAATGATCTTAGCTTTTTTGGTATGGTGTCACCTAGGCTACATTCTTGTGAAGTTTGAATCAAATTGACCCAAGGGTTTAGGAAGAGCTCGTGTTTAAAGCAACTTTACGTTTTTCTATTTTTAGCTCTGACGGCCATCTTGTTCATCGGAGCGGAACAATTTAGCTATTTTTGTAGAGGGTCACCTAAGCAACATTTCTACGAAGTTTGAATGAAATTGGACTAAGGGTACTTCTATTTTTAGCTTTGGCGGTCATATTGTTCGTCAGAGTAGAATGATTTTTATATATTTTGGTAGGGAACACATAGGCAACATTCCGGTGAAGTATGGATCAAATTGGCAAAAGGGATTAGAAGAAGATGGCGTTTGAAGCAAATTTTATGTTGTATTTGTTTTAGCTCTGGCGGCCATTCTTTCATCGGAGTGGGATCGTTTTAGCTATTTTGGTAGAGGGTCATCTGAGCAACATTCCTATGAAGTTTGAATGAAATTGGTCCAAAGGTACAGAAATAGTTGTCGTGTAAATAGAGGATATTTGATTTTTTTCAGTGTAAGATCGAATTTTATTTCATCGAATGAACACCAAAACTGTTATTTTCACGAGTGGCGTAGCCACGAGTGAAAATATCAGTTTTGGTGTTCATGAGTGAAATAAAATTTGATCTTGCACTGAAAAAATCAAATTTTCTGTTTTTTTTTTTTACATGCTTCAAAAGGCAATATTTAGCGTCTTTAATGGTAACGCTCACATTCGGAGAAAATTATCTTTGTTCCTGTTCGTTTCGCGTCAATTTAGTGGTGTCCATCGTGTTAAGTGGGTATACTATTGGGTGTAAACTGAAAGTTTGCACCTGAGAAATGGCCTGGGATGGTATTATTATGAATGATTAATGAAATAATTGAGAGAGTAGTTTTCCAAAGAAGTTGCTGGCAAGTCTAACGTCGCGCGACAAAAGACGTGACGTCAGCTCATAAATGACGTCAGTAACGTCCCCGTCACACATGAACGGGCTATGCGTCAATTAGAACACATTTCAGTATTGTTCAGTTATCTGACAAAGATAAAATTGAAATTAGAGTTAGATTTAAAGAAAAAAGTAGTCCCAAACAGTGAAAAATAAAAATCGTATTTTCACTGTTTGAAACAGTGAAAATATCGATTTTTATTTCACTGATATTTCATTGAAAAGCATGTAAGAAAGCGTTTTTTTTTTTTTCATTTTTTTAGCTCTGGCAACCATCTTGTTCACCAGAGTGGAACGATTTTAGCTATTTTGGTGTCACCTACATAACATTCCTGTGAAGTTTGAATCAAACTGGACGAAGGGTTTAGGAGGAGTTCGCGTTTGACGCAAATTTACGATGTTTTTCTATTTTTAGCTATGGCGGCCACTTTGCTCATCAGAGTGGGATCGTTTAAGATATTTTGGTAGAGTGTCATCTAAGCAACATTCCTGTGAAGTTTGAATGAAATTGGCCAACGGTACAGGAGGACTTGTCGTTTGAAGATTTTTCTATTTTTAGCTCGGGGGGAGGGTCATCTGAGCAACATTCCTATGAAATTGGAATGAAATTGGTCCAAGGGTACAGAAATAGTTGTCGTGTAAAGTTTTTTTTTATTATTTTTTTTTAGATCTGGCAACCATCTTGTTCATCAGAGCGGAACGATTTTAGCTATTTTGGTAGGGAGTCACTTAGGTAACACTCCTGTGAAGTAGGAATCAAATTGGCCCAAGGGTTAACGAGGGAGTTCGCGTTTGAAGCAAAGTTAAGATGTTTTTCTATTTTTAGCTATGGCGGCCACTTTGCTCATCAGAGCAGAACCGTTTTGGCTATTTTGGTAGAGGGTCTCCTAAGCAACATTCCAATGAAGTTTGAATGAAATTGGCCCAATGCTACAGGAGGAGTTGACGTTTCAATTTTTTTCTATTTTTAGCTCTGGTGGCGGGACGCAGGACGACGCACGACGGACATTCACTGATCACAATAGCTCATCATGAGCACTTCGTGCTCATGTGAGCTAACAAGGATTTTACTATTTCCCATACAATTGTCTATGCGACGAAATTTGACCTTGGCATAAATTAGGTTAAGGACATCCAGGCCGGGTCATCATTAGAAGAAACTATTATGGGCCCAAGTCCTCAACGCTACCGACCAAGTTTAATAAAAAAATCGACCCGTCGGTACCGGAGAAGAAGATTTCTGAGGATTTTTGAAGGTTTTGTTTTACCCTATATGGACATGGCGGCCATATTGGTCATGTGACTGAACTCATTTTAATCAGTTCCTAATGGTATTATATGAAATTTGGTTTCTGGGGAAATTTTTTAATTTCAATATCTAAATGACCTTGGGCCTAGGTCAAATAATGACCTTGACCTTGAATACTCATATAGTTTCATTCGGCCATATAGCTAGTTTGAACGTATTTTATTGCATCAAAACATGACAAAACATGCATGCAATGGGGTTGGGTCACAAGTTCTCACAACATTAGTTACGACCCTTCCCATGAAGGCCATATAGCTAAATGCATCTACCAATTTTCAGATCACAGGCTGCAAGAGTTTCCGAAAAATACACAATTTTTACTTTTTCCCATACAAAAGCCTATGTGACCAGATTTCCGCTTGGCGCATCCGTGTGCCATAGTGCATTCTTTGATATATCTGAAATGGCTACTTTTCCGACGAAAATTTGTGCTATTTTTCTTATTTATACTGAAAACATAGGTTCTGGGTGCTCGTTAGAACCACCTCAATTAGGCGGTTCTAACGAGTACCCACAACCTCTGTCTTGGAGCAAAAATAAGAAAAAAAAACAATACCCCCATAAACCCCAGTTTTCTCTATTAAAGTGGGGTTTAGGGGCTGTTCATTTCATGTAAAATATGTCAAGGTCATCCAGGATCATCATTTGAACAAACTATGATGGGCCCGAATCCGCAATGCTACATACCAAGTTGTATGGCAATCGGCCCATTGGTTCCGCAGGAGATGATTTTTGATGATCATGGCGGCCATCTTGGTCATGTGACCTGGACCCCGCGAACAAACTTTCGTTCCCCTATCATAAGAAATGTGACTTCCATCGACCCAGTGGTTTTGGAGGAGAAGGTGTTTGAAAATGTTGGCAGGCGACAAACAACAGACAGACAAAGGACTATTGCCATACTATAAGCTCACATATGAGCCTTCGGCTCAAGTGAGTTAAAAACAGACCCCGAGGTTATAAAACTTTTAATGCTCAACTCACTTCAGCATGAAATGTGTTCTGCTCATAAATGTGAGAATACCAACAAATGTTTCAAATTGATGAGCAGGATTCGAGCGTAAATAACAACTCCTGATTTGATAAAGAAAATTGCTTTCATTGATTGTGCAGTGAAATTCCGCTATTAAGACCACCTAAAATTAAGACTAATTCTGCTATAAAAAGCTCATTTTGAAGGGTACACTGAATTTTTCTTTGTGTTTTCTGCCTACAATGTCCCCTGGTCAGGGACCACATTTAGGACTGTTCAAAAGTGGTCTTTAAGACCACTTTTGAACGGTCCAAAAGGTGGTCTTAATATAGGAATTTTACTGTATTTCAATATCCATGAGCATTTCAATATCCATGAGCATTTCAATATCCATGAGCATTACAGCATGATAATTGTTTAAAACATCGGATCCTGACTTGACTGTTTGGAGTTTGACGGTCCAACCAACATTATTTAGATCTATTCGAGCCAATCCGGTTACCTAGCCACAGTTTGAGGTGGATCTTAAGAGAACCCAAATCTATGTCTTGGAGCATAAATAAGAAAAATAATGTAAATCCCCGTAAATCCCAGTTTCCACTATCTAAAGTCGGGTTTTGTGTGTGGCGGGTGGGGGAGGGGGAGGGGGGGGGGGGGGAAATAAATATTCACGGTCTCGTGCCCATGATGGACAGTCAAAGTTTAAAATTGAATTCGAAGTACTGATATGACTGTGTGTGTTGGGGTAGGCTGGGAAAATACATACAGCAAAAATTCCACTATTAAGACCACCTAAAATTAGACTAATTCTGCTTTTAAAAGCTTATTGGGAAGGTTTCAGTTATTCGTTCTATGCGTTTCTTACTTCCAGTCTCTCCAAATTAGAGACCACCTTTTGGACTGTTCAAAGCTGGTCTTAAGACCACTTTTGAACAATCCTAACGATGGTCTTTATATATGAATTCTACTGTATGTAGTCCTGAATTGAGTCTTGAACTGGCTCGTTAAGCTCCTGAATTCCAGTATTGTAAGCAAACGTTGTAGAACTTGATCAGGCGCCGCGTTATGTTGCATCTGAACTGGCTCTACACTGTTTGCCATCGATTCAGAACAAAAACCAGTACAAATTTTCATTGTTACACAGCGCTCTGACGTCACGGAGAGCTATAAAACGGCGAGGACCGGGACTTTGTATCTATATTGTTAGCGATAGCCACAAAAGCAGACGGGTAGCTTCTGTAGTTAGACATTTTTGTGTCAGTTGGAAAAAGGGATGGTTGGATGAGGCAAAGCGCGGTGATAAAAAACGATTTATTTATTTATATTTATATACAGCAAAATTCCTATTTAAGACGACTTGTGGGACTTTTCAAAAATGGTCTTAAGACCACTTTTGAATAGATTCAAAGGTGTCTCTAAAAAGTCCAAAACACAAAGACCGGTTGAAAAAAAACACAAAGAAAGGAAAAAACCTGTAATTTTTAACACATTTTGTACTGGAAACACATAAACGGGTAGATCGCAAACATTGCAGGCCCAAATCAGACGCCGCAGTCCGCGGCGTCTGATCAGGGCCTACAATGTTTTCAAAACGTTCAGCCAGTTTCCAAATAGATTTTGAAGAAAAAACAACCTTACACCCGTAGATTTTGAAATGAACTCCTGGTGTATATAAGGAGGAAGATTCCATTTCGTACAAAAAGGGTGAGGCATGTTTTAAAAGAAGAATTTGTCAAGGCCCCCGCCCACCGAGCTTGAAGAAATAGTTGGGCTGCATGATGTTTCCAAGCAGAACTGAAACTGACAGCACACGAGTACTGGTAACCAGCTTGGAGGATCTAAGCCTGTCCAGGCAAAGCGGTGCGAGTCGCACCGTCCATGCTTATAAACCCCATTGGTTTCATTGGGCGACAGGGCTTGAGATGTCATTTCATCTAAATGTCGGGTAAAAATTCCACAAAATTGGAAGCGTTGTCTCCAAAATATCCTATACAGTGTTGACGGGGACGTTAAACCTCAAATCAATCAATCAAAATCAAAAGATATAGCTGGTCTTTATATTAGAAGACCGCTGTACATTGATAACCGTTCACTGAATTTCGTACACACATAAAATGTTTCAGGGACAATCACACCGAAGCTGCCATAGAACTTAGTAACTTTGGGTTGATTGATCAATGATTGTTCAACCATCCAAAAAAAAAAAAAAAAAAACAAGATCGCGCAGTCGATGGTATACCATCGCAAATACCCGCTTTTTCTATTTTTCTACTTTCTAACCTTTGACCTTGGGGCCATGTTGGAGTCAAGGTCACATAAAAGTAGCCCACTGCCATTTACATACCATGTACTATCCACATTCAAAGTTTCAAAAGTATAACTTCAGTGGTTGCAGAGGAGATCCATTTACAAGAATCGTGACGGACGGACAGACGGACAGACAGACGGAACGACAGACGGACTGACGACCACTCAACTCTGGTACGAAAACAATATACCCGATTTTTCTTCGAAAAAGCGGATATAAAAAATAGAATTCACTTACGTATTTCTCCGACCAGTGTAGCAGTAATAGCACATCTTACTCTAGTGCTAAGGCCGAGGAGGAATAAACCGAATAGGACTGCACGTAGCATCTGAATAAATAAATAAATAAATAAATAAATAAATAAATAAATAAATAAATAACAGTACAAGCCAGCAATGGCAGAGAGGTGAAGGGCTGATACCACCTCGGCAGCTCAGTCGGACGCGTGTTCAATACCTGCCGGGGTCGGCAATATTTTTTCGTGGAGATTGATCATGAAATCTTTTCTACGGTCATACTCTCCCTTCCGCTGATTCAAGAAGGACAGTTGTCAGTTTCTGACGAAAGAATGTGCGCTGTACTGGTTAACCGCTTACGTATAAGCCTGCCTAGGAAAAGTGTGGATAGGTAAACTGACCGGCTCAAAAATGACCTAAAATAGTGTTGACTGCGCCGTTAAACTCCAATACAAACAAACAAACAAACAAACAAACAAACGGTCATTCTCTCCCTTCCGCAGATTCAAGAAGTGCAGTTGTCAGTTTCTGCATGGCGAAAGAATGGTCACTGTACTGTTTATCACTTACGTATAAGCCTGCCAAGGACAAAAAAATCTGACCGGCTAAAATGATCTTAATAGTGTTGACTGCGTCTAAAAGAAACTGAACCCACCTGGTACATGACGTTTAAGGGGAATGTATACATCTTCAGGGGTAGCAACGCCTGCAAAAGTATACTGTCCCATATCAATATGGGTCAACTCTTAAAGGAAAGAATTTGCTCAAGTTCTTTCCTTTAAGAGTAGTCCCCTTTTTCCGTTGGACAACGTTGATAGGAGAATGAAAAGGAAGTCCTCAAGTTGTCTCCCTTTGACGTCACTTATCAAAGGGAGATAACTTTCGGGACTTCCTGTACGCTTTTCTATAAGCCCTGTCCCACTTTAAAAAGGGTTTACTCTTAAAGGAAATATTTTTTTCTTCCTTTAAGAGTTGACCCCTATTGACATGGGTAACAAAAATACTTTTGCCTCCCTTGAAAGTGTTCCCATTTCCCTAAAAACAACGTCACAGCCCAGCAAACAGTCTCTTAATGAGATGGCTTTTTTGGAATTGTCTCATCTGGATATACACATGCACACAGAAGATAAATATCATGTAAACACCAGTTTTTTCAAGTACAAATTAGGGTCTGGTATATGTGCATGTTATTCTGTATCTCTGCTGTGCGCACATGTAACCCTTATCCTGGTGAATATTCAGTTTAGCCACACCCATTTGTGACTTTGAACCAATCAGATTACTTGATGCAATGTATTCCTACAAATTCATAAACCGAATGTCAAACAGTGTAGATCCTGATCAGATGGCTTCTTCAGAAGCCATCTGATCTGGATCTACACTGTTTGCAAAGATAGGGGTTGTCGTGAACAGCAAGACAAGAGTTAAGAGCTCGCTTTTTCGTTACACATGGCCTGTTATGAACGTGTGTTATTATCAGTCAGTTATTTCATTGCCGTTTGTTGGACAGTCAAAACTATTGCCCCTAGGCGAGGCGAGCCGCGAACCACAGCGGTGAGAGTGCCAGCGCTCTTTCACATTAGGCAACGGAGGCCATATTGCCACGAGGCGCCGAGGACGATCCCGTGCACGTAGGACGTAGAAAATAATGCATGCCGTCCGAGGCGCCGAGAGGCAATAGGTTTGATAAACAATTTTATGGATCATTTCTTCTTTTTATTTTACAGCGCTGTGGTACAGTGGTAAAGAATCTGATTTGAGATCGAGAGGTAGCCAGTTCGATCCCCGCAAGCGCCAAGTGTTGTTTCCTTGAGCAAGAGACTTTATCCACATTGCTAAGAAGGACTACTGGTTCTTACCTAGGAAAAGATGGCCATATGGAAGATTTGCTTGTTTGTTTGATTTGAGGTTTAACGTCCCCGTCAACACTGTGAAGGTCATTTTGGAGACGTTGCTTCAAATTTTGTGGGACTTTTACCCGACATTGAGAAGAAATGACATCTCAAGCCCTGTCGCCCAATGAAACCATTAGGATTTATTAGCATGGACGGTCCGCCTCTCACCGCGGTTCCTGGACAGGCTGCCATATGGAAGATAAGTACTAGTACTAAATGTGTTACCCTCTATAAATAAGGTCGATTATTATTATTATTATTATTATTATTATTACGAACACGCCTCCGGCCCCCGCCCATCGGGGCTTGAATAAATAGATGGGCTGCATGATGCTTCCACGCAGAGCTGAAACCGACCCGTACACGAGTACTGGTAAACCGCTTAGAGGATCTAAGCTTGCGCAGGCAAAGCGGTGCGATTCGGCCCGTCCATGCATATAAACCCTATTGGTTTCATTGGGCGGCAGGGCTTGAGATGTCATTTTATCTCAACGTCGGTTAAAAGTCCCACACAATTGGAAGCAGCGTCTCCAAAATGACCTTTACAGTGTTGACGGGGACGTCAAAAACACAAACAAATGATAACGCCTCAAACCTATCACTGCCTGTGACCAACACTGCCTATGACCAAGCTTACCACATCTACGATTACCAATAGAAATTCACCTTACGCATTTTTATATTTTAAGTTTTCACAACTTATTCAACACTATTATCGGTCATATCGATCCCGTCAGTTAACTGACATTTTAGAAAACAAAATGCCAACGGAGATCGGATTCTGAAGATTGTGCCTTCCGATCAAGGTTTTTACTATCTGAATAAAACAAAAACAACGCCCCCACGCCCCCCCCCCCCCGAAAAAAAATAAATAAATATAAATAAATAAATACATGTATTGAAATCTCAATAACTCGAACATCGGTTGCTCGTCTATCATGGTTGATTCATGGTTGAGTAATTGGTTGATTCAAACTTCAGACCGATTACGACAACACATCCGTGCGATATAGTACATTTGTAATTGTCATTTTTTCTGATGTAAAAATGTGATATTTTTCTTCTTTACACTCCGAACATAGGAATTGGGTGCTCGTTAGAACGAGGCGGTTCTAACCAGTACCCACAACCTATGTCTTGGAGCAGAAATAAGAACTATAATGTATATCCCCGTCAATCCCAGTTTTCTGTGATAGAGTGTAGTATAGAGGGATGTTCATTCTACAGTTGTGTACTCTTTACAACAATATATTTTAGGATAAATTGTCTTGAAAATGTGGATGCGCTAACAAGTATCGCCTTGATGACTGCTTCTTCATTGGCCCCCGCCCGTCGGCGCTTGAAGAAATTCATGGGCTGCATTATGTTTCCACGCAGAGCTGAAACCGACTCGCACACAAGTACGGGTAAACTGCTTAGAGGATCTAAGCCTGCCCAGGCAAAGCAGTCCGATTTGGACCGGCCATGCTTATTCATTAGGCGATAGGTCTTGAGATATCATTTCATCTTAATGTCGGGTAAAAGTCCCACGAAATTGGAAGCTACGTCTATAGTGTTGACAGGGACATTAAATCTCAATTCTAATGCACTTGCGTATGTAACGCGACGTCTGATTGGACAACGTCAAAAATTTGCGATAGTATATTCTAGGATATACTGTAGGAAACCCGACGTCATAACGTAACGTTGCTCGCTTTTCATTGGCTGGCGTTTGGTTTTAAGTCGCAAATTGCGTTTTACGGCCCTGCTTACGCGTCGCCGTAAAACGAAATATCCGACCGTAAACATCCGATTTACCGCCACAAATGACAATTTTCAGCACAGTTATCCCTTGAATAAAACAAAAAATACAAAACATGGGCGACAGAAGTACTTTTGAAGGACTTGCCTTCCCTGAAGGTTTAAACTATTCCATTTAAACAGCGTGATGTTTAGCCCTCAGTGGTTCGCACTAGAGTAAAACTTCGAAAACCCGAGCACGGATAGTTCGTTTACCACGGCTGGTTCGAAGTCGTTCTGGAGTCCGTAGAGAGTGAGTGAATGTTTTAGGTTGGCTTAACTTTTTTGCAAACAGTGTAGGCCCTGATCAGACGCCGCGTTCTGCGGCGTCTGATCTGGACCTGCACTGTTTGCCAAGCAAGGCACCCCTTTTGGGGTTTCTGATACTAAATGGGTTAATGAAAGGAAACAGTCTGGTTGTAAAGTAGATCATTACTTTAGTGCCCTCTAAATTCAAATAGCATGTTGACCTCTGGAATCAAACGGACCGAAATGAGCGAAAAGGAGCCGTCGAGCTTGTGCACGCAACGAAGACTGAGAGAGTGAGTGTTTGAGTTTTACGTCCCACCAACAACTAAGGTTATACGGAGACGGGGCATCGGTACAAAGACTCATCCGAAAGTCTGGAGAAAACCGGGATCGATCCTGCGACCCCTGGTTTACAAGGCGAGTATAGCATAACCACTACACCACGGAGTCCGTAGAGTGGTCAGCCAATGCATCAGCGATATCCATGTATTATGATATGTTTTTTATTTATTTTTTTTTTGGTTTACCTGATTTGATCTGTGAAATGTATGTTGTGTGTTCTCATTAGAATCGCCTCAATGATCGGATTCTAATAAATACACATAAAACATCCGGCCCCCGCCAATCGGGGATTGAAGAAATAGATGGACTGCATGATGCTTCCACGCATAGCTGAAACCGGCCCGCATACGAGTACTGGTAAACCACTAAGAGGAACTAAGCCTGCCCAGAGCGGTGCGAGTTGGCCCGTCCATGCTTATAAACCCTATTGGTTTCATTGGGTGGCAGGGCTTGAGATGTCATTTCATCTCAATATCGGATAAAAGTCCCACAAAATTGGAAACAACGTCTCCAAAATGACCTATACAGTGTTGACGGGGTCGTTAAACCTCAAATCAAACAAACAATACACTCAAAATATCTTTATTTCATAGAACATCGTTCTATGAGAGAGAGAGAGAGAGAGAGAGAGAGAGAGAGAGAGAGAGAGAGAGAGAGAGAGAGAGAGAGAGAGAGAGAGAGGAGAACTAACCTTGACTATCTCCTTTCTGCGGTCTCTGGTTGTCTTTGGATAATTGGATATCTGTCCTCTTTCCAAACTACCACCAGAATGCAACCGTTATCCCTAGCCAGTCTCCTTTTATAGCCCCTAAATTTCTTTCCACTTGAGAACGGCATTGAACTCTTCACCGCCCAAAATCAGGACCCGCGTGATCATGCGTGACCTACATGCAACAAATGCAGGCTCCAGCAAAAATTAAAAAAAAAAAGACAACTCAGCACTTTAAAAACAAAAGCACGGCGAATTATAGGCATGCGCAGTCGAAATGCACTTTATTGGGACTAATACTCTATATTCTTTCAACTCTTTCTTTCAATTGTTTATGTTTAATTCTAAAGTATCGCTGTCCGCCCAACATAGAACCGACATTCTTTACCGGCTGGGTCGTGTGTCTTCCCAGCAGGCACATGACGTAATTGTGACTTCACGTCACGTTGGTGCGACGTCATGACGTTTATGCAACGTCACATCTACGTCGTGTAACGTCATGACGTTGATTTGACGTGTGCCTGCTGGGTTAAAGTTTATCATTGTTTTACTTTTCTACGAGCTACAATAGCGATATTTCATTTCTGTAGATCTGGTATTTTTCATTTTTTATTATTATCATCATCATGATTTATTTATTTTATTTGTTTCTGCTTTAAGCATAGACTGGTTGTGTTCGTTAAAGCCGCCTCAGTGAGGCAGTTCTATCGAGATCCCACACTGTATGTTTTGGGGTAAAAATAAAGAAAATGATGCATAGCCCTTCACACCCGTCTTTTTCATTATTTAGTGCGATTTAAAGTGGTGCACATTTCTAACAGACTTGTTATCGCGGTTATTACAGATCATTTCTTTGGCCCCCGCCCATCGGGGCTTGAAGAAATAGATGGGCTGCATGATGCTTCCACGCAGAGCTGAAACATACCCGCACACGAGTACTGGTAAACCGCTCGGAGGATCTAAGCCTGCCCAGGCAAAGTGCGAGTCGGACCGTCCACGCTTATAAACCCTATTGGTTGCATTGGGCGGCAGGGATTGAGATGTCATTTCATCTCAATGTCGGGTAAAAGTCCCACAAAATTGGAAGCTACGTCTCCAAAATGACCTTTTCAGTGTTGGCGGGGACGTTAAACCTCAAATCAAACAAACAAACAAACAAACAAACAATTGCAGATAATTACGAAAAGAACGCCCACTCAAGTTCATTGTAAATTTGACCGCCGACAAAACGAATATTATTAAGAAAACACGCCTATACAAATACATTGTAAAATTTACCGCCAAAAAATGAAAATTTTAAGATGAAAAATTGTGGTACATTTCTTATTTCTGCTCAAAATATAGATTGTGGGTACACGTTAGAACCGCCTCATCGAGGCGGTTCTAACGCGTACCCACAATCTATATTTTAGAGCAGAAATAAAGAAAATAAACTTTAACCCTGTAAACCCCAGATTTACTATACAAAAGTGGGGTTCCGGGGGTGGGGGGGGGGGTCAGAATTATATAGGCGTGTTTCCGTGATGTTTCGAATGATACATTTTACTGTTTTTCTTTGTTTGATTTGAGGTTTAACGTCCCCGTCAACACTCTAAAGGTCATTTTGGAGACGTTGTTTCCAATTTTGTGGGACTTTTACCCGACATTGAGATGAAATGACATCTCAAGCTCTGTCGCCTAATGAAACCAATAGGGTTTATTAGCATGGACGGTCCGCATCGCACCGCGGTTCCTGGACAGCTTAGATCCGCTTAGCGGTTTACCAGTACTAGTGTGCAGGCCGGATTCAGCTCTGCGTGGAAGCATCATGCAGCCCATATATTTCTTCAAGCCCCTATGGGCGGGGACCGTGTGATATTTTTCTTGTTTCTGCTCAAAAAATAGGTTGGACGTACACGTAAGAATCGCCTCATCGAGGCGGTTTTGACGGGGACCCACAATCTATATTTTAGAGAAGAAATACAGTCGAACTTCAATGGCTCGAACACCTTAGGGACCTCGAAATTCTGTTCGAGACAGGGGTGATTCGAGCCACTGAGGTTACTGTCAGGAGGCATAGCGAGATACTTTTAGACATCTTTTCGGTGTTCTATAATGAAAATGCATGTTGTGTGTACTCATTAGAATCGCCTCATCGAGGCGATTCTAATGAGTACACACAGCATACATTTGCAAGATAAAAGACTTAAATTTCCTTAATTATCCCCCACTATTTCTTATGTAGAGGATTTCGCTAGGGGCTCAAGAACGGGTTCGACACATCCATGGTAAACGAGCCATCGGTGTTCGAGCCATCGAAGTTCCACTGTAAGAACAATAAGGTTTACCTTTTTCTATATAGAGTCGGGTTCAAGGGGATCAGAATTTCGTGATGTCACTCTGAGTGCCAGCTGGGTAACCTTGACGTTTCTTATGAATTACCTGCACCCAAAAATCTATTAATAATAATAATAATAATAATAATAATAATAATACAAATAATAATGCTAATAATAATAATAATAATGATGAAAATAATCACGCGAACAAGTCCGTAAAATGAACACCCCCAAAACCCCACTTTATACAGAGAAAACTGGGGTTTACGAGGTATACATTATTTTTCAAGATATATGTTGTGGGTACTTGTTTTATCCGCCTGTATTTGAGGCGGTTCTAACAAGCACTCACAACCTATGTTTGCAGTATAAACAGCCTATGTTTGCAGTATAAATAAGAAAAATATTACGAATTTTCATCAGAAAAGTAGCCATTTTGGAGATGAGAAAAAATGGACTTTGTCGCATGGGTGTGTTATGCTGCTGCTGCTGCTGATGATAACAATAACAATGATAATAATCTTTCTGATAATAATAATAATTATAATAATAATAATAATAATAACAATGATGGGGTTTACGGGGGTATATATCATCACGTGAACACGTCCGTAAAATAAAGACAACCTAAACCCCACTTTATAAAGAGAAAACTTGGTTTTACGGAGGTAAACATTATTTTCCTTATTTCTGCTCCAAGACATAGGTTGTGGATACTCGTTAGAACCGCCTCTATGATGCGGTTCTAACGAGCACCCAAAACCTATGTTTGGAGTATAAATAAGAAAATTATCACAAATTTTCATCAGAAAAATTGCCCTTTTTGAAGTTTGAAAAATGTACTATTTCACACGGACGTGTTATACTAATGTTAACTACCTTATTCGTGCTCAAAAACATAGAATGTGGGTACTCGCTAGAACCGCTTCACTGAGGCGGTTCTAACGAGTAACCACAGTCTATGTTGTAAGCAAACATAAGAAAGATATCACAATTTTTACGTAATATTTTTGTCATTTCTGACACCAAGTCGGATGCCTTTATTTCACATGGACATAGAAGCCTCAGTGGTGTAGTGGTTACGCTACTCGCCTTGTAAACCAGGGGTCGCAGGATCGATCCCGAGCTTCTCCAGACTTTCGGATGAGACTTTAAACCTAGGACCCCTTCTCCGTATGACCTTAGCTGTTGGTGGGACGTAGAACCCAAGCAGAAACAAGAAAAAATATCACAATTTTACATGTGAAAATCATCGGTTTTCCGGCGGTAAAATTTTCAATGTATTTGTATAGGCGTGTTTTCGTAATGTATAGAATTGTAAATATACGTTGAACGATGTTTTTAGTTCAGCTAACACTTTCGTAAGGTGGATACTATGTATTATGGTAGCTGTCGAACTAAACCCAGGTCCAGCAAACGTCACTGCGAATCATTCTTACATTGCAATATTAGGAATATTCGTAACAGAGTTCGGCCATCGCCCATTGAGGCTTGAAGAAATGATGGGCTGCATGATGCTTCCACACAGAGCTGAAACCGACCCGCACACGAGTACTGGTAAACCGCTTAGTTGATTTAAGACTGTCCAGGCAAACCGGTGCGAGTCGGCCCGTCCATGTTAATAAACCCTATTGCTTCATTGGGCGGCAGGGCGACAGGACTTGGGATGTCATTTCATCTCAAGGTCGGTTCAAAGTCCCACAAAATTGGAAACAACGTCTCAAAAATGACCTTTACAGTGTTGACGGGGACGTCAAACCGCAAAACAAACAAACAAACAAACTGAGTTACATTATTGATAACTTGAGTGTTTTTGATATTTTGTCTTTTACGGAAACACACCTTGACCACAATTTGTCAACTGACATACTGAAACTTCCAGAATTTGAAACTCCTTATCGAAAAGACAGAAACAACCATGGTTTGGGGGGATTTTGGTTATATCTCATCAATTTTGTGCCATAAAAGACGACTCGATCTGGAAACATACTGGATGTGTGTATCTGGATTGAAACTCTGGCCGAATAACGAACTATATCGAATTGGTACCTTCCACAGTCCCAGAAAATCACATTACGAAAACACGCCTATACAAATACACTGTAAATTTTACCGCCATAAAAATGAAAAAAAAAAAAAAAAAAAAAAAAAGATTAAAAATTGTGACATTTCTTATTTCTGCTCAAAATATAGATTGTGCGTACACGTTAGAATCGCCTTATCGAGGATGAGGCGTTTCTAACGAGTACCCACAACCTATATTTTAGAGCAGAAATAAGAGAAATAAGCTTTACCCCTGTAAACCCCAGTTTTCTCTATATAAAGTGGGGTTTAGGGTTTGTTAATTTCACGGACTTGTTCACGTGATGAGATCCGAATTTTTTTTAATGCGTTGAATTTTAATTTAGAAAAGGCAACTTAATCGGAATATAATTATTCTGGGTGCCTTACTGAATATGAACAATCACTTGTTGAATGGTGTGCTTCTCGAAAATTCACTAAAAATATTATTACCGTTCCCACTTCTCGATCCAATTATACTACCGCAGCACATAAATGCTTGTCACGTGTACAAGTCCGTGAAATAAAGACCCCCCCCCCCAAACCCCACTTTATACAGAGACAACTGGGATAAACATTATTTTCCTTATTTCTGCTCCAAGACATAGGTTGTGGGTACTCGTTAGAACCGCCTCAATGAGGCGGTTCTAACGAGCACCCAAAACCTATGTTTGGAGCAGAAATAAGGAAAATGTCACAAATTTTCATCAGAAAAAAATACCTTTTTTAAGGTTTGAAAAATGCACCATATCACACGGATGTGTTAACGTATTGGTGACTCTGGTACTCTTCTTTGTCCCGTTGACATATCGGACAATTCTGCAACTTTTGTAACGATCCCTCACAACTATACTGTCAACACTTCGTACACTCGCAGGGTATGCCTGTATAAAAGGGCTAATTTTGATGAACTAAGTGAAAAATTTGATTATTTAATTGGAACTGTGTTCGGGAAGGTATTGTAAATAATGCGTGCAATTTTTTTGTTGAAAAAAATTATGGAATTTGTTTAATCAACTATCCCACATATATGTGACTATCCGACCAACAGACAAGAAATGGTGTGATTCAGAAATGCGGCAAACTTCTCGTAAAGGCGATCGTCTTAAAAGAAAAGCAGTAAAATCTTCATTGCCGTCTGATTGGGCTAAATATAGAACAATCCATAACAAAGTGAACAATCTAAAAGAACGCGAAAGAAATATTTTATATTAACCTAGAACTATCTCTGTGACTTCTTTTAGCAATAGTAAGAAAGACTTCTGGGGCCAGTTGTTCAAAACTAACGACGTCGTTAGTTAACGTATTCTTAAAACTTTGATCATTAATTATGGCAAATATGCTAATATTTTTGCTGAAAAAATGTGAGCAAAAGCTGCTCACATTTTTTTTCAGCAAAAATACCAAAACTTTATACATTAAACTTTCTAGAACAGTTAACAATATGACCACTAACGAGCTCGTTAAGCTAACGATGCTTTGAACAACTGGGCCCTGGAAAATAATGCGTCATTTTGTAAAGAAAACAGATTTCGCATCCTTAATTCCACCACTTAGCACCGTGTCTGGCTCTGGAGAAGTCACCTTTCATGTTTCTGATGAAAAAAAAGCCAACTGTTTAAACTCATACTTTGCTTCAAAATCTACTGTAGATGACTCCATTGCAGTTTTACCACCATTTGCTGAACTCACGAAAAATTCATTAGATCATATTGAGATTACTGAAAACGAAATCAAAGATATAATCGATACTTTAAATGTTAATAAGGCTTCCGGACCTGATCTCATAAGTAATAAAATGATAAAACATGTATCAGACACTATTTCGAAACCATTGTGCATAGTTATTAATCGCTCATTGAACGGAGGCATCTACATGTATCCAGATATTTGGAAATTTAGCAGTATTGTTCCCATCTATAAAAAAGGTGATAGGACAATGCCGTAAAATTACAGACCTGTACAACTTAAAAGTAACCTTCGTAAAATTCACGAACGTGCTGTGTTTAAACATTTGTATAACTTTCTGTATAGTCATAACCATATATATAAATATCAGTCAGTATTTAGGCCAGGCCATTCGACTACATACCAACTCATCGACATCTATCATCATATATGCTAGTCCTTAGATGAAAAAAAGTTTTCATGCATGATAATTTGTGATATTTCGAAGGCGGCTTTCGACAAAGTTTTGGCACCGTGGACTACTGTACAAATTACGACATTATGGAACCAAAGGAAAGCTTTGGTTATCTGACAATCTTGCGTCTAGAAGACAAATACAGTGAAATTCCGCTATTAATTAAGACCACCTTATTTCAAGACTAGTTCTGCTTTAAAAAGCTTATTTAGTAGCGGGTTGCAGTGATTTGTTCTATCTGTTTTCTGCATATAGTGTCCTTCGGTCAGAGACCACCTTTGTGACTGTTCAAAAGTGGTCTTAAAGACCACTTTTGAACTGTCCCAAAGGTGATCTCAATATAGCAATATAGGTATTTTACTGTATTACAAATCAATTCTACTTCTTCCAAAGTTCTTCATGTCTCTGCAGGAGTCCCACAGGGTTCTGTACTTGGTCCTTTGTTATTTCTTACATACATTAATGATATAACTGAGAATCTTTTAAGTTTAGTCCGACTTTTTGCTGATAATAGTTCTCTCTTCTTTTCTGCATCAGACATTCATGACATCGAAGGTGGGCATGGGCATCAAGGTGGTTGGTGGACTTCCCTCCAGAAAAGACTAGAAGCCTCCGTGGTGTAGTGGTAACGCTACTCGCCTTGTAAACCAGGGGTCGCAGGATCGAGCCCGGGCTTCTCCAGACTTTCGGATGAGTCTTTAAACTGAGGTTCCGTCTCCGTATGACCGTAGCTGTTGGTGGGACGTAAAACTCAAACACTAACTCACTCACTCCAGAAAAGACTGAAGCGATCTTATTTTCCCTATGATCTATACAAAATTTACCGGCACTTAATTTTAACAGTACTTCAGTCCAATTTGTTGACAGTGTGTGTGTGTGTGTGTGAATTCGGGTTTAACGTCGCTTTCAACAATTTTTCAGTCATATCACGACGGTGTCTGGTTGCGACAGGGAGCTCAATGCTCACGTTTATAGTGCTGCCTCACTGAAGTATCATGTCCCAGACACATTACATGATACCACACCCAGTCACATTATCCTGACACTGGATCGACCAGTCCTAGCTCTACCCCGTAAATCTGAGTGCCAAACGAGGAGCAGCTAGTACCATTTTTAACGACTTTGGTATGTCGCGGCCCGGGATCGAACCCGAGACCTCCCGTTCCCCGGAGCGGACACTCTACCAACTGAGCTATCGGGGCCGGTAATTTGTTGACAGTCATAAACATTTAGGTGTAACTCTTTCTTAAACGGGTCAGTGGCACAGCCACATCGATAACATCTTATCATCTGCTTGTAAGACCATTGGTATTATGATAGAACTAAAGTACACTTTTAGTCGTAAAGCCCTATACCAAATGTATCTTTCATACGTCAGACCTCTTTTAGAAAACTCATCTATCGTTAGAGATGGCTGCACTCAGTATGAAAAAAAAAAAAAAAAAAAAAAAAACATATCTGGAGCGACTACTTTCTTGTCCTTTGGGATCATCGATTCCATTACTGAATTTTGAAAATATTTAAGGGTCACTGATGAGGCCTAGACTAGCTAGTCTGGCCCAGAAAGCGTGTACACTCCATATTTTACAGTTCTGTGGTGTATGCTTTGCTTCCAAAGGCTAACCCTTTCTAGAACATATTTAACGTCACCACAGCTGGTGTCTTGGAATGTGTGGCGGCCGTAAAAAGTCTCCCTGCCCTACATCATAGTGTAGTTTATATTTTCTTGTCCTTTGGGATCATCGATTCTATTACTGAGTTTTGAAAATATTTAAGGGTCACTGATGAGGCCTAATTGACCGAAACTAGCTAGTCTGGCCCAGAAAACATGTACACTCCATATTTTCTAGTTCTGTGGTGTATGCTTTGCTTCCAAAGGATAACCCTTTCTATAACATATTGAATATGAAGCTGCTCGGATTGTAACTGGCTTAACACGTTCTGTCTCTATTGTTAATTTGTACAGAGAGTGCGGCTGGGACTCGTTAGCAAACAGAAGACATCTTCAAAAGTTATGTTTTATGTACAAGGCTGTTAATAATATTAGGCCGAACTATACTATATGTTGCATTCCACCTACTGTTGGGGAAATATCAAATTTTATCATATGACGTCGCGTCTGAGAGTGTAATAACGCCATGTAATAAATTCCGTATTAAATATGCAAATGAGTTAGATACGCCCGTAACGTTACATGTATGACGTCCTTAACGACGTCGCGTTTACTAATGGTGGAATACTGACAGTTTTTTTAAAACAATCGTGAATAAAATGTCATATGATAAAAAGTATCTTGCATTCGTGATCATGTATTATTGAATTTATTAAACTCGTTGAGGAAAAGGGATAAAATGCTCGGCAAAGCCTCGCATCTCTTTTCCTCGACTCGTTTAATAAATTCAATAATACATGAACACTCATGTAAGATCCTCTATATCCTCTTCGTAACCGAGATAACATTTCCACACCATACATTCGTTATGAAGTCTTTTCTAGATCCTGCATGCCATCTTGTGTTCGGCTCTGGAACAATTTACGATCTGTATCTAAAGACGTCTTTCAGATATTTGTTAAAAGGAGAAATCTTAAATGTTGCAATCGTTCCAGATTATTTTACTAAAGGGAACAGAACATTATCAATCTGACATACGCGAATTCGTAATAACTGTAGTTTGTTTGAGTTGAGGTTTAATGTCCCCGTCAACACTGTATAGATCATTTTGGAGACGTTGCTTCCAATTTTTCGGGATTTCTACCCGACATTGAGATGAAATGACATCTCAAGCCCTACCGCCCATTGAAACAAATATGGTTTATAAGCATGGACAGGCCGACTCGCACCGCTTTGCCTGGGCAGGCTTAGCTCATCTAAGCGGTTTACCTGTAATCGTGTGCGGGTCGGTTTCGGCTCTGCGTGGAAGCATTATGCAGCCCATTTTTTTCTTCAAGCCCCGATGTGCGGGGGCTGGTAATAACTGTTGTGATTTAAAAAACGATGTCTATGAACATCACTTAAACAACGACAAAATGTGTGCATGTGGAAGTGAAATTGAAGATTCTCACCATTATCTCTTTGAATGCAATAATTATAACATTCAGAGAATACGTATGTTCAGACAAACTCGCGCTGTTCACCCACTTAGTCACGATACTTTACTGTATGGTAAACAATGTTTAACCAATGAACAGAATACCCTTCTTCATCCTTCTTTTTCAGGTTGTTCATAGTTTTATCAAAGACACCAAGAGATTTACTTACTCTCTAAATTTGACATGCTCAAAAGCTAAACTTGTTCCCATATCTGTGGTCGGCTTAGACACATGAGAACATTGAGGGTCGCAAAAAGCACAGTCCATTTTTCTACTCTTCCTTTATTTCCTTTCTCTTCTTTCGTCTAGTCTACTCTGATCGTATTTTCACAATCTTTCATTTCCCATGTTGTTGCTTTGTATCTTTATTGTAGGGGAAGGGCTGTAACTAATGTTGCGAGAACTAATAGCCAAACCCCATTGCTATATATAAAAAGGCAATAAAATATGTTTAATCTAATAACAATGATAAGGCTGATCCACGTGACACAGTGCTTCCTTTGAAACCTCCAAAATATATATATATATTTTTTTTGCGCTGATTTTCTTATGAATGTCCCAAACGAAGGTTGTGGATTGTTCGTTAGAACTGGCTTAATCAGGCGGTTCTAACGAGTACCCACAACCTACGAAGAAATGATGTATTCTCCTGTGAACAACAATTTTCTCATGCTTTAGGGGGATGGGAACACCTTCAAGGGAGGCAACTCCTGCAAAAGTATTTTTGTCTCAACATGGGCCAGTCTAAAAAGAAGTAATTTGCTCCTGATGAGCTAATTCTTTACTTTTAGAGTAGATCCTTTTTTTCAGTGGTACAGGACTTATAGAAAAGCGAACAGGAAGTCCCGAAAGTTGTTGACCTTTGAAAAATGGCGAAAAAAATCTGCCAAGTGTTCCCGGTCCCCTTAAGTTGGGGAATAGCCTATTCAAAGATATTTATTTCAAGAAAAAAAAAATCCAATATTTTTCATATTTCTGTGTTTTGCGACATAAATGAGAAAAATAATGAATACCCATTTGAACACCAGTTTTCTATGAAATGTGCAACACCGGCCACGCCCTCTAGAACCGGCTTAAGGAGAACTCTATTTTCAATTCTAAATGAACTCAATGATCCAAAAGGACCAGAAAATATAATCTGCACTCTGATGATGTACGGGGAGAAGTTCTACGACCGCCAAACGGCACAACACCAGCTTCAGTGAAGATAAATAAGTTCTGAATACTTGCATCCTTTGGTAAACGAAAGGCGTGTTTTCTCAATGAACGCCACCATATAGAATCGCTTGAAATTGGCATAAATAAAAAGCTAAAAGGTTCCTTGATATCACTGTCCCCTTGAGGTCTATATACAGCCTGGAATGTCTGTTTTGTTTCCTTGATTTGAGGTTTACGTCCACGTCAACACTATTTAGGTCATTCTGTAGACGTTGCTTCCAATTTTATGAGACTTTTACCCGACGTCTGTGGGCGAGACAGTTAAAAGGGGTGGCGGTGGGATGGGCGTGGATGGGCGCGGGGGTAGGCGAAGGCAGGAAATATTATGCAGGGGTATACCTTGTTTTTCTTATTTCTGCTAAAAAACATAGATTGTGGGTACTCGTTAGAACCGCCTCGAGTTAGAAAGGCGGTTCTTACGAGTATCCACAATCTATGTGTTAAGCAGAAACAAGAAAAATATCGAATTTTTTTCATCTGAAAATTTTCATTTTTCGGTGGTAAAATTTACAGTGTATTTGTATAGGCGTGTTTTCGTAATGACACACAGAACGGTCATCGACATGATCATCACAGGAGCATGATTCGTCACTGAAAAGCATATTGCGATAACACATCCTTGTGATATAGTACATTTTTCAAACCTTAAAAAAAAAGCAATTTTTCTGATGGAAATTTGTGATATTTTTCTTATTTATACTCCAAACATAGGTTTTGGGTGCTCGTTAGAACCGCCTCATTGAGGCGGTTCTAACGAGTACCCACAACCTATGTCTTGGAGCAGAAATAAGGAAATTAATGTTTACCCCGTAAACTCCAGTTTTCTCTATATAAAGTGGGGTTTAGGGGGGTCTTTATTTCACGGACTTGTCCAAGTGATGATATCATGTCAGACTCTTAGACTGGTGCCGCGGATTTACGGTGTTCCTGCACCAGCGTAAGCGTTCCGTCCTCTGCGTCAGACGGATGAATCGACCTTGATGTGCTGACGTTACCCTCGGTCCTCCGCTACGCCAACAGCCACTAACGTCTCCTGTAACACCATGACGCCCCCACAGGCAATAAATCGTAGACACACGGCACCTAAGATCACTGGTACACAAGTTGGCCAGTTGCTTGGGTCATTTTTTTTTCAGCAAACCGTATCAGCATATTGCCATATTTAGTATTATTTACTAACATCAACTTTGTTTCTATAGTTTCGTTGCCATGTCTCCGGAACGCATTTTCAGAATACTATTGGTACAGTATAGGGCAACGGCGGGTCTCCGTGTCTAGTGGGTAAGATGGCTGACCCACTCTAAGACGCTAGGTTGTTCATCACTGTAGGTTCGATCTTCGCTCGGGTCACATATGAGACGCAAATTACTGCATCAGAAGATTCTCTTGACACTCCGGTTTTCGCCCACCACTGACCAACGATAGACTCGTTATAATTGAAATAATCTTCAACAGGTAGTAAAATGTATTAGACCTTAGACCTGAAGCAGTTGAAAGGGGCCCTCAGATCACGTGAACAAGTCCCTGAGATGATGACCCCCCCCCCATACCTCACTTTATATAGAGAAGACTGGGATTTACGGGGGTATACATTATTTTCCTTATTGTTGCTCCAAGACATACGTTGTGGGTACTGGTTAGAACCGCCTCAATGAGGCGGTTCTAACGAGTACCCACAACAGGCGGTTCTAACGAGTACCCACAACCTATGTTTGCAGTATTTATAAAAAAAATATCAAGGATTTTCATCAGAAAAATGGCCATTTTGGAGATGCGAAAAACTGCACTATGTCGCATGGGTGTGTTATTGTAATGAGAAATCTCCGATATACATCACGTTATTAAGTCCGTGAAATGAACACCCCCTCCTAAACCCTACTTTATACAGAGAAACATGGGGGTTTACGGGGATAAACTATATTTTCTTTATTTCTGCACCAGGACATAGGTTGTGGGTTTAGAACCGCATCAATGAGGCGGCTCTAACGAACACCCACGACCTACGTTTGTAGAATAAATAAGAAAAATATCGCAGATTTTCATCTTTTGGAATGTGGCAAAAAACGCAATATGTAGCACGAATTTGTTTGTTTGTTTGATTTGAGGTTTAACGTCCCCGTCAATACTGTAAAGGTCATTTTGGAGACGTTGCTTCCAATTTTTTGGGACTTTTACCCGACATTGAGATGAAATGACGTCTCAAGCCCTGTCGCACAATGAAACCAATAGGGTTTATTAGCATGGGCGGTCGGCCTCGCACCGCGGTTCCTGGACAGGCTTAGATCCTCTAAGCGGTTTACCAGTACTAGTGTGCGTGCTGGCCGGATTCAGCTCTGCGTGGAAGCATTGTGCAGCCCATATATTTCTTCAAGCCCCTATGGGCGGGGGCGGGGATGTAGCATGAATATGTTGTCGTAATGTCTTGTACAGAGGTGCGTGGCCAGCCAACAAAAAGAGCTATTAAGTATCAGATGTTCTGTACAAAAGCCTCCGCGGTGTATTGTGTAAGCTACTCGCCTCATAAACCTGGAGTCGCTAGTTCGACTCCGGGATTCTCAAGACTTCTGGACGAGTCTTCAAATTGATGTCCTGTTTCTGTATGACCTAAGTTGTTGGGACGTAAGGCTCAAACATGCACTAGTTCTTTACACCTGCTGACTGATGCATGCACTGTGCCCAATAATAGTAATATCCCAATAATAGTAATATTATTATGAAAATGAAAATATTATTTTATACCAAGAGCTCATCGTCATAAGCTCATTGGTTATACAGAAGCCTCCGTGTTGTAGTGGTTACGCTACTCGCCTTGTAAACCAGGGATCGCAGGATCGATCCCGGGCTTCTTCAGACTTTCGGATGAGTCTTTAAACCGAGGTCCCGTCTCCGTATGACCTTAGCTGTTGGTGGGACGTAAAAATCAAACACTCACTCACACCTTGGTTATACCTGTTTGATCCCTCTTTGATATACATTGAAACAAAGAAGAAAACGTAATGAAAAATCTTCTTGCTCATCATCATCATCATCATCATCATCATCATCATCATCATCATCATCATCATCATCATCATCATCATCATCATCTTCGTCTTCTCCGTCATTATTATTATTAATGTCAACACCGTCGTTGTCTTATTAATAGTATTACTATTATTATCATCATCATAACTGTTAAATTACTTCTGCAGTTGTTCTAACTTACTAAGGACATTGAGTAAGAAAAAAAATATAAAAAGAACGTGATCTAGCTTTTGCTGAATAAGCACAGAAAAAAGCCAGAAAAGCTGCATTTATTGAATAAGCGTGTCCCTGAAAAAATATGTTGTTTGCCACCAGCGAACAACAAATGTGCAGATCAGGCACACAGTCTGAACTGCACGTTCATGTTCGCTGATTTGACAGTACTACGTAACATTTCTATTTTTTTTTAATCTGAATTGTGTTTATGAGGTCCCGCTTTACAGGGTCGCAACCCACGAAGATTTTGTTAGTGTTGGGCTTAACTGTGACCTAAATGAACGCATGTGTGCCTGGTTAAAACTGTACTGAGGTGAATACTCTGCCTCTGCTCTCAGATCTGCGTCAATCATAAAGAACCTTGCTTCCAGAATGTGCACAATGCACATTGCACAGAGGCATACGCAAGCCGATCGTTGCTCTGGACCATTCCCCGCCATAACGACGTCGCAAATAGCTCAGGTTAACGTCAAGAACGTCAATTATTTGAGCGTACGTTCACAGCGGTTGCTCATGCGCAAAGTGCGACGCATTAGGCATTTTTTTGCTCGGCATTTGAATACTTCATATTTGCAGTCATCGGCATTTTTTTTTTTTATGTAATTCCACTTAAAAAACAACTTAAAGTTGAAGTGTACCGGAGGCTGGAAAGCATGTCACCCTCTTGACACCTGCTCTAGTTAGCATTTTGGCATGTTGCTCTTAATTTTAAAATGACCTTTACCATGACTTTATGGCCGAAAGCCAGACGCTGTCGTGAGCGGAAATCGTGCACTTAAACGTGGCGCACAACATTGCATTATCGTTGATTCTACGTTGACTGCCAGTCAACATGTTTCAAATACAGTCATTACGAAAAGGGGCCTATACAAATGCATTGCAAACTTTACCGCCGAAAACTAAAAGAAAATTTAAGATGAAAAATGGTGATATTTTTCTTATTTCTGCTCAAAATATAGATTTTGGGTTTTTCGTTAGAACCGCCTCATCGAGGCGGTTCTAACGAGAACCCACAATCTATTTTTCAGAGCAGAAATAAGAAAAAAAATGTTTACCCCTGTAAACCCCAGTTTTACTAAATAAAAGTGAAAATATATAGGCGTGTTTTCGTGGTGTTTAAAAGTGATTGTTATTAATATTGTTACTATTGTTATTACTACCATTATTAAAATTATTATTATTATTATTCTCGTCGTCGTGGTCGTCGTTATAAATATAGTTATTATTATTATTACTATTATTATTATTGTTATTGGTGTTGTTGTTGTCGTCGTCGTTATAATTGTAGTTGTTGCCGTTATAATTACATGTATAGTTGTTGTTGTTTTTGTTGTTGTTTTTGTTGGTGTCCTTTTGGGTGGAGTAAGACAACAAATAATTGGTATTTTTCCTATTTTTATCCAGAAAACAAGATTTCATATCCCATGCAAATTGTCACCATATATGACAATTTGCATGAAATGCCAAATCTGTTTGCTAGGAAAATAAAAATAAATGTGCCAAAATGCTGTCTGCTGAAAAAATACCCAGCACGCAGGGCACCAAAAACTGTTTTATCTATTTATGCCTGGGACTCAGAAAATAGACTTTGGCAAATAGTGTCGACCTAAATTAGATCTAATCTGTTTGCTGAATTTTTTTTGTACCAAATGGAATCTTCCTATTTATATATTAAAATCTAAGGGTATCAGATTGTGTTTTCATTAAAGTATATTTAGAAAATGACAGAACTGATAGCAAACAGTGGAGGCCTCGATCTGAGGCGTCTGCCAGGGTACCCGTTTTGGGGTTTCTGGTACAAAATGGGTTAAAGTAAAAGAATTTAACGCTTAGCACTATAGCAGAAAACACTTTAAAATCTTTCTCTTATTTTTCCAAGAAAGCAGATTTTGAAATTTAAGACGAAACATCTGCATTGCAGATAACTTGCATTAAAATGCAAAACCTGTTCCTGTAAATAATCGACCCCGCCCTTCGGGGCTTGAAGAAATAGATTGGGCTGCATGATGTTTTCACGCAGAGCTGAAACCGACCACACACGAGAACTGGTAAACCGCTTAGAGGATCTAAGCCTGCCCAGGCAAAGCGGTGCGAGTCGGGCCGCCAGTGCTTATATTCTTTATTTGTTTCATTGGGCAACAGGGCTTGAGATGTCATTTCATCTCAATGTCGGGTAACAGTCCCAAAATTGGAAGCAAGGTCTCAAAAATGACCTATACAGTGTTGACTGGGACGTTAAACCACAAATCAAACAAACAAATAAAAACGGGATAAATAAGATAAATATCGTAAATTTGTCGTCTGCTGAATTATCCCGGATAGTGGAGACATTCCGGTTCAGAAACACTCGGGCACAATCGAGTCTCCATCGCCGTGAGTGCTTTTGGGTCGATTGTTGGTCAAACACAAGTTTCTAAACGCAGGCGTTATCCGTCGCTAATGTCCACGTGACTATACAGATGACGGTTATTTATCACCTAACCCCTATATTAATCGCATTGTAACACATTGACCTGATAAAGATATGCTATCTCAGGACAAGTGAGCTTTATCAGGTCAACACGACATTGCAATTATGTAAATAGAATACCAGATCCATGTCATTTGATATCAAGTTTATCAGGCTCGCCTTCGAGAACTAGAATCGCTCGGCGAGCCTCGCGATTGTACAAGCGTTCTCGAATCCTTGCGTGATAAACTTGATATCAAAATACCCGAACCGATATTCTATTTATAGCTATGCTATTCTTGTCATTGTGACATCTACACTATTTTTTCTAGTTTTACGGCCCTTTCAAGATCATTTCACTCATAGCGAGCGGGTCGTTTATCAGAGGTGGGCGAAAGCCGGAATAACCGGAGAAAAACCACATGGCATTCCGTTGCAGAACTTGGCCTCTCACATAGGGTAGATCCAGTTCAGACGCCGCAGAACAAAACAGTCTAAATTCTTCATCAGGACTATTTTACTAGCTCGGAGACAATCGATCGACTAGTGTTGTTAGTGTTTTGATATACTATAGTTTTTCCTCTCCAATTAACGCCACTACGAAACAAGAAAGATTTAACCCATTATGCCTAGCAGCCCTTTTCGGGACATTGACAAACAATGCAGACCCAGATCAGATACCGCAAAACGTGGCGTCTGATCTGGGTCTACACTGTTAGCTGAAAGTACAGTAAAATTCTTATATTAAGACCACCTTTGGGACTGTTCAAAAGTGGTCTTAATATTAAGACCACCTTTTGGACTGTTCAAAAGTGGTCTTTAAGACCACTTTTGAACAGTCCCACAGGTAGTCTCTTATAAGGAGACACTGGGTGTAGAAACTATAAAGAAAGAATAACTGATACCTTCTCAATAAGATTTCAAAAGCAGATTTAGTCTTAGATTTAGGTAGTCTTAATAGCGGAATTTTACTGCACATACAGTTTTGCAAAACTACCTCTTACAAGACAAACCTAGAACCCTTTTAATTGGAAATGGACCACTCCAAACTTATTAGGTGGGAGATTCCATTGTCATGTATGGGTTATGCTAAGTGACACGAAAGTACACCGAGCCTCTTTCTCACACACTGACGGTCCCGCCCATCGGGGCTTGAAGAAATAGGTTGGCTGCATGATGCTTCACGCAGAGCTGAAACCGACCCGCACACAAGTACTGGTAAACAGCTAAAAGAGGATCTAAGTCTGCCCAGGCAAAGCGGTGTGCGTGTCGGACCGTCCATGCTTATAAACCCTATTGGTTTCATTGGGCGACAAGGCTTGTCATTTCATCTCAGTGTCGGGTAAAAGTCCCACAAAATTGGAAGCAACGTCTCCAAAATGACTTTTACAGTGTTGACGGCGACGTTAAACCTCAAATCAAACAAACAAATCAAGTACACGGAGTTTTGTTGGGTGAGGCAAAGATGACGTGTATCTTGCGTCACTGGGGCGTCTTACAGCTGGGTTTGCAGCAGGTTTGGGTAAAGGTTTTGTTTGTTTGATGGCAGGCTTAAATCCTCTAAGCGGTTTACCAGTACTCGTGTGCGGTCGGATTTCAGCTCTGCGTGGAAGCATCGTGCAGCCCATCTATTTCTTCAAGCCCCGATGGGCTAGAGCCGGTAAGGGTAAAGATGGGAAGTTATTCAGGGTAAAGGTGGGAAGTTATTCTGGGTAAAGGTGGGAAGTTAATCAGGGTAAAGGTGGGAAGTTATTCAGGGTAAAGGTGGGAAGTTAATCAGGGTAAAGGTGGGAAGTTATTCTGGGTAAAGGTGGGAAGTTAATCAGGGTAAAGGTGGGAAGTCATTCTGGGTAAAGGTGGGAAGTTAATCAGGGTAAAGGTGGGAAGTTATTCTGGGTAAAGGTGGGAAGTTAATCAGGGTAAAGGTGGGAAGTTATTCTGGGTAAAGGTGGGAAGTTAATCAGGGTAAAGGTGGGAAGTTTTTCTGGGTAAAGGTGGGAAGTTAATCAGGGTAAAGGTGGGAAGTTATTCTGGGTAAAGGTGGGAAGTTAATCAATTTATTTTCCTCTTTCTCCCGTCTCTTACTTTCATCTCTACTATCCCTTCTGTCCCTTTTTTCCCTTTCTCCGAGACCCGACACGAATGACCCACAAGGGTTGACGTGTCAATTAATCAATGGATCGATCGATCGATCAATCAATCAATCGACCTAGCAAACAATCGATCGATCAATCTTTACAACAAAATTGTTGTGGTCCAAAGCAGAAACCATAAAAGTTAATCAACCATCACGAAACACGTCTATATAATTTTGATCCCCTTGAACCCCACTTTAATATAGTAAAACTGCGGTTAACAGGGGTAAACCTATTTTTTCTAATTTCTGCTCTAAAATATGGACTACCCACAGTCTATATTTGCAGCAGAAATCAGAAAAATATCAGAATTTTTCATTATAAAAATTTCTTTTTTTCGGAGGTTCTGTTTACAATGCAGTTGTGTAGGCATGTTTTAGTAATGCATGTTATAAATAAAAATAAATAGTCTATATAGAAAAAATGGTCATTTTTCTATAAACAATTTTTATATTTTTTTACCCACCTTTAAACCTTGTTATATCCATGCATAAGTTTAAGTTGGTTTTCGCACCGACGTTGATGTGACGTTGCATAAAGGTCATGTCGTTGCATCGAAGTCATGTGCCTGCTGGAAATAAGTGAAGTAATCATGAAAGGATTGCAAAACCACCCCGACCCTGGAAAAAAAATAGGTTTTAGGTACTGTGGGCTTCAAATATCTATTTCCCATGTGAAAGGATATGTTTTCTTTATCTGCAAGCGAAATTCAAAATATGATAAAAGTAGTTTTACTTGAGAAGTTGGGAAAGTTACATTTGAGATCATATCTGTACAATTTATCTCTTTCTATGTTCTCTTGTTGATTCTTAAAAAGAAAGAGATTAATATGCGCTGTGCACAAGATGTAAAAATGAGCATAAAAAATAATAATAATACTAAATCGCGCATTCGATGATATACCATCGCAAATACCCGCTTTTTCTATTTTTCTACTTTCTGACCTTTGACCTTGGGGACATGTTGGGGTCAAGGTCACTAAAAGTAGCCCACTGCCATGTACTATCCACATGCAAAGTTTCAAAAGTGTAACTTCAGTGGTTGCAGAGGAGATCCATTTACAAGAAACGTGACGGACGGACGGACAGACGGACAGACGGACTGACGACCACTCAACTCTGGTACGAAAACAATATATCCGATTTTTCTTCGAAAAAAGCGGGTATAAAACACTTGTTTTGTTTAACCCAAATATGACAAAGAAATCTTCCTCCTAGTAAGTTTAGAGTGGTCCATTTCCAATAATTGGGATTTCAGGTTTGTTTTGTTTGTTGTAAATTTTACAATAATGGATGTTCTTTAAGCAAACAGTGTAGACCCAGATCTGCGGCGTCTGATACAGGTCTGCACTTTTTGCCATTGTCCCGGGAAAGGTTCGCTAGGCATAGGTGGGTTAAGAAGGGATTACTGTTTTATTGTGAATTTATTTATTTATTTATTTATTTATTTATTTATTTATTCATTTTAGGTGCATTCATTGTATATTTCGTCTTGGATTAGACTGATTAAGTTACATCATCACGGAAACACGCCTATATAATTTTGACCCCTTGAACCCCACTTTTATATAGTAAAACTTGGGTTTACAGAGGTATACTTAGACTGATATCAGTCCTACATGTTAATGGTTTTGTCCATGCTTGCCACATTCTATCTTAGGCAAGATTTTATTTTCTTGCACACCAGACAAGGAAATCCGTGATTTTACCCTGGGATAGAAATTTGTGTTCTGACCCTGGTGTTCCGTCCCTAAATCGAATATAATCGCGTGTTTGATAAATGCACTGGTTGACTACAACCTCATGTGCGGCGGCGTCATGCGTGACGTCACAAAACATTCCTGTTGTGTCATCACAAAATGGCGGACGTCGGTAACATAAGTGACAGCAGCATTAAAAATTCGCAATAGAAATGGAAGGTATGCAAGAAAAAGAATCCAATATGGGTGTGAGGGGTGGATAGAAATATCCGTCCCTCGGGATCACTATCCGGCATCACTCGGCAAGCCTCGTGATGCCGGACAGTGTCCCTCGGGACGGATTTTTCAATATCCGTCCCTCGGGATCACTATCCGGCATCACTCGGCAAGCCTCGTGATGCCGGACAGTGTCCCTCGGGACGGATTTTTCAATCCACCCCTCACACCCATATAAGATTCTTATATTATGCTGACACAAGACCTCAAGAGAGAGATTTGAGGAAGGGATATATATATATCATCTAAGGATTGCTTTATATTAAAAAAAAATAGTCACAGCTAATCAGACTTTGTAAGACTAAGATATACCTTATTTTTCTTATTTCTGCTCAAAATATAGATTGTGGGTACTCGATAGATGAGGCGGTTCTAACGAGTACCCACAATCTATATTTTGAGCAGAATTTCGAAGCGGTTCTGACGAGTACCCACAATCTATATTTTCAGCAGAGATAAGAATATTGATTGTGGGTACTCGTTAGAACCGCCTCGATGTGGCGGTTCTAACGAGTACCCACAATCTATATTTTGAGCAGAAAAAAAGAAAAATATCACGATTTTTCATTTTGAAATTTTCGCTTTTATCGGTGATTAAGTTTACAATGTATTTGTATAGGCGTGTTTTCCTGATGTTAACACAGGCGATTGAATGTGATCCCTGCTGTAAAACAGAACTTAATCGGAATCAACTTTCATTATGAAAACACGCCTAAATTTTTACCGCTGCAAAACAAAACAAAACAAAAAAAAAATGTTAAGATGAAAAAAAAAATCTTATTATTGCACAAAAGACTCATTCGAACCACCTCGACGATGCGGTTCTAACGCGTACCCACAGTCTATGTATTTAGCAAATATAACAAAAATCATGTATGCTCATGTAAACCTCAGTTTTAATGTATAGGCCTAACAGTGGGGTTACAAAGGGTGTAATTATATAGGCGTGTTTGCGTGATGGACTTCAGTGTTAACATAACCATACCTTGAAAAGCTTGGTCCTTTGTATTATCTCAAGCCGGTCCGGACCAAGCTTCTTGTGTAAACACAACCTTGTGTTGGTTGGAATGGGCCAAAACATCCTAATGTCCAACACCGTATACCTGCGTTGCATAATACATTTTTTCGCACCTCCAAGAGTATTATTGTTAGAAATATATCAGCTCTAGCTGTGATTTGTTGAGTAATAAATCACTTTTTGTAGGTCAGCAAATCCTGTGATTTACTACTCAGCAAATCACAGACTAGAGCTGATCTATTACGATTCTAACAGGCTGAAAATCGTCAATAATGTTGTTGTTTCATTCAAATTATTTTCGCCATTCTCAGAAGAAAGCCCACAACTATTATTGACTGTTACACATACATTTATGTCCTTATTGTAACGTTTTCGGTGCGAGAAGGTGACGTTACACC
The DNA here is from genome assembly GCA_963580285.1 of Lucinisca nassula. NCBI lineage: Eukaryota > Metazoa > Mollusca > Bivalvia > Lucinida > Lucinidae > Lucinisca > Lucinisca nassula. The sequence goes on from OY757016.1 coordinate 14,767,882, forward strand.
GTCTAACGCCAACAAATCTACGGGTGAAGTCATACATTGACAGCTTTTAATGGCGTCACTCGGTACGCTCTTCCGCACCATGATATGTTGCATAATAAAACACAGTTCCTTTCCATTGCCTATATAGCAGGCCCGCTGTATTAGAGTATAAGAATCCTATATGGGTGTGAGGGGTGGATGGAAAAATCCGTCCCGAGGGACACTGTCCGGCATCACGAGGCTTGCCGAGTGATGCCGGACAGTGATCCCGAGGGACGGGTTTTTTCATCCACCCCTCACACCCATATTGGATTCTTTTTCTTGCATACCTTCCATTTCTTAAAGCGGATTTTTAATGCTGCAGTCACTTCGGTTACCAACGTCCGCCACATTGTGTTGAGGAATGTTTAGTGACGTTGCTGTGACGTCAACCTTAACGACGGCGCATACGAGGTCGTAATCAACCAGTGCATTTATCAAACACGCGATTATATATAATTTGGGGTCGGAACACCAGGGTCAGAACATGAATTTCTATATCCGGGTAAAATCACGGATTTCCTTGTCTGGTGTGCAAAAATAATTATTTACGGATGAAAATTGGTGATTATTTTCATATTTAAACACAAAAGTTATCTTGTGGTACCCGTTACAACCGCTTATTTAGGCGGAATGAGCGAATACTCGCGACCTTTACAAGGTATTCTAACACAGCGCGCCTATACAGGCAATGGAAAATAACTGTTTTATTGTACAACAAATCATGACAAGGAAGAGTGAGACGAGTGACGTCACGAAAACTGCCAATTTATGACGTCACTAGTCGTTTGACGGTGTAATGTCATTTTCTCGCATCGAAAACGTCAGAAAAGGATATAAATACATGTGTTTCAGTCGATAACTTTAGCGGGATTTCTTCTAACAATGGCGAAAAGTTGTGAGATTTTGAAGCAAACAAAAGCATTGTTGTCAATTTTCAGCCTGTTAGAACCGAAATAGATCAGCTCTAGTTTACGCGCTCGTGATTTGATCTACTTTACAACTGACCTCCAAACTGTGATTAATGACTCAACAAATCACAGTTAGAGCTGATTGTTTTCTTAATTTTGTCAGTACGTTTCATCGACGTTGATTCAACACTGCCCAAATCTTCATACTGCTTGGATGCCAATGTCGTTTGTAGGCTTACTCTGTTCAGGATCAGTCCGACAGACACATGACGTTTACACAACATCGCAACAAAATCTGTGCAACGTACTGTAGTGACGCTGCATCGTCTTTGATGCGACGTTGCTGAGGCGTTGCACGCCTGCTGGGATGCTCATTATTAGGGCCACTTAACAACAGGTCAAGGAGAATACGTTGCTGTAAAATGCAAAGAAAGCATATTAAACAGATCTCTTAAATGTGTCCTAGTTTTGAGTTCAGAAAAGTACATGTAACTGTGTCAACAGTGCACTTTTCATTTCGGAAACCCGCCTTTGCAAATTTATTAAAAAAATTGCCACAAAAAAAATGAAAGTTTTCAGATAAAAAAAAATCTGATAGTTTTCAAAGTTTTGCTCAAAACATAGATTTTGGAAAGTCGTTATACATGTTATAGAACCGCCTCGTTATAGAACCATCCAACGTCAAGGAAAGCGACTAGTGACGCCATAAATCGGTAGTTTTTAATGACGTTACACGTCAGGCTGTTCTTTGCCGTGATTTGTTGTAGAATAAAACACAGTTATTTAGGGGATAACTGTTCTGAAAATTGTCATTTGGGGAGGTAAATCGGAGGTTTTACGGTCGGAAATTTCGTTTTACGGCGACGCGCTAGCGGAGCCGTAAAACGTAATTTGCGACCGTAAAACCGACGATTTACCTCCCCAAATGACAATTTTCAATACAGTTATCCCCATTCTAATGCACTTTTTTGGTTGTTAAGCTAACAATTGTACTATTTTGCACAAGGCGGCAAGCGCAGTGGGCTGCGTAAAACCAAATGCCATCCAATGAAAAGCGACGTTACGTGATGACGTCGGGTTTCCGACAGTATATCGCAGAATATACTGTCGCAAATTTTTGACGTTATCCAATCAGACATCGCGTTACATACGTAAGTGCATTAGAATCTCCATTGACTATATAGGCGCGCTATGTTAGACAGAGCTGACCCGAGTGATGCATATTTATTGGAGTTTTGTTGGAGCTCAAGCATCTCGATGGACGTATCTGTGTTACTAGTGCGCGTATACTTGTTTGTTGTTTACATACAGTCGAACTTCAATGGCTCGAACACCTTTGGGACCATGAAAATCTGTTCGAAACAGGGGTTGTTCGAGCCACTGAGAACTAATGCCAGGAGGCATAACGACATACTTTAGGACATCTTTTTCTGTGTTCTATAATGAAAAATGTATGCTGTGTGTACTCATTAGAATCGCCTTATCGAGGCGATTCTAATGAGTACACACAGCATATATTTGCAAGATAAAAGACGAAAATATCCTAATTTTAACTCTCCCTACTTCTTACGTACAGAAATTCCCTAGGGACTCAAGAACGGGTTCAACTCAGCCATGGTAAACGAGCCAACAGTGTTCGAGCCATCGAAGTTCTACTGTATTTATTTGTTTATTTTTTACCCTCTTTCTAATCAGGTCAGTTTTTTTTTCACATTGATTGTATGCCAGGAATGGCCCAAAATTAGAATTCTTTCAGAACAGAAGTGAGGGCAATGATCAGGAATCGATACAATTAACCCTTATCTTGCTGTTCACGACAATCCCTATCTTTGGAAACAGTGTAGATCCAGATCAGATGGCTTCTGAAGAAGCCATCTGATCAGGATCTGCACTGTTTGGTATTCAGTTTATGAATTTGTAGCAGTAAATTACATCAAGTAATTTGATTGGTTGCTAGACAGAAATGGGTGTGGCTTAAATGAATATTCAGCAAGATAAGGGTTAACCTACAGCTGCCATCAGAGACACCAAAGGGACAGAAACACGAACATGAAATTGTGTTTGTTTGATTTAAGAAATAGATCAACTCTAGCTGTGATTTGTTGAGTAATAAATCACAGTTTGGAGGTCAGTTGTAAAGTAGTTCAAATCACGAGCGCGTATCGCGCGTGATTTGTCTACTTACAACTGACCGACAAACTTTGATTTATTGCTCAACAAATCACATACTAGAGCTGATCTATTTCGATTCTAACACGCTGAAAATCGGCAATAATGTTTTTGTTTCCTTCAAAATCTCACAACTTTTCGCCATTGTTAGAAGAAATTCCGCTAAAATTGTCGACTGAAACACATGCATGTATATCTTTTTCTAACGTTTTCGATGCGAAAAAATGACGTTACACCGTCTAACGTCAAGTAAATCGCCTAGTGACGTCATAAATTGGCAGTTTTTAATGACGTCACTCGTCACGCTCTTCCGAGCTGTGATTTGTTGCAGAATAAAACACAGTTATTTTCCATTGCCTATATAGGCGGGCTGTGTTTAGAATTGATGTTTAACGTCCCCCTCAACACTATATAGGCCATTTTGGAGACGTTGCTTCCATTTTTGTGGGAATTTTACCCGACATTGAGATGAAATGACATCTCAATCCCTGTCGCCCAATGAAACCAATAGCGTGTATGCTCATGGTCGGTCCGACTCGCACCGCTTTGCCTGGGCAGGCTTAGATCCGCTAAGCGTTTTACTAGTACTTGTGTGCGGTCGGATGCAGCTCTTCTTGGAAGCATGATGCAGCCCATTTATTTCTTCAAGCCCAACTGGGCGGGGGCCAACGAACATGGAATAGGTAGACCCTAATGGAAACATCACTAGCGGAAAGCTAAACGGCAGATACTTTCCCACAAAATGGCCGATTGTTTATCCAAAGCGATACACACATTCAGAGGCATGCGTTGTGACCCCCTCCCACCCCCCCCCCCCCCCCCCACACACACTACATCAAAAAAAAAAAAAAAAAAAAAAAAACAAAGAAAAAGATATTCACGCAGTGCACATATTATTTGGCTTCTCACTAAACAGATTTTTCGTTGACTTAGCAAGTTATAATCAGTTGTGTAAATAGTAGCCTACATCACGTGAACAAGTCCGTGAAATGAAGACCCCCTTACACCCCACTTTGTATGGAGAAAACTGGGGTTTAAGGGGGTAAACATTATTTTTCTTATTTTTTCTCCAAGTCATAGGTTGTGGGTACTCGTTAGAACCGCCTCAATGAGGCGGTTCTAACGAGCACACACAACCTATGTTAAGAGCATTTATAAGAAAAATATCAAGGCTTTTCATCAGAAAAGTAGGTATTTGGATATGTTAAAAATGCACTATGTCGTACGGGTGTGTTATCGTAATGTAGCAGCTAAAAAGATTTTATTCCCATCACGAAAACACGTCTATATACTTTTTAAACCCCATTTTATATAGTAAAAACTGGGGTTTACAGGGGTAAACCTTATTTCTCTTATTTCCGCTGTAAAATATAGATTGTGGGTACTTGTTATAAATCGAACCGCCTCGATAATGCGGTTCTAACGTGTACGCACAGTCCGTATTTTGAGCAGAAATAAGAACAATATCACAAATTTTCTTCTTAAAATTTTAGATTTCAGCGTTAAAATTCACAATTTTATAGACGTGTTTTCATAAGGCTTCATATCGCAACTCTGTATCCGCATTTTGTTTGTTTGTTTGATTCGAGGTTTAACGTCCACGTCAACACTGTAAAGGTCATTTTGGAGACGTTGTTTCCAATTTTGTGGGACTTTTACCCGACACTGAGATGAAATGACATCCAATAGGGTTTATAAGCATGGACGGACCGACTGGCACTGCTTTGCCTGGGCAGGCTTAGATCCTCTAAGTGGTTTACCAGTACTCGTGTGCGAGTCGGTTTCAGCTCTGCATGGAAGCATCATGCAAACCATATATTTCTTCAAGCCCCGATGGGCAGGGGCCGGAATTCGCATAGCTGAAACTGAAACAGAAAACTGAAGATGATACATAACGTCTTTAGTATCATTAACTTAAACTGGATGACTGTTTTCTTGACATTTATTTGATATCATTCACTATTATTCTAAATATATAGGCGCCCCCAACCCCCCTTCCCCACGCCCATTAGGGCTTGAAGAAAAAGATGGGCCGCATGATGCTTCCACGCAAAGCTGAAACCGACCTTAGGCAAAGCAGTGCGAGTCGGCCCGTCCATGCATATAAACCCTATTGGTTTCATCGAGCAACAGGGCTTGAGATGTCATTTCATCTCAATGTCGGTTAAATTGGAAGCAACGTCTCCAAAATGACCTATACAGTGTTGACGGGGACGTTAAACCTCAAATCAAACAAACACACAAACAAAAAGATGACAGTTGTTCAAAACTAACTACGTCGTTAGTTAACGTATCTTTAAAACTTTGATCACATTCAATATGGCAAATATGCTAAAATGTTTGCTAAAAATGTGAGCAGCGTTTGCGGATGCAAAAAAAAAAAAAAAAAAAAAAAAAAATAAATAAAATAAAATAAAAAATAAATAAATAAAAAAATCTCTTTTCGCATTCGTTTCTATCTTTGAAATTGTTGACTAGTGGTGCATTGCATGCATTTCATGCATGTTGGTTAATACAATAAACATGTTTAAATTAAATCAAACACACATGCGTCTACATTATAAAAGATTCAAGGATAATTTAGAACCGTTATGAACATAAAAAACTGGAGCAAATTCTTTCCTTTAATAGATGACCCCTATTGACATGGGAGACAAAAGTACTTTTGCATGAGTTGCCTCCCCTGAAGGTGTTCCCATTCCTCTTAAAGGTGCATTATTGAGCTGTCGGAAAAAAAGTGCTTAATTTTTTTTTTACATATATCGGGTATTTTTTGTTTAAATAATACAAATGAATGAGTTTTATGTAATATTGCGAACAATTATGATCACAGGTTAAGTTTTATGAGACGGTTTTCCTAACTATGCTACGAACACAGTTAGTCTATTTTTAATTTCGCGACAAAACTACAACGCGCGTGAATAATGACGTCATGCGGTAAATACCTAGAAAGGTATGCAGGGATCATCTCAACATCGTTACACACAATTGTTGTGACAGAAATCGTAGATCGTAGTATAGTGAAATTCTTTTAAACTTTTTATGCGAATTCCAATGTGTAAAATGGAATGAAATTCCGTCATTCTCTCTCTCTCGCTCTCTCAGCATGCCATGGCGTACACGTTCCCCAGTGCTCTCTCTCTCTCTCTCTCTCTCTCTCTCTCTGAAAGTGCTATGGCCAACATGTTGCTAAGTTTTTTTCTCTCACTCATTATGGGCTAAATGTTGAAACAGTGGGTCAACATCGGGCAGACAGCGATACGACGTCGCCATGTCGTATCGCTCTCGGTCAGACGCACCGTTCATGCGATTTACTCTCTCTCTCTCTCTCTCTCTCTCTCTCTCTCTCTCTCTCTCTCTCTCTCTCTCTCTCTCTCTCTCTCTCTCTCTCTCCGTGGCCTACATGTTGCTCATTGCTTTCTTATCGTGGCCTACATATTGTCCATTCTCTCTCTCTCTCTCTCTCTCTCTCTCTCTCTCTCTCTCTCTCTCTCTCTCTCTCTCTCTGAAAGTGTTTTTGTTTGATTTGAGGTTTAACGTCCCCGTCAACACTGTAAAGGTCATAAGATCATTTTGGAGACGTTGTTTTCAATTTTGTGGGACTTTTACCCGACATTTGGATAAATTGACATCTCAAGCCCTGTCGCCCAATGAAACCAATAGGGTTTATTAGCGTGTTTATTAGCCTCGCACCGCGGTTCCTGGACAGGCTTAGATCGTCTAAGCGGTTTACCAGTACTAGTGTGTGGGCCGGATTCAGCTCTGCGTGGAAGCATTTTGCAGCCCATATATTTCTTCAAGCCCCTATGAGCTCTGAAAGTGCCATGTCCAACATGTTGCTCAGTGTTTTTTTTTTTCTCTCTCTCTTTCTCTCTCTCTCTCTCATTATGGGCTAGCGCACCACATTGGGCCAACATCGGGCCGACAGCGATACGACGTCGCCATGTCGTATCGCTGTCGGCCCGACGTAGGCGTAGTTCAGATGATTCACACACACACACACACACACACACACACACACACACACACACACACACACACACACACACACACACACACACACACACACACACACACACACACACACACACACACACACACACACACACACACACACACACCATTACCTACATGCTGCTCATTAGTCTCTCTCTCTCTCTCTCTCTCTCTCTCTCTCTCTCTCTCTCTCTCTCTCTCTCTCTCTCTCTCTCTCTCTCTCTGGCAGCGTTGTCAAACTTAGTTGCAGAGATGAATGCCTTGACCTGCTCCATCCTTCGAATGAGGATGTAAGGTGAAAATCTTGATCCTGCCCAAACAGCACCAAAAAGATTGTTTTTCTTCTACACTGTTTTTGTAGAAGTAAAAGCCATACAGGGCTAATGTTATTTGTTAACGGTATAAGACGGAAAATAAATATTCTATGTATATATCGTCGGGCCGACGCTTGACCGACATTCTACGCTGACTGGGTGTCTTCCATTAAAGTTAAAGACCCCTACCTCAGTTTAGTTTTGTATTGGACTAACGGCCCAGTCAACACTATTTTATGTCATTTTTGAGCCGGTCAGTTTACCTGTCCACACTTTTCCTGGGCAGGCTTATACGTAAAGCCACGGTCACAAATCACTATTCGATCCCCGCCCGACTACTCGGGGACTGCGATGGGGTGAGATTGGGCTGGAGTCCGGTCGGCGTCCCGCCGGATGTTGGGGCGTCGGTGGTGGTCGGGAGGGGCCCGGTTAAATTTTAACTCGTGGTTAAAATTCTCCACGAAAACTCACCGACTTCTAGGTCGGTGGCACATCGATAAAAGTCGAGCAGAGCTCGTACCGACGTCGATGTCGATGGCATCGGCTGGCATCCGGTAGTCGTAAAGCGGACCCCGACCAATCAGATAATCGGGCAGTAATCGGCCGAGGCCCGACAGATGATCAAGCGGAATCCGCTGGACGAATCCCGGTTTCGACTGGCGCCGCTCGATCGCTGATTGACGCTCGACTATATAAGGGCCCGATCTCCGATTGGTGCCAGTTTCTAGCAGACCAGTAGGGAGCATTGTACATAAACGTTTGATAACTGCCCATGCAAAGGACGGTACACGATCCATTGCTTCATCCACCATCAGCGGTAGCAGTTCTTCTCCCGCACACAAGGTTGCAAAGACCACATTGGCACGGTGCCGAGCCCTAAGCAGCCACTCCTGTAACCTCCGGATCCTTTCCTGGGGTGACGGTAGGTGCAGTGGTGGGATAAGAGGCATCTTGTTCCGCTTTTCTTCGAAAGTTTTCCTCGACGTCAAGAAAAAGGATGTTCACCCACCAACAGAGCTGACCCATTTGTTGTATAGGCAGGAGAGGATGCAGTTTATATACCCCTGAACAACTGGACAATTCCCGGCTGGGGTAAACCCGTCCCTTGTCCGGCGGCCGGGAACTGGGCGGACATCTGCGGAACATCGACCGATGCTCGGGGACTAGTAACAATCGCCGGGTATACGGTCGGTAACCTGCAGTGCACCGGCCTATTTCCGCCCGGCGTATACGCCGATGCTTCCCCGCAAAACTTAGGCTGACACCGCCCGATTCCCGGCGGATGTCTCTCTAGGCCCCACACGGCATACTTTTTGCCAAAACCGAGCCAGACACCCATTTCTCGGCTTGGACTGCTCGGCCGACCACAACGTATAGTATAGCTCGGCCGGGGTACGCCGAATTTGTGACCGAGGCATCAGCAGTTAACCAGTACAGTGCACACTCTTTCGCCACTGACAACTGCCCTTCTTGAATCAGCGGATGCCCAGTGGTAGAGAATGGCCGTGGAAAATATTTCATGATCTATCTCCACGAAAGAATGTTGCCGACCCGGCAGGTACCGAACACGCGCCTTTCTGATCACCAGTCAGACGTTCATCCGACCGAGGTACTGAGGCTATGAGTGTTTGGAGTATAAATAGGAAAAATATCACAAATCTTCATCAGAAAAAGATGCCTTTTTTAAAGTTTGAGAAATTTACTATATCCCACGGATGTGTTATCCTAATGCCATATTAAATGAACTTATTTTCTCTGAAATTCTTGTGCCGACATTTTGGAGAGTTTTGAAAAGGTTTGAGGGTCACTGACGAGGCCTTATTGGCCGAAACTAGCTATTCTGGCCCAGAAAACATGTACACTCCATATGTTCCAGTTTTGTGGTGCATTCCTTGCTTCCAAAGGATATACACTTTCGGATGAGTCTTTAAACCTAGGTCCCGTCTCCGTATGGCCTTAGCTGTTGGTGGGACGTTAAACTCAAACACTCACTCACTCACTCACTCACTCCAAAGGATAGCCATTTCTAGAACATATTTAACGTCACTATAGCTGGTGTCTGGGAATGTGTGGAGGTCGTAAAATGTCTCCCTGCCCAACATCATAGTGTAGTTTATATTTTCTTGCCCTTCCAGTGGTGAATTTTGAAATTTTTGAGGGTCACTGATGAGGCCTAATTGGGCAAAACTAGCTAGTCTGGTCCAGAAAACATGTACACTCCATATTTATCCCCACGTTTTTCGAAGAAAAGTGGGGATATTGTTATCGCCTCCGTCTGTCCGTTCGTCCGTCCGTCCGTCTGTCCGGCTATCTTCTCCTACACCGTTCATTGGAATTCAACCAAATTTGGTGTGTGAGTTACATACATGAATGGCTTCTGCAAGAGCACATTAATTTTTGGACCAGCCCCCAAGGGTCCCGTGAAGCGGTCAAAACGTGGGGATTTGCGATGGCGCGCCATCGACTGCGCGATCTAGTTTACAGTTTTGTGGTGTATTCCTTGTTTCCAAAGGACAACCCTTTCCAGAACATATTTTAGAACTAAGAAGATGAGAGAAAGTACAAAAAGGGGACAGGGCATTATTGAAAGGTTGTGTTAGTGCTTTTCAGTTTAGACAACATGTACGATAGAAGTTGGTCTTCTGTCTTTCTCGACTGGTAGGCGAGTATCTCTAGCAATGTTAATAATAAGACGATTCATTACGATAACAGGTCCGTGCAATGAACGCCCCTTTAAACCCAACTTTATAGAGAGAGAACTGGGGGTTACAATATTTTGTAACTGGGTATACAATTTGCTGCGTCAGCGTCAATGCATCGCAGTGATGTTGCATTGACGTTGACACGACGTTGTTTAGACGTTGTATGTCTGTTGACATGGAGTTATCTGCACTTTATGTTTACATACACTCGATTATTGCTCGCCAAAATATCTCGTATGATAATCGTCGGCCTCAGTACCTCAGTCGGATGCGCGTCTGACTGGGTATACAATATTTTTCTCATTCCTGCTCCATGACATACGCCGTGGGTACTCGATAGAACCACATCACTGCGGCAGTTCCAACGAGCACCAACAGCCATGTTTGAAGCATAAATGAGAAAACTATCACAATTTTTCACCAGAAAAGTAAATATTGTTAAGATATGAAAGAATGCACAAAGTCATACGGGTGTAACATCGTATTGGCTAATAGACGATGATAATCAATTTGAAAAAAAAAATAATAATAATAATAATAATAATAAAATTCTTTCATGGGAGAGCAGAAAACAAACTGTAGTAACAATATACATGTATTTTCTACAAGATGTGCCTTTTATAGCTAATGGTACAAGTCTACTGCACTATGTGTGTGGCAGATAGTCGACGGAAAACAGAACCCTGACACCAAACATAAACATTAAGTCGGAATAGGCCTCATGAATCATCAGTGTTTGGGTAAAAGTAGTTATATGTAGAACATAGAAGTGTAGGCAATGATCAGGAATCGACACAATTTACCCACAGCTCCCACCAGAGTTACCAAAGGGGAAAGAAACACAAACATGAAACAACAGACCCTAATGGAAACATCAATAGCGGAAAGCCAAAAGGACAGTTACTTTTCCACAAAATGGCCAATTCGATATCCAAAACAAAATAAAATAAGCGATACAAACACTCAAAGACAAACCATAACAAAAATAAACAACGACAGAAGAACCGCCTTGGAGCGGTCAGTGAAACGAATTCCACTGGGCTGGGCGAGAGTGGGGCTTTAATCTTAAAGAATTTATCTAACCTGTTGTTTATGAGTGAAATGTATCTCTCGCTAAGCACTTTATTCATAGAAACAAATTTGTTTTCGTATATAGCCTACAATATTTTGCTAAAACAGAGAGAGAGAGAGAGAGAGAGAGAGAGAGAGAGAGAGAGGGAGAGAGAGAGAGAGAGATGTAATTGACCACTTCTGCTTTACCACCGTGTGAAAATAGTATTTTACGATCCTCTAGCGATATTAATTAAGTCTTTTCTGATTGAGAGAAGTCAGACAGTTGCACTTGAATGTGAGTACTCAGATGAGGTTCCAGTTACTTCAGGTGTACCACAAGGATCAGTTCTAGGCACAATATTATTGTTATTATACCTTAACGACCTACCCGACAATGTGTTGTCCCGGGTTCGCCTATTTGCTGGTGACACTGGGGTGTACCTGACCATAATTCTCCCTGATTATTCGGTCACCCTCCAGAGGGACTTAGACCGCCCCATCATAGAATCTCACTGGACCATGGAATCAAAACATAGAAAGGCGGCATAATGCTGCGTTTTACCAGATCTGCACTTCTTGTTTAAAATGCTGGTATTTAAGTGTTAAACTAACAGTTTTAGATTACAACTAGGATGAAAATTATTTTAGCTGCCCTTTATATTACAGCGAAAGTAACCTTTTGTGAACGGAAAAGAAATTTATGAAAGTTCTTTTATCTCAGGACATCTTAAGTTTCCTCAATACATTTGCACAAGAAAAATATAGATGAAAGATTTGCAAGTTGATTTTCCCCAAAATATAATCCTGATTTCCGTTTAAAAATCCATGTCCCACAAGAAAAAGGTTTGGAGGTATAAACGGTTATTACAGCAAGTACTTTCTTGCATTAGCAACATCCCTGTGCCTTTGAAAATAAATGAAATTCTGTATTTTTCACTTTTACCAGGAAAAAAGGAAACCGCTTTATAGACTTTTTAAAAGTTACTAAAACAGCTGCAGATCAATAGTTCACATCAAATACTAACGAGTCGGTCAAAGCTTTCTATCAAAAAGGCTACCTGAATTGAAAACCAGATTTTTTTGACATGTTTATTCTCGATGGGCGCCATCATCTCCTTTTCTTGCGGTAAATCTGAAATGCTGAGATTTCATCAATTATGCCTTCCACATTTTATTTTCTCCATCATCAATGAAAATACCTTGAAAAGTCAGCTATGTAGCCTTCTTCCTGCGTATACCATAATGAAATCGCCTATCTTGGAAGCCTGTCATCACTGATAAATTAGTGTAGCTGTCAAATTGAAGAGATTTCCATCTTGCCAAATGCAAAAACGTATTCATACGCCTTGGAACTAATTTCCCACCAAAAAAACAATAGTACACCATTGCTTTAAATTTAAAACATAATATTCATATTTGAAACTGTCTTGCGCCTACTTTCACATACTTTCTAACATAATTTGTTCGTTAATTCATGAATAGTATGCCTTCATTTCTGAACTAGTTTCTACGTGTAACATTGTCCTGTTTGTGTTGTTCACACCTGTTCCCAAGTAAACAAGTTGAAAAGGGTAGATTTCTTTTTTAACTTCTTTCAGCAAAACATATTAAAAGTATTGGGCTTCTATGAAATTTTACCAACCCGCACATTGGTAAGTAGGTGACACAACAGATCATTAATTGGATTAGATAAATATGTCCAAACATCAATTATTTGTTTATGGTGACTCATGTGAACAGAAAACAGCGTGTTTTTGTTAATGGTGAATCTTCAGTATGGGCGCCAGTTTTGTTTGGAGTCCCACAAGGGACTGTTCTTGGTCTTCTATTGTTCTCCCTGTACATCAATGATATTTCCTCTGACATTGACTCAGAAATAAGACTTTTCGCAGATGACTGTGTTTGTTACCGGTAAATTAGAGATACAGATGACTCATTGAAACTTCAGGCTGACATAGATGGATTAGGATGTTGGGCCCGAAAATGGGGCATGAGATTTCAGCCAGTTAAATGCAATATTATGCAGATAACAAGGAAGAGATCTAATAAAGTTGAGGCTTCTTACACTTTAGAGGGAACGGTCCTCGAAAATGTGAATTCCATTAAATACCTTGGTGTGACAATCACTCACGATTTGAGATATGCAATATGTGTACAAAGGCGAATAGAACTCTTGGATTCCTGAGGCGAAATCTTCATCAGTGTCCCCAGGATGTGAAAGAGACAGCATACAGGGGACTTGTTCGCCCAATCTTGGAATATGGTAGTTGCATCTGGGACCCAAGCGGAGTGGTCCTAAATGAAGAAATTGAAAAAGTTCAGAATAGAGCGGCTAGATTTGTAACTGGAAATTACTGCTTTGAAACTGGGAGCATGACTGGAATTCTAGGAAAATTAAGATGGGAGTCTCTCAAGAAAAGGAGAAGAGACAGTAGGCTCATACTCTTATACAAAGGTCTAAAGGGTGCTGCCAGCATTCCAACAGATGACCTTGTTCCCCCGGCTAGGCACTGTAGACAGCACCATTCAATGACGTTTCAGACCCTTACTGCAAGAACGGATATTTATAAAGAATCGTTCTTCCCCCGAACCATTAGAGATTGGAATGCCCTTCCGGATTCTATTATTTCGACGGCGGAAGGTGCTGATGATTGTGTAGCTAAGTTTACATCTTTGGTTAGAGCTAGGGACTAACTTCCCATATCACAGGTCCTGGTGTATGAATGTCATTTGACGTGTCACCAGTAACAATTCTGATTCTGATTCTTATGTAACAAATCAATGGGTAAAAATCACTGCTATAACATAGCAGTTATAGGAAATGATCAGAAGCCTTTTGCACAAAAATCCTGGTGCTGAACAGGCTGCTTTCATTCTTTCAGTTCAAATATGGGGATAAACTGTTTTTATCTTATTTTTTTTTTTTTTTTTTTTTTTTTGGTTTTGGATTTTATTCCAGTATCAAATCATCCACCCAGTAAACACAATCAATAATACAGTGAAACTTTGGTGCAGTGATTCATAAATTGTTATAAATTGCATGAATGAAATATATAAAATGAAATACTAAAAGCACCAAAGAAGGTCAATCATTTTACAAGCTAAATGCAAGAGATTGCAACACCTCAACCCAATCAGTGATCTTACTGCCAACTTGGTAGAACTGGTCATTTTTGGCTACCATACACTGAATTTAAAAATAGTACAAGGTGAAATAATTACATTTTTGGGGGATGGGGGAGGAATCATTAATTTTCAGTACTATTTAGGTATTTTACTTGAAATTCCACTCTTGCAGTGCCTAAAGGCAACCTTTAGCCACAATTCTATGATAGTATTTTACACATTTTTGTTCTGTGGATTAAGATATCATTTTTGCAAAACCATGGAAAAAATGCAATAAATTACTAACATGGTGACTTTCCAATAAAAATATTTTGCTTTCATATTCTTACATTTACATGGACTACCATCTGATGAAAAATCTGTTTGGGTAACTATTTGCAAATATGATTTTTTCAGTACCTCAAATGTAGTGAAATAACTGTATTGAGGAACCTTAAATCACCTTCTTTAAAGTAGCTTTTTGTTGTCTGTGGCGTTACTAAACCGTACAAATGTGAAATGGTTAGAATATACAAGATAAAAATTGCAACATGTGTGCACGTGGCCGATTTCGAAAAAAAAACAAACAAAAAAACAGAAGACCATCATGAAAACATGCCTATGCAATTTTGACCCTCTTAAACTCCACTTTAATCCAGTAGAATGGGGTTTGTATGGGTGTACATTATTTTTCGCATTTCTGCCCAAAACATAGATTTTTGGTACTCGTCAGAAACCGCCTGGTCGAGACGGTTCCAACGAGTACCCAAAATCTATGTTTTGAGCTGAATTATGAAAAATAGCAGAATCTTTTATCTGAACATTTTCATTTTTTGGGTGGAAATATGTTCAATTTATTTGAAAAGGCATGTTTTCGTAATGCAAAAAAAAAAAAAAAAATAAAAAAATAATAATGGCCTCACTCATAATCTTAAATAACTGGAGTATAGTATGCATATTACAGGACCTTCGTTTGAATAAACTCTCGTCAAAGGAATAAACACTTCTCAAAGCATAAACTAACGTCTATTCTAGTTGTAAGTTTCACAAGAACGAAGTAGAAACTATTTCAGCTCACTGAAAAACAAACTTTATTTCGTAAACAAAAACAACAAAAAGAAAAAAAAAAAAAAAAAGAAAAAAAAAGAAGAAAAACTTCCCATCACGAAAGGAAAGTTCCTTCCGTTGAATAGACCAATAGGGGACAGACTTTCTTCCAAAGTATTTTCAGTAATGAAACAAAGCGAAAGCAAAGACAAAGAATTCTCAAAAGGAAATATGGCCCTGGTGTAGATTTCACATCTCCATCTGTTTCATGCAAAAATAGATTGATTTACGATCAGCACTAGCATTATAATCGATCCCTATGTGATGAAACCAAACATGATAATAACCACGGCCTTTCCTTCCAAACGATGTCAAAATGGTGTCAGTAGTTTCCAAATTTGCAATTTTGTGACGCAAGTAACCGTACAGTTAATTCAGCATTTTTTTTCCAAGTTGCCGTACATAAAAAAATCCAAGTTGCAGTACTTGAAAAATCCAATATATATATTTCATCAGCCTAAATACTTTTGTAAGCCTTCATGAATGACGGTTAAACAAATAAAGCTCTTATATCTATCTCAAGACAGGGACATGGATCATTCACACAGAGCTCTTCGTCAATAACAAAACGATCCGGGATTACGAAATTTCCTTAATAAAGCAGACCTTGATTCGAGAAATTCAAGGAATACTAGGTTTTACCAACCTCCCTTTTTTCATTTCCAATATACATATGATCAGTAAGATAGACGATGTGAGCGGAAGATTGCGATTGGACTGGACTAGTTTGTTTGTAGGGGTCCCAGGGGGTGGCAGCATATTCTAGTTTAGGTCTAACTAGTGACTTGTATGCTGTTGCCTTGATGTCCTTTGGGCATGCAGAGAGATTCCTGCGTAGGATAGGAAAGCAGCTGTCTGGCTGTCTGTCGTAGATAGCATGTCATAGTCTAGCTACTAGACCTTGATGTCATATTTACCAATTACCAACCTTCATGTGTGTTTTTATCAAATATGAAACCTTGTTAGACTTTAATCTTGTCTCAGACACCAAGGTCTAGTACAATGCGAATTTTACCTCGCAAGATCCTTGGTAAATGATTGATTACAACTACAGTCATGAAATGTTTATTGCCTTTCTGTACCCCTTACCGAACACCAACTGATAAGGCAAACTGGCATTTTAGTCAGAGTATATCTTCCCAAGATCAAATAATGGGGTAGAAGAATATTACTTATTAACTTTAAAATATGATATCCGACTAGAAGCTAGTCTAAGCATGTCAGTGTGACTATTTCACACCAGTGTACTGTCTATAGCCAGGTTTTTTGCTTTACTTCTGGCAATGGATGTTGTATGATGACTCCATTATCTTGCTTTTGTTGCCGATTCTGATGTACTCAGACTAAGTCTTGTCTGGGTGCAAACGCATCTATCAGTCTCTCTCCCATGCTTGTAAATAATTAAAGTCCTCTTGAGCGACAGCAACTCGGTACAACAGGCAGTGATCAGCGAACAGGGGAGACGCGTGGTGGCAAGTCGTTGATTTATATGAGGAAGAGGAGAGTGCCGAGCACTGTACTCTGTGGAACACCAGAAGTAACGGGCGCAGACGAAGAAATCCTCAATTACGACTTTCTGGTATCCATCAGCAATGAAATTGTGCGGAACCTCGTGAAAGGCCTTACTGAAATCTAGTAGGATGACATTTATGCGCTGTGAGTTGTTCATTCCGCCGGCTTGCTATCAGCTGGTACTCACATGACCCCCCCCCCCAGCAGGGAGAACGACCCAATGTACAACGAAAGAGCCGATTACTGTGCAGAGTCTCATCCTGCAAACCTGGAGTTTATGTAATAAACTGAGCGTGACAGCTCAGTGGTTAAGCCCAGAGTGGTTAGTGCACTTGACTCAGATGCCAGAGGCCCTCGGTTCGACCCGGCGGTGATTATTTCGGTGTCTGAACACCATTTACAGCGATGAATGTCAAAATGCGCACCGCCCTTTGGATCGGAACGTTTAACTGGAGGCACCGGCTCCCGCCCATAGGGGCTTGAAGAAATATATGGGCTGCATGATGCTTCCACGCAGAGCTGAATCCGGCCCGCACACTAGTACTGGTAAACCGCTTAGAGGATCTAAGCCTGTCCAGGAACCGCGGTGCGAGGCGGACCGCCTATGCTAATAAACCCTATGGGTTTCATTGGGCGACAGGGCTTGAGATGTCATCTCATCTCAATGTCGGGTAAAAGTCCCACAAAATTGGAAGCAACGTCTCCAAAATGACCTTTAAAGTGCTGACGGGGACGTTAAACCTCAAATCAAACAAACAAACTGGAGGCGCCCTGTTCAGGGAGAGTCATCCCCTATGCAGGTTAACTGTTTGTTTGTTTTGGGGTTTACGGCCAAGTCAACACTGTTAAGGCCGTTTTTGAGCCTGTCAGTTTACTTTTCCTGGGCAGGCTTATACGTAAGAAGTAACCAGGAGAGTGCACATTCTTTCGCCAGAAACTGACAACTGCCCTTCTTGAGCCAGCGGAATGGAGAGAATGACCGTAGGAAAGATTTCTTGATCAATCCCCGCGAAAGAATATTGCCGACCCCGGCAGGTATCGAACCTGCTTCCCCATGATCAGCAGTCAGACGCGCATCCGACTGAGCTACCGAGGCCAGCGCAAGATTGATGTGTGCTGTAAATCTGCAAGTAATGGTAAAATGTGGCCGATCCCAGTATCAGTGAGTAGGTCCTGGTGCACGTTTGTTTGTTTGGTTTGAGGTTTAACGTCCCCTTCAACACTGTAAAGGTCATTTTGGAGACGTTGATAACAATTTTGTGGGACTTTTACCAGACATTGAGATGAAATGACTTCTCAAGCCCTGTCGCCCAGTGAAACAAATGGACGGACTCGCATCGCTTTGCTTGCCCAGGCTTAGATCTTCTAAGCTGGTTACCAGTACTCGTTTGCGGGTCAGTTACAGCTCTGCGTGGAAGCATTATGCAGCCCATATATTTCTTCAAGCCCCGATGGGCGGTGCGAATATGGATAGTGTTTCTCTTTTGTTTCGCGGTATTAAAAAGTTCTTGCTCGGCTCACATGGCGGGGCTTGAAGAAATAGGTGGGCTGCATGATGGTGCCAGGCAGAGCTTAAACCGACCGCTTAGGAGTATTGGTAAACCGCCTAAAGGATTCAAGCCTGCCCAGGCAAAGCGGTGCGAGTCGGGCCGCCCATTCATATAAACCCTATTGGTTTCATTGGGCGACAGGGATTTTTTTTTTTTTTTTTTTTTTTGGTTTTACGGCCCTTTCAAGATTATTTCACTCATATCAAGCCGATCGTTAATCAGAGGTGGGCGAAAACCGGAGTACCCGGAGAAAAACCATCTGACCTTCCGTTGCAGAACTTGGCGTCTCACATATGACCCGAGCGAGGCTCGAACCACAGCGGTGAGAGACCTAATGATCAAGAGTCAGCGCTCTTAACCACTAGGCCACGGAGGCCCGTAAGCGACAGGGAATGAGATCTCATTTCATCTCAATGTCGGGTATATAAAAGTCCCACAAAATTGTAAGCTAGGTCTCCAAAATTACTTATACAGTGTTGATGGGGACGTTAAACAGTGTTAATTGGGACGTTAACCCTCAAATCAAACAAATCAAAAGGTTATTGCTAGTATCGTCTAATTCTAACAATAGGCCCCCGCCCATAGGGGCTTGAAGAAATATATGGGCTGCATGATGCTTCCACGCAGAGCTGAATCCGTCCCGCACACTAGTACTGGTAAACTGCTTAGAGGATCTAAGCCTGTCCAGGAACCGCGGTGCGAGGCGGACCGCCCATGCTAATAAACCCTATTGGTTTCATTTGGCGACAGGGCTTGAGATGTCATTTCATCTCAGTGCCGGGTAAAAGTCCCACAAAATTGGAAGCAACGTCTCCAAAATGACCTTTACAGTGTTGACGGGGACGTTAAACCTCAAATCAAACAAACAAACTAATTCTAACAAATACCCACATCATACATGTTCTCTCACATGTATGCGGTTTTTGTGTATCTTTGAAACGACCCCATGTCAATTCTCATCGATTCAGAAATTCATCCTTAGATATTGACGGTAAAATTATCTTCTTGCCTGTAAATTGATGCGTTAGCATTTGATAACAGATTAACATGCATGATAGTATTGTGTCAGTGCAGTTGAAAGTCAAATACTTGTAATTTGGACTAAAAATTCTACTTTCCTCAGATGAACCGGAGGTCGCCATCTTATTGTTCGCCGCTGTGATGTTGCCCGGCTTTTTGTCACGTGACAGGAATATTTTTAGATTGAAATTCCCAAAAACAACAAATAAACAAAAATGAAAACGACGATTTTCACAAAGTTCTGAAGTGGTATTTGGTTTCAGAAGATTACAAATGACATAGCTACATGAATAGAAGAAATAAAACCGAAAAACACGCTTTTCATTTTTGAAGCCCGATAGCTCAATAATGCACCTTTAAGTCCCAAGAAAATGCTTCCCGTAACTCCTTATATCTATATGAGCCCCGCCAAGCGAATTTGTGTCTTCGAGCATTCCGTCATGACAAATTTTAACTGCGCATGCCCAGTCATTCAGAGGGGCCAGGGATATGGCTTTCTGTCTGAAGGTTCCTCTTGATTCACTGCTTGTATGAGCGAGCAGCGAAGGTTCTAGCGAGACTGCGCGGATGCGCAGGCTCGCCTGAACCTTCGCTGCTCGCATAGGCGATAAGTACCAAAATCGCTTGACGGGGCCCATATACAGTCGAACATTCGGCCCCCGCCCATCGGGGCTTGAAGAAATAGATGGGCTGCATGACGCTTCCACGCAGAGCTGAAACCGACCCGCACACGAGTACTGGTAACCATTCAGAGGAACTAAGCCAGCCCAGGCCTCGAACCACAGCGGTGAGAGACTTAATGATCAAGAGTCAGCGCTCTTAACCACTAGGCCACGGACCGTCCATGCTTATAAACCCTATTGGTTTCATTGTGCGGCAGGACTTGAGATGTCATTCCATCTCAATGTCGGGTAAAAGTCAGAAAAATTTGGAAGCGACGCCTCCAATAAACCTCATCTCAGTGTCGGGTAAAAGTCCCACAAAATCGGAAGTAACGTCTCCAAAATGACCTTAATAGTGTTGACGGGGACGTAAAACCTCCACTCAAACAAATAACGGGTACACATCGCTAAAATGAAATCGTATTGTGGAACGCTATGGTGCAGTGGTAATTCGTCGGATTTGAGATCGAGGGGTAGCCGGTTCTACCCAACGAGCGCCAAGTAATGTTTCCTTGAGCAAGAGATTTTATCCACATTGCCTAGTACTGGTTTCCACCAGGAAGACGAAAAGGAAGACAAGATGACGACACCCTACATATCTTGATTTGCCTGTTATAGCTATGTAAATTTCTATTTCAATTGATGTTTAACGTCCCTGTGAACTGTAAAGGTAATTTTGGAGGCGTTGCTTCCAATTTTGTGGAACGTTTACCCGACATTGTGATGAAATGACATCTCAAGCCCTGCAACCCAATGAAACCAATAGGTTTATATGAATCGCACCACTTTTCCTGGGCAGCATAGAAACTCAAAGCTATTTACTAGTACTCGCGTGCGGTCGGTGTCAGCTCTGCGTGGAAGCATCATGCAGCCCAGTCTATTTCTCCAAGCCCCGACGGGCGTCGGCCATAATAGCTATGTAAAGTCTGCTTCGGCAACTGGGGTGGGAGAAATCTTTGATTGGTTTAAACAATATATATTTCAATAAAGTAAAAATATGTTTAAATAACATACAGTCGAACTTCAATGGCTCGAACACCTTTGGGACCACGAAAATCTGTTCGAGACAGGGATAGTTCGAGCCATCGAGGGTTACTG
Source organism: Lucinisca nassula (assembly GCA_963580285.1). Taxonomy (NCBI): domain Eukaryota; kingdom Metazoa; phylum Mollusca; class Bivalvia; order Lucinida; family Lucinidae; genus Lucinisca; species Lucinisca nassula. The sequence goes on from OY757016.1 coordinate 14,789,099, forward strand.
TCAGGAGGCATAAAGAGGATAATTTTGTGACTCCTTTTCGGTGTTTTATGATATACATGTTTGCAGTGTGTACTCATTAGAATCGCCTCATTGAGGCGATTCTAATCAGTACACACAGCATACATTTGCAAAATAAAAGACGAAAATATCCTAAATTTTCCCTCACTATTTCTTATATAGAGAAATTCCCTAGGGACTCAAGAAAGGGTTCGGCTTAGCCATGGTAAACGAGCCAGTGATGTTCGAGCCATCGAAGTTCTACTGTAAATATAAATTTCATGACAGGATTTGAAAACAAGCCATAAGTTTGTGTGAATTCTCTCTTTGATTCAACGGCCAAACGGCGATGCTGCAGCATGTCGTGGAGCATGAAGAGCATGACAATGAACTAAAGAAGTCATGGTCATCCACTGCATTCGGGCTTAGCTCCAGATGTCTCGAGACTGTCTTGCCTCTGGTTCCAGCTAGGTCAGAAAGAGAGAGAGTGAGGTTGACTTTGCGAGCCTCTCCCTCTCTATAATTCAATTCACAGCGTATGTCGTCTTAATCATATATACACACAATCACTACAGGGACACATATGCAAGCAACTCAAAAAGCCCTGTGGCAATGGGTGAGCAGCGAAGCCGCAGGTGAGGATACACTGGAAGCTGTAGTTGTGGACCAGCACACAGGTGGCTTGGTTCTATATGGTCGATTTCCTTAAGAATGAAGCAGTACGGGGAATTCGGCAGCCGAACTGAGAGACTGAGCAGAACTTTTTAGGACCCCACTGCTCAACCCCTTGGCACGAGGAAGGGGCTAAAAAGGACACGTCTAAAAAGGTACCCTTAACAATTGCCTGCTTCAAAACCCTTGGCTGGTTAACCGCGATCAGCAGGGAACCCATCTAGCGGTCGAACAAAAAAGCAGATAAAGGTGATACCTTTAAAAATTGGCGCATGGAATGTGCGCTCCTTGATGGACAGTGCTGACTCAGACAGACCACAGCGAAGAACAGCTCTAGTTGGTAGAGAACTTAATCGTTACAAAGTCGAGATTGCAGCTCTGAGTGAGACTCGCCTTGCAGAGGAAGGGCAAATAAAAGAAGTTGGTGCTGGTTACACTTTCTTCTGGAGTGGACGCAATCAAAGCACTGAGAGTACTGATGGGTCTCCGAGTGTAGATTTTGAACGGGGACATACACTTGATCATTTAATCCTTAAATTCCTGTGCTGTAAGCAAACAATGTAGACCCTGATCAGACGTTGCGTGTTTTTTTTTGGGGGGGGGGGGCGGATCATAATTAAATTCCTGTACTGTAAGCAAACAGTGTAAACCCTGATCAGACGCCGCATTCTGCGGCGTCTGATCTGGGTCTACGCTGTTTGCCAAGCCCAAACCATGATTCCAGCCCAGATTTTACAGATAACCGTTTTACGCAACACGCTGACTCACTGCGGTAAAACTAACTCTGCTATTTTCTATAAATAAAGTACATTGGTTTCGATAGTCACGTGGACAACAGCACGAATTCAGTTTCTGTCCTTTATAACATTGGGTCGATTGTAAACCAGTCGACCAAAAAAAGAAGAGCGGCGTGAAGCAGGAGTAGGCTCCCCCATCAAATCACTCATTGTCAGCGAGCTCACGCGTGACTTCCAAAAGGTATAAATGACCGCCTAATGAGGCTGAGACTACCCTTATCTGATAAGAGGCATGCGATTATTGTTAGTGCCTATGCACCCACAGTGAGATAACCCAGGTGAGGTCAAAGACAGTTCTAGGATGATCTGAACTCTGTGGTTACCGCTACACCCCGGAAAGACAAACTCAACCTCCTTGCAGACTTCAATCCTAGACTGGGCACAGACCACCAAACCTGGGAAGGAGTGATTGGGACTGAAGGAGTTTGTTTGTTTGTTTGAGTTTAGGTTTAACGTCCCCGTCAACACTGTAAAAGTCATTTTGGAGGCGTTGCTCTCAATTTTGTGGGACTATTACCCGGCATTGAGATGAAATGACTTCTCAAGCCCTGCCGCCCAATGAAACCAGCAGGATTTATTAGCATGGACGGTCCGCCTCGCACCGCAGTTCCAGGACAGGCTTAGATCCTCTAAGCGGTTTACCGGTATTAATGTGCGGGCGGGACTGAAGGAGTAGGAAAGTGCAATAGCAATGGCCTCCTCCTTTCGCAACAAGGCAGTATGGATACACCCTCGCTCCAAACACTATCATCTCATTGATTATGTCATAGTTAGAAGGAAAGACAGACATGGTGTCAGAGTGCCAAAGACTGGTGCGGACTGCTGGACATACCACAGGCTTGTTGTCAGCAAACTGAACCTGCGCATCCAGCCTGCACGGCGACCACAATGCAAGGGACTAGATGTTTCAAAGCTGAAACAAGGCAGCAAGAGGCAAACCTTCACCCATGACATCTGCAGCAAACTAGATGCAAGGGAATTCAGTTCAGATGCACCAGAAGAGGACTGGACAGTCTTAAGAGACACCGTTCACACTTCAGCAATGGATTCCCTAGGTCCAGTTTCTCGCAATTATCAGTTACCCCCTATATACATTGCATTGCAACGCATTGACCTGATAAAGATATGCTATCTCAGGTCAAGTGAGCTTTATCATGTCAACATGACATTGCACTTTTATGAATGAACCGGACCACTGAAAAAATGACAAAAATGTTATTGCTACTGAGAAAAATGGAAAAATTACACGAAAAAAAATATCATAGGAAAAATATGGTCAGCTGATACTAAATATATCGACCGCCAGAATGCTGGGACGCACTGAGGACCATCAATAACTGATAGTAAATTGCTAATATAAGAGTGTACAAGGGGATAAACTGATAAATAAAATACCAGATTCATATCATTTGATATCAAGTTTATCAGGCTCGGCTTCGAGAACGCATGTAGAATTGCTCGGCAAGCCTCGCGATTCTACAAGCGTTCTGGAAGCTTTGCCTGATAAACTTGATATCAAAAGACACTCACCTGGTATTCTCTATAAATCAAGACTGGAGTAACAAGAATGGCAAAGAATCAAGGGACTCCTTGAAGAGAAGCACCGCTAATACAGGGCATACCTCAGTGATACCAGCACAGCATTACGAAAAACACGCCTTTACAAATACATTGTAAATTTTACCGCTGAAAAAAACTAAATTTTTAGATGAAAAATTGTGAATTTTTTTCTTATTTTTGCTCAAAACATAGATTGCGGGGACTCGATAGAACCGCCTCGACGAGGGCGGTTCTATCGACTTCCCACAATCTATGTTTTTGAGCAGATATAAGAAAAATAATGTTTACCCCCTGAAACCCCCAGTTTTACTATATAAAAGTGGGGTTGAAGTGGGTCAGAATTATATAGGCGTCTTTTCGTGATGGCATCTAACTAGGCGGCCTATTAGGGTATATGCAAGACTCAGAGACATGTCCCCCCCCCCCCCACAAGCTCAGGAACCACTCCTCTTCTCAGTGCAGATGGAACTAACTTTCTGACTGACAAAGAGGCTACATGTATCTTGAAAAGATGGGCAAAGCACTTTGATAGTGTTCTTAATCGGCCGTCCTCTATCAATGACGATGCTATATCAACAGTCTACCACAGGTTGAATGTAATCTGCTGCTTGACAAGTTTCCTACCGTTACAGTGAAAGCAATAAAACTTCTGCCATCTGTCAAGGCCTCAGGACCAGATACAATACCTGCTGAGATCTACAAAGTAGAAGGCACTCCAGTTGCCAAGAAGATGACATAGTTATTTCACAGTATACTGAGAAAAGAAGCCACCCCTCAAGAATTCAAGGAAAGGGAACCATCAGATCTGTGAACATCATCATGGCATCTCTTAATTGTCAATTCATCATCAAAACACGCCTATATAGATTTGACCCCCCTAAACCCCACTTTTATATAGTAAAACTGGGGTTTGCAGGGGTATATATTATTTTTCTTATTTCTGCTCAAAAACATAGATTGTGGGTACTCATTAGAACCGCCTCAATGAGGCGGTTCTAACGAGTACCTAAAATCTATATTTTGAGCAGTAATAAGAAAAATATCACATTTTTTCATCTGAAAATTTTCCTTTTTCGGGGGTAACCTTTGCAATGTATTTGTATAGGCGCGTTTTCGTAATGTGCATGGAATATCCTTGGTTGGAATATCATTATAAGAGTTCAATTTAACCGACTGAATGAACACCTTCAATAGTCAGTGCTTCTACCAGAAAATCAGTGTGGGTTTAGGAAAGACAGTGGAACAATTGACATGATCTTCACAGCAAAATGCCAGGAACAGAACATGGACCTATACATGGCCTTTGTTGACCTTACCAAACATTTGAAACAATCAGTCTTGATTTGTTGGTTTGTTTGTTTGTTTTGGAGTTTAACGGCCTAGAGTTTAACGACCCAGTCAACACTATTTTAGGTAATTTTTGAGCCGGTCAGTTTACCTATCCACACTTTTCCTGGGCAAGCTTATACGTAAACGGTTAACCAGTACAGTGCATATTCTTTCGCCAGAAACTGACAACTGCCCTTCTTGAATCAGCGGAAGGGAGGGAATGACTGTAGAAAAGATTTCATGATCAGTCACCACGAAAGAATGTTGCTGACCCGGGCAGGTATCGAACCCGTGTCCTCCTGATCACAAGGCAGATGCGCATCCGACTCAGCTGCCGAGGCCGGCCAATCAGTCTTGCGGATCTTTTGAAAATCATGGCGAAGTTTGAATGTCCAACGCTCATAACAATGATGAGACAGTTCCACAATGGTATGCTTGCAAGGCTCCAAAATGATGGCGAGTTTTCAGTCTATTCCCTGTGACAAACGGAGTCGAGCAAGGCTGTGTTTGTTCCAACACTGTTCAGCATGATTTTCTCTACCATGCTCACAGATGCTTTCCTGGATGATGACAATTGCATACCTATTAAAGTCGATTTTTTCACTCACCAGAGCCGAGGGATCCGGGGGAGCTTATAGGATAGTCAGTTGTCCATCGTCGTCGTCTTCGCCTGCGTCGTCATGTAGCGCCAACACTTTCAAACGACATATTCTCTGAAGCCGCTAGGCCGATTAGGCCAAATTTTATCTGTAGCATCCTTGGGTTTGGGGATTGAAAGTTTGTGTTCTTTCATGAAATTCAGCTATTAGTTTGGTTGCTATGGCAACTTCATGACTTAGAGTTTCCACAGACTTTTAATGGCGAAAATTGGAAAATGGCATTTACTGCCAAGCCTTTGCAAATATTTTGACAAAACTTTTATAGAAAGGTTTCTTAAGCAATCTACCGTCTGCCATATGGTTTTAGGCCTACTGCTCATTGTTATGGTTGCCATGGAAAACAAAATGAAAAAAAATAGACAAGAGTACCCAGAGGTCCCTGGTTCGCTCACCTGTGTGTCACTGTCTCGAGTATATTCTATTTTTAGCTACGGTGGCCATCTTGTTCATCAGCAGAGTGATTTTAGCTCATTTGGTAGGGAGTAACCTAGGCAACATTCCCGTGAAGCTTGAGTCAAATTGGCCTTAGGGTTTAGGAGTGGTTCACGTTTGAATCAAATTTACAATATTTTTCTATTTTTAGCTCCGGTGGCCATATTGTTCATCTGAGCGGGATTGTGTTAGCCTTTTTGGTAGAAGGTCATCTAAGCAACATTACTTCGAAGTTTGAATGAAATTGGCCCAAGGGCACAGGAGGAATTGTGGTTTGAAGATTTATTTTTATTTGAAGATTAGTCTTTAAACAGAGGTCCCATCACTGTATGACCTTAACTGTTGGTGAGACTTTAACTCAAACACTCACTCCTATGAAGGAACTATATGCCAAATATGAAGGCTGTATCATAAATGCTTCAAAAGTTATGACAAAGTAGGTCAAAGGTCATGGGTCAAAAGTTTTGAATGGTTGAGAAAACCTTGTCACAAGGAACATACATGCCAAATATGAAGGCTCTATCTCATATGGTTCAAAAGTTATGATAAAGTAGGTCACAGGTCAAATCTTTATATCAGTGGAAAGCCCTTGTCACAAGGAACCTACATGCCAAATATGAAGGCTCTATCTCAAACGGTTCAAAGGTTATGGCAAAATAACCTACTGATCTACTTTTTGATTTGACATGACCCATATTCGAACTCAACTGAGATATTGTCCAGATGATCATTTTGAGGAAGTTTTATGATGATTTGACTAAAACTGTGGCCTCTTAGAGTGTTCAAAACGTTTTTTCTATGATTTGACCTGCTGACCTATTTTTTGACCCGACATGACCCATATTCGAACTTGACCCAGATATTGTCAAGATGATCATTCTGAGCAAGTTTGATGATGATCGGACCAAAACTGGGGCCTCTAGTGTGTCCACAAGGTTTTCCAACAATCTGACATACTGACCTACTTACTGACCAGATATGACCCATATTCGAAATTAACTGAGATATTGTCAAATGATCATTTTGAGCAAGTTTGATGATGATCGGACCAAAACTGTGGCCTCTAGTGTGTTCAGAGGATTTTTCTATGATTTTACCAACCGACCTACTTTTGGACCGACATGAAACATATTCGAATTTGACCCAGATATTGTCAAGATGATCATTCTGGGCAAGTTTGATGATGACCGGACATACACTGTGGCCTCTAGTGTGTTCACAAGGTTTTTCTATGATTTGACCTACTGACCTACTCTTTGACCTGACATGACCCATATTCGAACTTGACCGAGATATTGTCAAGACTATCATTCTAAGCAAGTTTGATGATGATTGGACCAAAACTGTGGCCTCTAGTGTGTTCAGGAGTTTTTCTCTGATTTGACCTACTGACCTACTTTTTGACCCAAACATTACCCATATTCGAATGTGACCAAGTTATTATCAAGATGATCATTCTGAGCAAGTTTGAAGACGATCGTACCAAAACTGTGGCCTCTAGTGTGTTCACAAGGTTTTTCTCTGATTTGAACTACTGACCTACTTTTTGAACCGACAAGACCCATATTCGAACTTGACTAAGATATTGTCAAGATGATCATTCTGGGCAAGCTTGATGATGATCAAACCAAAACTGTGGCATCTAGTGTGTTCAGAAGGTTTTTTTACTTTTTGACCCGACATGACGCGTATTCAAACTTGACAGAGATATTGTCAAGATGATTATTCTGGGCAAGTTTGATAATGATTGGACCAAAACTGTGGCCTCTAGAGTATTCACCAGATTTTTCTATGATTTGACCTTCTGCTCTACTTTGTGACATGACATGACCCATATTCGAACATGACCAAGATATTATCATGATGATCATTCTGAGCAAGCTTGATGATGATTGGACATAAATTGTGGCCTCTAGTGTGTTCAGGAGGTTTTTCTATGATTTGACCTACTGACCTACTTTTGGAATCGACAACACTCATATTCGAATTTGACTGAGATATTGTCAAGATGATCATTCTGGGCAAGCTTGATGATGATCAGACAAAAACTGTGGCCTCTAGTGTCTTCACAAGGTGTTTTTCTGATTTGACCTACTGCCCTACTTTTTGACCCGACATGACCCATATTCAAACTTGACCGAGATATTTTGTGGTGGTACAAATTGTGTGCAAGTTGTGTTAAAATCAAATCATAAATGAAACAGCTGTCATGCAGACAAAACCAAAATAGGCATTTTTTGCCCTTTCAGGGGCCGTAACTCCGTTACACATGATGGGATATTGCTGATTCAAGAAAGGAACCCAGATCTCATGGTGGTACAAGTTTTGTGCAAATAAAAATCAAAAATGTGTTCTAGTGTCTTCACAGGTTTTTTTTTTCTGATTTGACCTACTGCCCTACTTTTTGACCCGACATGACCCATATTCAAACTTGACCGAGATATTTTGTGGTGGTACAAATTGTGTGCAAGTCTGGTTAAAATCAAATCATAAATGAAGATGCTATCGTGCAGGCAAGACCAAAATAAGCAATTTTTGCCCTTTCAGGGGCCGTAACTCCGTAACCCAAGATGGGATATGGCTGGTTCAAGAAAGGAACCCAGATCTCATGGTGGTACAAGTTGTGTGCAAGTCTAGTTAAAATCAAATCATGAATGAAGATGCTATCCTGCAGACAAGACCAAAATAAGCAATTTATGCCCTTTCAGGGGCCGTAACTCCGTAACACATGATGGGATATGGCTGGTTCAAGAAAGGAACCCAGATCTCATGGTGGTACAAGTTGTGTGCGAGTCTGGTTAAAATCAAATCATAAATGAAGATATTATTGTGCGGATAAGAAATTGTTTACGCACGCACGCACGGATGACGGACAAAATGTGATCACAAAAGCTCACCTTGTCACTGCGTGACAGGTGAGCTAAAAATGAAATACTTTATAAAAATCATCTCCTCTGAAACCATATGTTGTATGAGGCTGAGACTTTATGAAAATATTCAACATATTTAACTCAACAGGTTCTGTATTTTTTATGAAATTCGGCTCATTAGTTTGGTTGCTATGGCATCTTAGAGTTTCCATTGACTTATAATGGGAAAATTGAAAAATGGCATTACCCGCCATGCCGTTGCAGATATTTAAACAAAACGTTCATACAATAGTCCTTAAGCAATCTACTGTCTGCCATAGTATTTAAGGCCTACTGCTCCTTTTTTATTAGTTGCCATGGAAACCAAAATGCCCCAAAAAATAGAAAATAAATACTTAAAAAATCTCCTCAGAAACTATGCTCTATGAGGATGAGACTGAAAATATTCACCATATTTGCCTTAACCGGTTCTATGTTTTTTTAGCTCACCAGGGCTGAAGGCTCCAGGGCAGCTTATCGGATAGACAGTTGTCCGTCGTCGTCGTCGTCCGTCATCGTCGTCTGCCAACACTTTCAAACAACATCTCTTCTGAAGCCACTGGGCCAATTGGACCCAAATTTTATCTGTAGCATCCTTGGGATGGGGGATTGAGAGTTTGTGTTTTTCATGTAATTCGGCTCATTAGTTCGGTTGCTATGGCAGCTTAGAGTTTCTACAGCCTTATAATAGGGACACTTGAACAAAACAAAATAGCTTTAACTGCCGAGTCTTTGCAGATATTTTGACAAACCGTTCATGGTAATGTTTCTCAAGCAATCTACCATTTGCCATATGATTTTAGGCATGCTGCTCATTTTATTGGGTGCCACGGAAACCAAAATGCAAAAATACGAAAAAAAATACTTAACAAATCATCTCATCAGAAACCGTATGCTCCATGGAGCTGAAACTTTATGAAAATATTCACCATAGTTGAAATTCGGCTGTTGAGTTTGATTGCTATGGCAACTTGGAATTTACATAGACTTATAACGGGGGAAAATTGAAAAACGACATTCACTGCCATGCCTCTGTGGATATTTTGACAAAACTTTCATAGAAATATTTTTAAGGAATCACCTATCTGTCGTATGATTTTAGGCCAACTGATCACTAATTGGTTGTCATGGAAACTAAAATGCCCCAAAATAGGGGAAAAAGCTTAAAAATAATCTTTTTAGAAACCATATATTCTATGAGGCTGAGAATTTATTGAAATATCACCCATTTTTGCCTTAACAGGTTTTATGTTTTAATGAAAGTTGACTCTTCAGTTTGGTTGCTATGTCAACTTAGAGTTTCCGTAGACTTCCCCCCTGGGGGAAAATTGAAAATATTTAGGGGATAATTTTGAAAAACTTTAATAGAATTATTCTTGTAGCAATCATCTATCTGCCATAAGATTTTAGGCATATTGCTCAGTGACATTAGACCTCTGAAGCCACTAAGCTTATAGAATCCACATTTTATCTCTAGCGTCACTGGGCTCAGGGTTTCCATGGTTTATTAAAATACGTGGCTGGCAATGGGTAGTGTCCCTTGAGCTCTAGTGAGCATAGTGGCCCCTGTGCCTCTTGTTTTTTATTTTGCCGCTTTTTTCGGCGATAACTGCTTTAATTATTATTTTTTATCAACACATCAAGCTAGAAAGTTGTACAGATGAAGATCCGCCAATTTCTCAAAAAAGTTTCATGACCCTAAATTGTATGAGTAGAGCTGTAATCAGATGGAGCAGCACGAAAACATACCTATATAATTTTGACCCCCTTGAACCCCACTTTTATACAGTAAAACTGGGGCTTACAGGGGTAAACCTTAGTTTTCTTATCTCTGCTCTAAACTGTAGATTGTGGGTACTCGTTAGAACCGTCTCGATGAGATGGTTCTAACGAGTACCTACAATTTATATTTTGAACAGAAATAAGAAAAATATCACAATTTTTCATCTTAAAATTTTCGTATTTTCGGCGGTAAAGTTTATAATGTATTTGTATAGGTGTGTTTGCGTAATGTGTGGAGGTGTTGATCAAAATCAAAAGTAAAAATGTCATTGCCGAAAAACGCGGCAAAAAGATAAAGAAAAAACAACAACAACAATTTTAGGTATGAGACGCTTTTTTAATCTCAGAAGCTTGCAAGCCAAACACAAGGTGCAGAGAGATGCTAGATGAGTTCCTCTTGACTGATGACATGACAAAAGGTGTTCCAACAGAAGAGAAGATGCAAAAAGGTATAGATCAAGTATCTGATTCCTGTGATAGCTATGACCTAACAACCAGCATCGAAAAGACTGGGGTATTCTATCGAACAGCGACTGGCAAGCCTTCAAAGATTGCAAGTGGTCGACAAGGTCACCTACCTTGGGAGCACGCTGTCAAGAGCCGTGCTCATTGATGATGACGTCAATGCCAGGATTGCCAAATCTAGTGCAGCATTTGGTCGACTACGTGGTAGTGTCTAGGATCGAATTGGAATCAGACTTGATACAAAACTGAAAGCCTACAGCGCTGTGATGATGCCAACACTATTATAATTGAGCCCCGCCTAGCGAATTTGTGTCTTCGAGCATTCCGTCACGACAAATTTTAACTGCGCATGCCCAGCCATTCAGAAGGGCCAGGGATATGGGTTTCTGTCTGAAGGTTCCTCTTGATTCACTGCTTGTATGAGCGTGCAGCGAAGGTTCTGGCGAGACTGCGCGGATGCGCAGGCTCGCCTGAACCTTCGCTGCTCGCATAGGCGATAAGTACCAAAATCGCTTGACGGGGTCCATATGCATGTGAAACATGGGCCGTTTACCAACGGCACGCTTAAAGACAGAACCACTTCCATACAAGCTGTCTTAGAAAATCCTTAAAGATTAAGTGGCAAGACTGGACTCCAGACACGGAAGTCCTGAACAGGGCAGGGATGCAAAGTGTACATTAGCACAGTTAAGAGGGAAAGGCCATGTTACCAGAATACCTGGGGAACGCTTGCCAAAGAAAATTCTCCATGGAGAACTAGAAATGTACAAACGCTCCCATGGCGATCAGAAGAAGCCTCCCTCATGAACCTGAACATTCCAACGTGGGAACAAACTGCACAGGCGAAGTCTCATCAGAAGGGATGCCAGTGAATACGAGGCAAAACAGCACAAGTGAAGCTGATCAGAAACGCGCACAGTGCAAAGCCAGAGCTAAGGCATCACCAACAGAGCTGTCTTCCTCTAGCCTCCGTTGCTCTATCTGCAACAGACAGTTCAGAGCTAGAATTGGTCTCATCAGCGATCTTAGAACACAAAACAGTTGCATTTCTCAAATGCGATTAAGATTGGTCATTGTCAGTAATGACAGACGAACTACGAGTATTATTGCTGCACGTAATTGGACCAAAATATTAACCCGTCTCTTGCTGAATGTTCATTTCAGCCACACCCATCCCTGCTTTTGAACCAATCAGATTACTTGATGTAATTTATTCCTACACATTCATAAACTGAATGTCAAACAGTATAGATCCTGATCAGATGGCTTCTTCAGAAGCCATCTGATCTGGATCTACACTGTTTCCAAAGATATGGGTTGTCGTGAACAGCATGATAAGAGTTAACGTAATACTCCCCATTAATAGTCTGCCCAGGAGGCAAATAGTCCACCAACAACCCCCCCCCCCCTTGCTATCCCAAAACACGGTTGCCATGACCTTACCAACTTGAATTTATTTTGATGCGGTGAACCGTGACCAGTCCATTGCTGTTTAGTCTCAGGACCATAGTGATTGATCCAAGTTTCGTCCGTGGTAACAATAACAATTCTTTCAAGAAAGTCTTCCGGATCAGAATCATGACTTTCAGATATGGACACTCGGACAGCTCGTTGTTCTTTACTAAGGCATTTTGGTACCCAACGCGCTGAAAGATTCCCCATACCGAGCCGTTCATGTAAAATGGTAAAAATGCTACCCTCAGAAACGTCCAATCTTCCAGCCATTTCTGAAACTTTCATTCGCTTGTCCTGCTTCACTAGTTCCCTTAGATTTTCACTAGTGACGTCCAGGTCTTCAACTACGGTATTAACCGACCCAAAGTTACTAACTACACAAGCTTCCCGCTGCTCTTGTCCACATGTCTAATTTAGGTACAAGATTTTTTTTATTTATAACAGCGCTAGTCTTCTCATTGTGACTTAAAAGCGGTGTGTTAAAGGTAAAATCTTGTCTGGGCTCGTGCACTGGGCTCTTGGCAAACAGTGTAGACTCAGATCAGACGCCACAGATTGTGGCGTCTCATCAGGATCTACACTGTTCGCGTACAGTACAAAGATTTAAGGGCTAAATGAAACAGGTTGGACTCTCAAGTCAGAGGTATTTTCCCAGCTTACACTCAATGACAATCTACACACCCAACACACCAGTTTTGTTTGTTTTATTTGAGGTTTAACATCCCCGTCAACACTATATAGGTCATTTCGGGGACGCTGCTTCCAATTTTGTGGGAATTTTACCCGACATTTAGATGAAATGACATTTCAAGCCCTGTCGCCCCATGAAACCAATATGGTTTATAAGCATGGACGATCCGAAACGCACCGCTTTGCCTCAGCAGGCTTAGATCCTCTAAGCGGTTTACCAGTACTCGTGTGCGGCCGGTTTCAGCTCTGCGTGGAAGCATCATGCAGTCCATCTATTTCTTCAAGCCCCGATTGGCGGGGGCCTGTCAACACACCAGTGCTGTTAGTACTTTGATTAACTCTTGTCATGCTGAGCCCGGACATGTCTTAACTTTCAAACAACATGGATCCAGATCAGATGTCTTCTGAAGAAGCCATCTGATCAGGATCTACATTGTTTGTCATTCAGATAGTGATTTTGTTGCAATAATTTGCGTCAAGTAATACGATTGGCTCATAATTGGTAGTGGGTGTGGCATATTTAAATATTCAGCAGGTCAAGGGTTAATAACGCTTCGGGATTGTCCGTAAAGTTCAGCTCAACATTATAAGCTAATGCATTAGGTAATAATGCCATGGGACGTGTTCAACATAAAATATCATTTCCAGTGTAAAGAATAATGTAAACCTATTGAAAAAAAATTAATTCATACTTCCATGAAGGTACAGAGTAACATGGTTTTAAGTGACGTCAAGTGACCATGGTTCTCTACGGGCGTTGATGACGTCAACGCTATTCCGCTCTTTGTAGAAAAACAGGTTTATCATATGACGTCGCGTCTGAGACTGTAATAACGCCATGTAATAAATTCGATAATCCACTAGTGGATTAAATATGCAAATTAGTTAGATACGCCCCGTAACGTTACATGCATGACGTCCTTAACAACGTCGCGTTTACTAATGGCGGAATATTGACAGTTTTGTTAAACAATCGTTAATAAAATTCTTTTTAAAGGTCATATGATAAATAGAATCTTGCACTCGTGCTCACTGTAGTATTGAATTTATTAAACTCGTTGAAAAAAGGGATAAAATGCTCGGCAAAGTCTCGCAGTTTATCCCTTTTCAACAACTCGTTTAATAAATTCAATAATACATAAGCACTCATGTAAGATCCTCTATGTAAATGTTTTCAGATTTAACCCTTGTCCTGCTAATCCCGGATATGCCTTATCTTTGAAACAATGTAAATCCAGATCAGATGGCTTCTGACGAAGCCATCTGATCATGATCTACATTGTTTGCCATTCAGATTGTGAATTTGTTGCAACAATTTGCATCAAGTGATCTGATTGGTTGATAATCGGTAGTGGGTGTGGCATATATAAATATTCAGCAGAACATGGGTTAAAAGTTAGCCCTGTAAGGATTCTTTTTCGTCCAGTACTGAGAGGCATAGAATGTAAGTATAAAAAATAAACTTAATTTTTCTGCTTTTCATGGAAGTATGAACGACAGCGGGTGGCTAGCAAAGTTTACATGAACCTCTTCGGGGTTCATTTACTTTGCACGCGACCCACTGCGTTCATACATGTACCTTCATGAACAGCAGAAATTCATTTCTTAATTTAACCCAACAACAACTAGACATGCTAAGCGACAAATTCATTATAAATTCATTCGGGTAAAGTCATTATTAATTCAACTTAACACGAACTTATCATGCTACAGGAAACCGGCCCCGATAGCTCAGTTGGTAGAGTGTCCGCTCCGGGTTCGATCCCGGGCCGCGACATACCAAAGTCGTTAAAAATGGTACTAGCTGCTCCTCGCTTGGCACTCAGATTTACGGGGTAGAGCTAGGACTGGTCGACCTAGTGTCAGGATAATGTGACTGGGTGTGGTATCATGTAATGTGTCTGGGACATGATACCTCAGTGAGGCAGCACTATAAAAAGTGAGCATTGAGCTCCCTGTCGCAACCAGACACCGTCGTGATATGACTGAAAAATTGTTGAAAGCGACGTTGAACCCGAATTCACACACACATACACACACACGCACACACACATCATGCTACAGGAAATTCAACCCAACAACAGCTTACGAGTTTATTATAATTTCAATTCAGCATTAACTTAGCGCGCTAAAGGACAAATCCGTTATACATTTAACTCAACACTAAGTCGGCATGCTTCAGGACAATTCATTATAACTCATCACCATCTTAGCATGTTACATGACAAATTCTTTATTAATTAAATCTTTATAAATTTAACTCAACACCCCTTTATCATGTTATGGGACAATTTCATGGCAAATCCTCAGCAGACGCAAAACGTGTATGCTCGTAACATCGTATCAACGTCGATCGTTGCATCAACGTTGATACGCTGTTGCGCAAACGTCAGGTGCTTCGAGGGTTCAGTCTGACAGTCACCTACAGTGAAACCTCGATAACTCGAATACGTATAATTCGTTTACCATGGTTGATTCGAACTCACTCTTGGGTCCCTAGAGAGTTGTAGCTACAGCTCCAGAAACCCGTGTTTTGGGGTCAATTGATGGAGGTTTGTTTCATTTTATCCTTAAAGGCATTTATTCTCGTTTATTGAGGACCATCATTGCATTACATAATATTATATAGCCCTCAGTGCTGGCTGAAAATAAGTCCTCTGTCTTCAACAGGTAAGGTGCCTCCTTGGGGGAAAAATCAATAATTTACTAACTGTTGACTAGGGTTTACTTTAGTGATTTTCCCCTTAAGTGCCTCAGTCTGGGATTCAACAAGAGCTACTAATCACCATATTAGGGGCTGCCTTTGATCTGCTACAGAGAGTATATCACAGGGGGCAATAAAACAATAATGAGCACACGGTGTGTTCTACCTTACAAGAATAAATGCCTTTAAAAAGTATGTTGTGTGTACTCATTAGAATCGCCTCATTGAGGCGATTCTAATGAATACACACAGCATACTTTTATTTTACAAAAGGTCGAAAATATATTCTTAGGTCATCCCCATTATGTCTCAGCTAGCAGTATCAGTAACCCTCAATATCTCGAGCCACCCCTATTTCGAAAAAAAAAGTTTCATGGACTCGAAGGTATACGAGTTATAAAAGTTCGACTGTATAAACTTTGAACAGTGTCAACGTCTCTACGCCTGCATTTTCTTTCCGCGATGTCTGCGGTGGCCTCGGCCGCGGCCGCGGTGGAAACCGTGATAATCGTCGTCGTCATCGTGACTGTGGTCGTCACCGTGATGGTATATGAAGCTCTCCTTACCCACACCGATTATACAATAGGCCATGGGATCCCCGTGTTTATCATGAACCTAAAAGAGAAATAAAACAAAGTTGTTCGCCCCCGCCCATCGGGGCTTGAAGAAATATACATGCATGGGCTGCATGATGCTTCCACGCAGAGCTGAATCCGACCCGCACACGAGTACTGGTAAACCGCTTAGAGGATCTAAGCCTGCCCAGGCAAAGCGGTGCACACGAGTCGGACCGTCCATGCTTATAAACCCTATGGGTTTCATTTGACGACAGGGCTTGAGATGTCATTTCTTCTCAATGTCGGGTAAAAGTCCCACAAAATTGGAAGCAACGTCTCCAAAGTGACCTTTACAGTGTTGACGGGGACGTTAAACCTAAAAACAAACAAACAAAATCAAAATTGTCGTCTGCTGTGTTGTTTATTGATTACTCTAAAAGTCATTATTGCAAAACAGTATGGACCCAGATCAGACGGCTCCTCTAGGAGCAGTCTGATCAGGGTCCACACTGTTTTCAATGTATGGAAAAAAAAATTGGTTTGAAAAAAAAAAATGCAATACTAATCAGCAGACGACACAACCACACCGACACGGCTGTGGGTTAGAGCCTCGCTCTGGTCACAAGTTTTTGTTTGTTTGAATTGAGGTTTAACGTTCTCGTCAACACTTTTTATGTCATTTTGGAGACGTTTCATCCATTTTTGTGGGCCCTTTACCCGCGTTACCCGACATTAAGAGTTTTAACCGTGTTACCAGACATTGAGAGGACATGCCAAGCACTGTCGCCTAATGAAACCGAAAGGGTTTATAAGCATAGACGGTCTGACTCACACCGTTTTGTCTGGGCAGGCTTAGTCCTTCTAAGCAGTTTACCAGTATTCATGTGTGGTCAGTTTCAGCTCTGCGTGGAAGCATCATGCAGCCCATCTATTTCTCCAAGCCCCGATCGGGTCTGAAAAAATAGCCATCGGAAAAGATGGCAAATCCTCCGACCAAAAGCCAATATGGCCAGAAGATATTTCACCAATAAAAAGTGCACCAGAATTAAACCAGCAATATATCACAAAAGTATTGCAGATATGGTCATCACAAGACTATACTATCAGGGGAAATAAATAAAAAAACCAGGGAACTCAGAATTGTGGCTCTTGCGCATGACATGCCTGCTTAAGGTCATGTATTTCTGTACAAAGTACCATCAATATGTCTCAAAGGGTATTGGAGATATGGTGATCACAAGCTGGTCATACTGTTATATTGGAAGGGTAGATTACTCAAATACCACAGCACCAACAGTTGTGGTTCTTGCACATGACACCACTTCTGTTCCTTGTATACAATTACGCCAAGTTCCTTCAATATATCTCAAAGGGTGTTGGAGTTATGGCCATCACAAGGTTATATTGTCAGGGAAGATAACTAAAACACCCAGAGCACCCAGAGTTATAATTCTTGAGCACGACACACCTGCTTATCCTCCTGTCCATCTGCATCAAGTACCACAAATATGTCTCAAAGGGTATTGGAGGTACGGTGATCACAAGGTGGTCATACTGTTATATTGGAAGGGGAGATAACTCAAATAGCATAGCACCCAGAGGTGTGGTTCTTAGGCATGCAGCGCCGTCTCAACCTTGTATACAATTGTACTAAGTATCATCAATATATCTCAAAGGGTATTGGAGTTATTGCCATCACAAGGTTATATTGTCAGGGGAGATAATTAAAAAAAAACTAGGACACCCAGAGTTGTGTTTTTTGCCCGTGACACACCTGCTTAACCTCATGTACAACTGTACCAAGTACCATCAATATATCTCAAAGAGTATTGGAGATGTGGCCATCACAAGGTAGTGATTATATATTATTGGAAGGGGAGATAACTAAAACACCATGCCACCCAGAGTTGTGGTTTTGTGCATGACACACCGTCTCGGCCTTGTGAACAACTGTGCCAGGTATCATCAATATATCTCAAAGGGTACTGGAGTTATGGCCATCACAAAGTAGTCATTCTATTTTATTAAAAGGGGAGATAACTAAAAAAGTATGGCATCGAGAGTTCTGGTTCTTGCGTATGACACGCCGTCTCAGCCCTGTGAACAATTGTGCCAAGAACCATCAATAAATCCCAAAGGGTATAGGAGTTATTGCCATCACAAGGTTGTGTCTACGGACGGACGGACGGACGCCAGGCTGATCGCTATATCCCCCGATCCTATCGCTCGGGGGATAAAAAGCATTATATTACATGCATAGCGAAGAAATACCACGATTTCTCAATGAATTAAAACTGACACATCTGGCCTAGAACGATTTATTTCCTCTAAGGAAATATTCCCTCTAGCCGGTCCTAACGTTATGCAGCGGGATTGGGGTTGGTTTTGGGGGGATGCTGTATCAGTGTTTACTCTGATCAGGCGGCTGCTTGGTTCGGCAGTTGTGGTTAAGGGAGGCTATAACAGTGTGCACCCGGATCAGACGACTGTTTGATTCGGCAGTTGTGGTTCAGGGGTATATATGAGAATTCGTGTTAAAATTGACAGTCTTTGGCCCATATCCTGCTGTTCTTTTGCAAGCAGTGTCGGTCCGGATCAGATGGCTTTTGAAGACACCATCTGTTCGGGATCTACCCTGTTTGTCTTTCAGCTTGCAAATTAGAATGAATCAAAATCACATTCATTGATTTGATTGGTTTAAATGTATATGGGGGTGATTGGTTTAAATGTATATGGGTGTGGCTGAGTTGGTTTATAAATGCAGCTGGATATGGGTTAGTGTTTTTGGGGATGCTAAACCAGTGTGCATCCTGATCAGACAGCTGCTTTGTTCAACAGTTGTGGTTCATGGGTGTGTAAAGGAACTTGTGTTAAAATTGACAGTGGTTGGCCCTTATCCTGCTGTTCTTCTGCAAACAGTGTGAATCCAGATCGGGTGCTTCTAAATAGACCATCTGATCGGGAACTACACTGTTTGTCTTTCAACTCGCAAATTAGAATGAATAAAAATTACATTGAGTGATTTGATTGATTTAAATGTATATGGGTGTGCCTGAGTTGGTTTATGCAGCATGATGGGGGTTGATTTGTGGGGGATGCTGCATCAGTGTGCACCCTGATCAGACGGCTGATTGGTTCGGCAGTTGGGGTTCAGGGATGATATGACAGTGTGCACCCTGATCAGACGGCTGCTTGATACGGCGGATGTGGTTCAGGGGTATGTATCAGAACTTGTGTTAAAATTGACAGTCATTGGCCCTTATTCTGCTGTTCTGTTGCAAGCAGTGTAAAAAACGGATCAGATGGCTTCTAAATAGACCATCTGGTCCGGATCTACACTGTTTGTCATTCAACTCGCAAATTACAATAAATAAAAATTACATTGAGTGATTTGATTGTTTAAAATGTATATGGCGGTGGCTGAGTTGGTTTATGCAGGGGGATGGGGGTTCGTTTTTTGGGGGAAGCGATATCATTGTGCGCCCTGATCGGGCGGCTGCTTGGTTCAGCGGTTGTGGTTCAGGGATGGTATATCAGTGTGCACCCTAATCGGACGGCTGCTTACTACAGCGGTTGTGGTTCAGGGGTTTGTATGAGAACTTGTGTTAAAATTTGACAGTCATTGACCCTTATTCTGCTGTTCTTTTGCAAACGGTGTGGATCCAGATCAGATGGCTGCCTTCTGAAGAGACCATCTGTTCGGGATCTACCCCGTTTGTCTTTCAGCTTGCGAATTAGAATGAATAAAAATTACATTGAGTGATTTGATTGGTTTAAATGTATATGGGTGTGATTGATTTAAATATTTAGTATATCGAGGCTTTAGCGCGAAACTATTCTAAATGACATTTTTGGTGAAAATCACTTTTTTTGATAGTTTGAAGGTAATTTACATTTTACAGCTTGTGTGAAAATTTCCCTATGATGCCCTTTCAAATTGCTGAGAAAACCACATATTTGTCCAACTAGTTTATCTGCATTTAATGTTTTCAGTCAGTGCGAAACTAGTACATCTGCTTGTATAACCCTTACATTCCAGTATTTTCAGCAACCAGCGTAGACCTGATCAGACACTGTGCTATGACATGTTATGTGGCTTCCAATTACATGTCCTAGTAAATAAGCCCAGTCCAGGTTTTACTTTTTGCTGTCACAAGGAGAAAACCAGCACTGCTATAAATAACTGGTACCTGGATTTTGTCAGCGACAGTCACATGGACAATAGCAAACCGGAAGCTTCCTAAGTTAGTAACTAAGGGTTGACTGATATGCTAATGTCCCAGTTCACTTGCAGAAACCAGATTTAGTGATTAAATACTCTGAAATCAGAAGGAGAGAACTAACACTGCTTAAAACAATCGGCACCTGGATTTTGTTATTGAAAGTCACATGGACATTAGCAAATGGGAAGTGCCTTTAGTCAGTAACCAGGGATTTGATTGATAAGCCAAACCCCAAGTTCACTGGTCCTGTCCCCAAGTTCACTGGTCCTGTTCAGGTTTTAGTTTTTACTCAATGCTTTGACATCAGAAGGAAAGGACTAGCACTGCTTAAAATAACTAGTCCCTGGATTTTGTCAGCAAAAATCACATGGACAAAGCAGACAGGAAGCTTCTTTAGTTAGTAACTAGGGTTGACTGATAAGCCAATCCCCAAGTTCACTAGGACAGTCCAGATTTAAGTTCCACACAGAACCCTGACATCACAGGGATAAGACTGGCACTGCTATAAATAACCAGTAGTGACAGTCACATGAACAATAGCAGTGAGAAGCTTCTTTAGTTAGTAACTAGGGGTTGATTGATAAATAAATAACCTTTAGTGACAGTCACATGAACAATAGCATTGAGAAGCTTCTTTAGTTGTAACTAGGGGTTGATTGATAAACCAATGCCAAAGTTCACTAGCCCTGTCAATATTTTTAGTTTCACACAGTACCCTGACATCACAAGGATGAGACTAGCACTGCTATAAATAACCAGTAGCTGTGTTCTGTATGTACACATGGTCAGTGATAGGCACAATGACAAGAATTTTGTTATGTACTTTCAAAATGTGTTTGTTTTGGGGTTAAATGGCCTATTCAACACTATTTAGGTCATTTTTGAGCTGCTCAGTTTTCCTATCCACACTTTGCCTGGGCAAGCTTATCAGCTAGCTGTGCATCCAGATATTTGGTTCTTGTACTTGACATGCCTTCATAAGTTCTAACCTAGCAAGTACCAGCAATACTAATAAAAGAGGTTAAAGCTATGGTTATCACAATATCATAATGCCACATTGTACAGTGCCATCCCTTTATAACGCTATGTTTGGGATGCATAGAATTGGACCGTGTTATAAGTGAACCATGTTATAAAGGGATAATTTTATATAGAAATAATAGTAAAATTACAATTTCGGAGGCAAGGCCTGACCGTGTTATAACCAAAACCGTGCTATAATGAGAGGAGTACTAAAGGGACTGAAGTGTATCAAGTGCCATCAATACAATTCAATGGATTATATATATCCGCCCCCACCCACACCCATCAGGGCTTGGAGAAATAGATGGGCTGCACAATGCTTCCACACAGAGTTGATACCGACTGCATTATGAGTACTGGTAATCTGCTTATAAGGTCTAAGCCTGCCCTGGAAAACTGCTGCGAGTCGGCCCACCCATGCATATAAACCCTATTGGTTTATTGGGCGGCAGGGATTGAAATGTCATTTCATCTCAGTATTGGGTAAAAGTCCCACAAAATTGGAAGCAACGTCTCCAAAATGACCTAAATAGTGTTGACGGGGATGTTAAACATCAAATCAACAAACAAACAATGGATCATATCCCCATGAGCGATAACTAAAATACCATGGTATCCAGAGTTCTGGTTCTTGCACATTTTACACACCTCATCCACATTTTCATTTGTGCCACATGGCATAATTATATCTCAAAGGGGTTGAAGCTATAGCAGTCACAAGGTTATATTATCAAGGGAGATAACTCCAATGAAATGACAGCAAGAATTGTGATTCTTTCCAATGACATGCATTAATTTCATTGACTGCCCTCAATTATAACTATACAAAGTGCTTACAATATATTTCAAGCAGTGTTGGAGCCATGGCACCCAGAGTTGTGGTTCTTGCCCATGACATGACATGACTATCACTGTACCAAGTCATATCTCAAATGGTGTTGAAGTGATTATATTGTAAAGGGAGATAACTACTATACAAGGGCAACCAGGGTTGTGGTACTAGCATACGACATGCCTTCTACTAATTGTGTACTGTACCATGATACTAGAAACGTTATTCTTATATCAAAAAGTATTGGAGCTGCAGAAATTACAAGGTTGTGTGTATAGATAAATTAAGGGTGAAGAAGCTTCCTAATAAAATCCTCTCATCAAACTTCATATTTCATGCAAGAGAAGTAAAATGAATTCAAAGCCCTTGTCAGTGGTTGAATTAACAATTCTCAGTCACTCTACAGTATAGTTGTTACTTTGATGTGAGAATAAAAACATATCTTTTAGGTTTCTGCTGAACCAAATTATTGCATCATGATAATTTATTCACTTTCTTCTTAATGCAAAACTATTTTGGCTTCAAAGTGCTACAAAACAAGCTTTTTTCAAAAGATAGACTAGTTTCGCACTGAAAATTACGGCCGAAAATGTTCAATTTCAGCGCGTAACTAGTCCATTTGATGATTTTTTTTATTTTTCAATTATTTTCAATAAAAGCTACCCACAATGTTTACAATACACATTTTAAACTCAAAAACCCTTTCAGAATTATCATAGGAGTCAAAGCAGTGAAGATTTTCAGTTTTTTCCTTCTCCTGTAAAATTTTGAAAACTGCAGATAGAATAGTTTCGCGCTAAAGCCTCGATATAGGTGTGGCTGAGTAAGTTTATAAATGCAGCGGTATAGGGGTTAGTCTTTGTGGGGATGCTATACCAGTGTGCACCCTGATCAGGCGACTGCTTTGTTCAGCGGTGGTGGTTCATGGGTGTGTATAGGAACTTATGTTAAAATTGACAGTTGTTGGCCCTTATCCTGCTGTTCTGTTGCAAGCAGTGTGGATTTAGATCAGATGGCTTCTAAATAGACCATCTGGTCAGGATCTACACTGTTTGTCTTTCAACTCGCAAATTAGAATGAATAACCTGATCAGGCGGCTGCTTAGTTCAGCGGGTGTGGTTCAGGAATGATATATCAGTGTGCACCCTGATCGGACGGCTGCTTACTTCAGCGGTTGTGGCTCAGAGGTGTGTATGAGAACTTGTGTTAAAATTGACAGTCATTGGCCAATATCCTGCCGTTCTTTTGCAAACGGTATGGGTCCGGATCAGATGGCTTTTGAAGAGACCATCGGGTCGGGATCTACATTGTTTGTCTTTCGGCTTGCGAATTGGAATGAATAAAAATTACATTGAGTGATTTGATTGGTTTAAATGTAAATGGGTGTGGTTGAGCTGGTTTATGCAGAGGGGTGGGGTTAGTGTTTGGGGGATGCTATAATCAGTGTGTACCCTGTTCTGACGGCTGCTTAATTCATCAGTCGTCTGATGGGAAACTGCAGTATATGTGAATGCTTTTGATCTTTATGAAACTTCTAAGGTAAGAATGGTTATAACTGCTTGTTTCTGCTTTGATTATGAATTGTGGGCACCTCACTGAGACGTTTTTTTTTTTTTTTGCACAGTTTATACACGGTTAACATGCTCAACAACAATAGGTCGATATGAAATGCTGATGGCTGACGCTACGAAATTGTGTTACAATTTAAAGTTTGGAAAAGCAGGGACTTTGTGGGATCAGTTTTTGTTTCGCCCATGTGGACCGGGGCGGGGGTATTTTCGCGCATGGCTTCGCTACACGTGAGGATACTTCTTTCTGGGTTCATTCGGTGGGATGGCGATCGGTCTTGTGCCAGGGAAGTCAGCTGCCCTCTATATTTTTCCAAGAAATACATGGAATACATGAACTTCTTTTCTGGTATATTAGTGTTGTCACTCTTGTGCCTCTAATAGATTGCTAGATTGTAAGATTAAGGATCATCATCATCTGACATCATCATCATCTTTTTTTTTTGAGTGCTGCCTTGCTGAGTTTTCGGCACCCGCCCATAGGGGCTTGAAGAAATGTATGGGCTGCATGATGCTTCCATGCAGAGCTGAATCCGGCCCGCACACTAGTACTCGTTAACCGCTTAGAGCATCTAAGCCTGTCCAGGAACCGCGGTGCGAAGCGTGCTAATAAACCCTATTGGTTTCATTGGGCGACAGTGCTTGAGATGTCATTTCATCTAAATGTCGGGTAAAAGTCCCACAAAATTGGAAGCAATGTCTCCTAAATGACCTTTACAGTGCTGACGGGGACGTTAAACCTCAAATCAAACAAAAACTGTCTCGCCGAGGTGGTTCTAATGATATTTAGAGAGAGAGAGAGAGAGAGAGAGAGAGAGAGAGAGAGAAAAGAGAGGGAGAGAGAGAGAGATGGAAGCTTGAAGATGACTGTTCATCTCTTAAATAACTTCACACTTTGCAAATTAATTGAATATACAATTGGCCCTCATTGTCGCAAACCACTAATACTTCACTCTCTATCTCTCTCTCTCTCTCTGCAGTTCCTCTCTCTCTCTCTCTCTCTCTCTCTCTCTCTCTCTCTCTCTCTCTCTCTCTCTCTCTCTCTCTCTCTCTCTCTCTCTCTCTCTCTCTCTCTCTCATTCTCTCTGTCTTGATCATGAAATCTTTTCTACGGTCATTCTTTTCCATCCGCTGATTGAAGAAGGGCAGTTGTCAGTTTCTGGCTGAAGAATATGCAGTGTACTGGACAAACGCTTACGTATAAGCCTTCCCAGGAAAAAATGATCTATAATAGTGTTGACTGGGCCATTAAACTCCAATACAAACAAACAAAGAAAAAATCCACACCAACCAATCCCCACGACTCCCCCCAACCCCACACACACATACAAAGGAAAATCAAAGCACTGAGAGTACCTGTGGGTCGATTGTCTCTGGGTGTAGTTAGGAAAAATGGGCCTGAGCGTGGACTGTTTCGTTTAACCCTTAAACTCCTTTACTGAAAGCAAACCGTGTAGACCCTGATCAGATGCTACGTTTTTCGGCGCCTGACCCTTAAATTCCTATACTCTAAGCAAGCAGTGAAGACCCTGATCAGACACCGCGTTCTGTGTCGTCTGATCTGGGTCTACACTGTTTGCCTAGCCCAACCCATGATTCCAGCCCAGATTTTACAGTTAACCTTTTCACGTAAACACGCTGACCTCACTGCGATAAAATTCTGCGTGGATTCCTACAAATCAGTGATAGTCACGTGGACTCAAGCACTAATAGAGGTTTTGTCCTTTATACCTTTGGGTCGATTGAAAAACAACCCAAAAATTAATAAAGAGTTACTTACAATGACAGATCGGCCAAGAATAGAGTAAGGCCCAAGTAGGGACAAAGAGATATGATCTAATGTGCTTGTTACAGTTTTGCCAGAGTCAGTTGTTATAGGCCCAATGTCTCCGACGTCGCTGAAAGTTAACAAGAAAAATGTATATGGTTTTGCCGCATTGTGAAAAAAGTCTACTTTAGCCAATTGTGTACAATAACGGTTCAGACAATTCTCTAGTTTCTCATCACGTGAACAAGTTCGTGAAATGTAGACCCCGCTAAATCCCACTTTATATGGAGAAAACTGGGGTTTACTGGGGTATACATTATTTTTCTTATTTCTGTGCCAAGACATAGGTTGTGGGTACTCGTTAGAACCGCCTCGTTGAGGCGGTTCTAACGAGCACCCTCAACCTATGTTTTAAGCATTTAAAAGAAATATATCAAGGATTTTCATCAGAAAAGTAGCATTTTTGGAGATGTGAAAAATGCACTGTGTCGCACGGTTGAGTTATCTAATGTAAAGTATTCGCTACAGTAAAACATCGATTGGTACATGTATATTATGGATATCAATAAATGTAATTATTGATATCCTAAAATATTCTTCAATATTTGATATCTATATATCGAATAATATATATCTCTTAACAGGTAATGGATATCATAGAATAAATTATAGATATCTAATTCTATTTATAGATATCTAATTATATTTTTATTATAGATATCAATAGTTTTATCTATAGATATCTTGAAATTCGATTAAATAGTAAAACGGCACCTCATACGGAAATAGATGGGCTGCATGATGCTAACACGCAGAGCTGAAACCGACCCGCACACGAGTACTGGAAAACAGCTTAGAGGATCTTAGCCTGCCCAGGCAAACGGCGTGATTCGGCCCGTCCATGTTTATAAATCCTATTGGTTTCATTGGGCGACAGGTAGTCTAGCTCCTAGACCTTAATGTCATATTTACCAATGACCAACCTTCCTGGTGTGTTTATCAAATATCTTTAATCTTGTCTCAGACATTAAGTATCTTCCCAAGATAAAACAAGTTGCTATCAGAGAGGGAAAAAGAAGTAAAAAATATATAGAAGAATATCACTTATTAACTTTAAAATATGATATCCGACTAGTAGCTAGTCTAGGCGGCAGGGTGTGAGATGTAATTTCATCTTAATGTTGGGTAAAAGTCCCACAAAATTGGAAGCAACGTCTCCAAAATGACGGGGACTTTAACACTCAAATCAAACAAACAAACCAAAAACAAAAATTAAAAAAAAAAAAAAAAAAACAAAAAAAAACAAACAAACAAACAAGTGAAACCTGCAGAAAAGGTACCTTTTTATCTCTGGACTTATTAATAAATATAGCATTTTATGGTAGCCAAGCATCACGAAAACACGCCTATATAGTTTTGACCCCCTTGAACCCCACTTTTGTATAGTAAAACTGGGGTTTCT
The DNA here is from genome assembly GCA_963580285.1 of Lucinisca nassula. Classification (NCBI taxonomy): domain Eukaryota; kingdom Metazoa; phylum Mollusca; class Bivalvia; order Lucinida; family Lucinidae; genus Lucinisca; species Lucinisca nassula. Next base: position 14,815,983 of record OY757016.1, read on the forward strand.
CGGGGTATACCTTATTTTTCTAATTTCTGCTCTAAAATATAGATTGTGGGTACTCGTTAGAACCGCCTCAATGAGGCGGTTCTAACGAGTGCCCACAATCTATATTTTGAGCAGAAATAAGAAAAATATCGCAATTTTTCATCATAAAATTTTCATTTTTCGGCGATAAAGGAGGCAATGTATTTGTATAGGCGTGTTTGCGTAATGGAAGGTCATCCAGTGCGGATACCAATCCAGGTCCTATATTATATAACCACTCTCGTGCTTTCTTACATTTTTACATCTTTGGCCCCCGCCCATAGGGGCTTGAAGAAATATATGGGCTGCATGATGCTTCCACGAAGAGCTGATTCTGGCCCGCAAACTAGTACTGGTAAACCGTTTAGAGGATCTAAGCCTGTCCAGGAACCGCGATGCGAGGGGGACCGTCCATGCTAATAAACCCTATTGGTTTCATTGGGCGACATGGTTTGTGATATGATTTCATCATAATGTTGGGTAAAAGTCCCACAAAATTGGAAGGAACGTCTCCAAAATGACCTTTACAGTGATGACGGGGGACGTTAAACCTCAAATCAAACAAATAAACCAAAAACAAAAAAAAAGTGAAACCGGCAGAAAAGGTACCTTTTTATCTCTGGACTTATTAATAAATATAGCATTTTATGGTAGCCAAGCATCACGAAAACACGCCTATATAATGTTGACCCCCTTGAACCCCACTTTCATATAGCAAAAATGGGGTTTCTGGGGGTAAATGAGGCGGTTCTAACGAGTGCCCACAATCTATATTTTGAGCAGAAATAAGAAAAATATCGCAATTTTTCATCATAAAATTTTCATTTTTCGGCGATAAAGGAGGCAATGTATTTGTATAGGCGTGTTTGCGTAATGGAAGGTCATCCAGTGCGGATACCAATCCAGGTCCTATATATAACCACTCTCGTGCTTTCTTACATTTTTACATCTTTGGTCCCCGCCCATAGGGGCTTGAAGAAATATATGGGCTGCATGATGCTTCCACGCAGAGCTGATTCTGGCCCGCAAACTAGTACTTGTAAACCGTTTAGAGGATCTAAGCCAGTCCTGGAACCGCGGTGCGAGGGGGGCCGTCCATGCTAATAAACCCTATTGGTTTCATTGGGCGACAGGGTTTGTGATATGATTTCATCATAATGTTGGGTAAAAGTCCCACAAAATTGGAAGGAACGTCTCCAAAATAACCTTTACAGTGATGACGGGGAAGTTAAACCTCAAATCAAACAAATAAACCAAAAAAAAAAAAAAAAAAAAAGAATAAAAAAAAAAGTGAAACCTGCAGAAAAGGTACTTTTTTATCTCTGGACTTATTAATAAATATAGCATTTTATGGTAGCCAAGCATCACGAAAACACGCCTATATAATGTTGACCCCCTTGAACCCCACTTTTATATAGTAAAACTGGGGTTTCTTGGGGTATACCTTATTTTTCTAATTTCTGCTCTAAAATATAGACTGTGGGTAACGAGTGCCCACAATCTATATTTTGAGCAGAAATAAGAAAAATATCGCAATTTTTCATCATAAAATTTTCATTTTTCGGCGATAAAGGAGGCAATGTATTTGTATAGGCGTGTTTGCGTAATGGAAGGTCATCCAGTGCGGATACCAATCCAGGTCCTATATATAACCACTCTCGTGTTTTCTTACACTTTAACATCTTTGGCCCCGCCTATAGGGACTTGAAGAAATATATGGGCTGCATGATGCTTCCACGCAGAGCTGATTCTGGCCCGCAAACCAGTACTTGTAAACCGTTTAGAGGATCTAAGCCAGTCCTGGAACCGCGGTGCGAGGGGGACCGCCCATGCTAATAAACCCTATTGGTTTCATTGGGCGACAGGGTTTGAGATGGGATTTCATCTTAATGTTGGGTAAAAGTCCCACAAAATTGGAAGCAACGTCTCCAAAATGACCTTTACAGTGATGACGGGGACGTTAAACCTCAATTCTAACACAGCGCGCCTATATAGGCAATGGAAAATAACTGTGTTTTATTCTGCAACATATCTCAGCTCGGAAGAGCGTGACGAGTGACGTCATTAAAATTCCCAATTTATGACGTCACTACTCGATTGCCTTGACGTTAGACGGTGTAACGTCATTTTCTCGCATCGAAAACGTAAGAAAATGATATAAATGCATGTGTTTCAGTCGATGATTTTAGCGGGATTTCTTCTAACAATGGCGAAAGGTTGTGAGATTTTGAAGGAAACAACAACATTATTGCCGATTTTCAGCGTGTTAGAATCGAAATAGATCAGCTCTTGTCTGTGATTTGTTGAGTAATAAATCACAGTTTGTCGGTCAGTTGTAAGTAGACAAATCACGCGCGCTACGCGCTTGTGATTTGTCTACTTTACAACCGACCTCCAAACTGTGATTTATTACTCAACAAATCACAGCTACAGCTGATCTATTTCTAAAATCAAACAAATAAACCAAAATCAAAAAAAAAAAAAAAAAAAAAAAAATAATAAAAAAAAAAAAAAATGAAACCTGCAGAAAAGGTACCTTTTTATCTCTGGGCTTATTAATAAATATAGCATTTTATGGTAGCCAAGCATCACGAAAACACGCCTGTATAATGTTGACCCCCTTGAACCCCACTTTTATATAGTAAAACTGGAGTTTCTTGGGGTATACCTTATTTTTCTAATTTGTGCTCTGAAATACAAATTGTGGGTACTCAATGAGGCGGTTCTATCGAGTGCCCACAATCTATATTTTGAGCAGAAATAAGAAAAATATCATAATTTTTCATCAAAAAATTTTCATTTTTTTTTTCGTCGATAAAGGAGGCAGTGTATTTCTATAGGAGTGTTTGCGTAATGGAAGGTCATCCAGTGCGGATACCAATCCAGGTCCTATGTATAACCACTCTCGTGCTTTCTTACACTTTTACATCTTTGGCCCCGCCCATAGGGGCTTGAAGAAATATATGGGCTGCATGATGCTTCCACGCAGAGCTGATTCTGGCCCGCACACTAGTACTGGTAAACCGTTTAGAGCATCTAAGCCTGTCCAGGAACCGCGGTGCGAGGGGGACCGCCCATGCTAATAAACCCTATTGGTTTCATTGGGCGACAGGGTTTGAGATGTGATTTCATCATAATGTCGGGTAAAAGTCCCACAAAATTGGAAGGAACGTCTCCAAAATGACCTTTACAGTGATGACGGGGGCGTTAAACCTCAAATCAAACAAACAAACCAAAAACAAAAAAAAGTGAAACCGGCAGAAAAGGTACCTTTTTATCTCTGGGCTTATTAATAAATAAAGCATTTTATGGTAGCCAAGCATCACGAAAACACGCCTATATAATGTTGATCCCCTTGAACCCCACTTTTATATAGTAAAACTGGAGTTTCTTGGGGTATACCTTATTTTTCTAATTTGTGCTCTGAAATACAAATTGTGGGTACTCAATGAGGCGGTTCTATCGAGTGCACACAATTTATATTTTGAGCAGAAATAAGAAAAATATCACAATTTTTCATCATAAAATTTTCATTTTTTTTTTTCGGTGATAAAGGAGGCAATGTATTTGTATAGGAGTGTTTGCGTAATGGAAGGTCATCCAGTGTGGATACCAATCCAGGTCCTACGACCGATAGAGCTGTATAAAAACTTCCCTTTACATAAAACTGTATAATACTGGTAACAGGGCAACAATTTATTGTTTGGTGTAGGAAGGTTCTTCCAAGCGAAAGGGGATCTTAAACGACTTGGTTGTTTTTGTCAGGGTAGGTGTGTGTATGTTTGATTGATTGATTTGATGTTGAACGTCCATGTCAACTATATACAGGTGATTTTGGAGACGTTGCTCCTACTTTGTAGGACTTTTACCCGACATTGCGATGAAATGACTTCTCAAGCCTGTTGCCCAATGAAACCAATAGGGTTTATAAGCATGGACGGTCCGACTTGCGCCGCTGTTCCTGGGCATGCCATAGGGGCTTGAAACATGAAAAAAAAAAAACGAAAAAAAAAAAAAAAAAAAAAGATTCAAGCCCCTATGGGCAGGCTTACATGTAGATCCTCTAAGTGGGTAACCAGTACTCGTGTGCGGTCAGATTCAGCTCTGCGTGGAAGCGTCATGCAGCCAATTTATTTCTTCAAGCCCCGATGGGTGGGCAGGGCCGACAGGTTTGTGTGTCGGGGGGGGGGGGGCACAGCGGGTCCATGTTCCTACACGCAGTTTTCTATAAAGAGCGGAACGCCCAATGAGATCATAGAGAACCATGGTTTAGACTGGCGTCACTTGACGTCATGGAAACTCATATGACTCGATGCGTTCACGGAAGTAGGAACAGCATTGTTTTCTATAGGTTTACATTAGTCTTTACACTTGAAATGTAAATAATTACTATATTGGCGTGAACAACTGTAAGGTTTGTCAGCGATGTAAAATTGCTGGGCATAGTAAAGGCAATAAAATCCAATTTAAAATCCAATTCGAAGGCCCGTTTCGTAATTTTCATATGAAAGGACCATTTGTGTAAGATTCGCGATATCAAAATTTATTAAATACAAAGAAGTTTTTTTTGGTTGATTTGAGATTCGTCCTCGCAACACTATTTAGGTTTGATTTTGGAAGTGTTGCTTTCAATTTTGTCGGACTTTTACCCGACATTGAGATGAAATGGCATCTCAAGCCCTGCCGCCTAATGAAACCAATAGGGTTTATATTCTCGCACCGCTTTGCCTGGGCAGACTTAGATCCTCTAAACGGATTACCAGCACTCGTGTGCGGGTCGATTTCAGCTCTGCGAGGAAGCATCAAGCAGCCCCTCTATTTCTTCAGGCCCCGATGGGCGGGGGCCATCCACCTCCCTTGTAAGCTTGTGCATGTGAGTGATTTAGTGTGTTTGTGAGGTGATACGCAGATAAGGACCTCATTCATAAAAAAGACGGGGCAATCCGAAATGGAATGTACAGAGATTTTATATCCCATTTATTTTCCTTTGTTTTACTCCGACTGGAGCTACGGTTTTTCTCCGTGTTTGTCTGCACGATGTTTGATCTAGTCGTTAATGACTATATCAACTACATACATGTATAATAATGACATCCGAAAACAATATTGTAGCCGGGGTTAAGTTGGGGGTGGTTTCTGCGGGAGTCTTCCCTGTTATTCACCATAGTGCATAATATATTTATTACTGTACCAGATTGTATTGAATATTATGCAATACGCCTAACGGCATGAGAAGGGTTGAATCATGGACAGACTCTATAAAACCGATTCCGCCCCACCCCTCGGGGCTTCAGATTTGGCTGCATGGTGCTTCCATGCAGAGCTGAAACTGACCACACTGGCACGAACACTGGTAAACAGCTTAAAAGGACTAAGCCTATCCAGGCAAAGTGATGTGAGCCCAACCGTCCACTGCATATAAGCCTTTTGGTTTGTATATTCAAATATTGTATAATTTCTTGTTTCTAAAGGGACTCCGTAGAAACAGCGTTTTGAATATGGCGTGGTGCTACATTGTGACCAATGTTTGTCCGCACAAATCGTGATCGAGTGTGATCCTTCAATGAAACACGTTTTATAGTGTATAAAACATTTTTCATGGTTTATGTAGTGAAATGGAAACTAAACCATCATATTTTCTGTTGTCTCCATTCAGTCAAACAGAAGAAGTGATTTTTGACAGATCGCGGGAAAATTGTGGGCCGCCTACATCAATGTGTAATTGAAACTTACGTGCTAAGCTTCGTGAAAATTTCCGTCAAAATTACGACTTTATCTGAAGTTAAATACTTAGCTAAGGAAATGAGAGAGGTGGCTTTCGAATGCACTTTTTAAGGAAATACTTTACTATGATAAGAATTCCTCCTTAAATCGTTAAGTTGACCTTAACTTAAGTAACGATTGTAATCCTGGGCCCAGGTCCTACATATAACCACTCTCGTGCTTTCTTACATTTCTACATCAGCCACTGTGCTCGAGTCTCAAGAAGCGAGTTCCCTATAGGAAGGCTGTGGAACTGTTAGAAGTGTATAAAATACATGTTCATTTCGACTACATTACGCAAACACGCCTATACAAATACATTGCCACCTTTATCGCCGAAAAAATGAACATTTTATGATGAAAAATTGTGATATTTTTCTTATTTCTGCTCAAAATATAGATTGTTGGCACTCGTTAGAACCGCCTCATCGAGGCAGTTCTAACGAGTACCCACAATTTATATTTTAGAGCAGAAATAAGAAAAATTCGCGTCTGGGAATATGTAGTAACGCCTTGTATTATTGAAATTCGGTAATCCACAAGTGGATAAAATGTGTAAATTAGTTAGATACGCCCATTTACTAATGGCATTTTTTTTAAACAAATCGTGAATAAAATGCCTTTTAAATGTCACATGATGCAATCATGCTCCACTATGTAAAATGATCGACGATGCCTCGCATTTAATCGCTTTTCCTCAACTCGTGTGATTGATTCATTAATAGATGAACACTCATGTAAGATCCGCTATTCGACCCATTTATGCCTAGCATCCCTTTTATGGAACATTGGCAAAACAATAGAGACCAGATCAGACGCCGCTGATATGGGTCTACACCGTTTGCTTAAAGATCATACATTGTTGTAAAACTTACCGCAAACTAAACAAACCGGACACCCCTATAATTGAAAATGGACCAGCCCAAATTTGCTAGGTGGAAGATTCCATTGTCACATATGGGTTAAAACATTACGTTGCCAGAGGCGGGGAGGGGAGATTGTAATGTATCAACATTTCTACATTACACGCGTTATCTAAGGGGAAGGAATATAGATGACAAATTTTCCGCCATTTTTCAAAGAGAGACAACTTTCGGGATTTCCAGTTAGCTTATCTGTAAGCCCTGTGGAAGGGGTCAGCAAACTCTTTCCTTTAAGAGTAGACCCATTTTGACATTGGAGACAAAATACTTTTCTTTTGCAGGAGTTGTCTTCCCTAAAAGTGTACCCATTCACCTTAAATGGAACTTGAAATGAATTCAAGATGAATTCAATCCGAGAGTGATAAACTCGACCAGTGAGTGAGTGAGTGTTTGAGTTTAACGTCTCACCAACAGCTAAGGTCATACGGAGTCGGGACCTAGGTTTAAAGACTCATCCGAAAGACTGGAGAAGTCCGGGATCGATCCTGTGATCCCGGACATCTCCCGACGAAAATATCAATCATATGAACACTGCATAATAGAGAACAAATTACTTACGAATCAGGGTCACGAAAATCATAGTGACCTTTCAGACTCAGATGACCCTCCGAGATATCCCCCGTCTCATGCACGTGTATTCCATGTTCTACCCCAGATTCTGGGAAGCCACCCAGGTCGACAAAAGCGGTTGCTGTCGATTCATTGGACTGTGAATAAAAGCATTAGCAGTGATAAAAACTAACAGTTTGATTGCTTGATTGATTTATGGACTGATTGATTGATTGATTGCTTGCTTGCTTGCTTCATTGATTGATTGGTTGATTGATTGATTGGCTGACTGACTGACTGTCTGACTGACATAAAAAAACATAATTAGTGATAAAAACCAACAGTTGGATTGGTTGATTAATTGATTGATTGATTGATTGATTGATTGCTTGCTTGCTTGATTGATTGATTGATTCATTCATTTATCGGAGTGTCTATTGACAAACGTTTGTCAATAGCACAAAGTCGGTAAAAATGCTATTGACAAACGTTTGTCAATAGCACAAAGTCGGTAAAAATGCTATTGACAGACGTTTGTCAATAGCACAAACTCGGTAAAAATGCTATTGACAGACGTTTGTCAGTAGCACAAAATCGGTAAAAATGCTATTGACAGACGTCTTTCAGATTTCAGAGTCGAAATGCGAAAGTTTTTTTTTTATATTTCTTTTCAAGGATTTCTGTTTTTCCTGTCATTTCTGACAGAAACATAAACATAATAGATTTCATGTAACTTTTGTATTTTATCATATTTCTCTGTTTTTTCTCTCCTACGACTCATGTTCACGATCTGCATCCTAGGTTTGTAGCATTGAAACCGTTGTTTCAAATGCTGAGGATGAAACATGTACACTAAGGCGAAACATGGACTTGCTACTTTCCGCTAGAAGCGGTTTGAATTAACTTTCGACTGGAGCCATAGATGATGCAGGTTTGGCCCACCGGTTCGCGGCATCTTTCTTTTGAAAGACATTCCTCCTTCCTTCCGGATTCATGATCAAGCTCAAATATTACCTTTCTTAATTATGTATGCATGACAACATATGCTGTGGGTACTCATTAGAAGCGAATCATCAATGCACTTCTAATGAGTACCCACATCGTATGTTTTCACATGTCTTATCCGGAGCCTCATGTATGTAATAAAGAGTTAATTTAGCTAGTTCTTATTTTCTGTTTTGTTTGTATTGGAGTTTACTGCCCAGTCAACACTATTTAAGTCATATCAAGCCAGTCATTATAAGTCATATCAAGCCGGTCAATTTACCTATCCACAATTTCCAAAGACAGACTTACACGGAAGCGGTGAACAAATACATGTCAGCGGATTCATGATCAAGCTCAAATATTGTGTTGTTGACAAACGTCTGTCAATAGCATTTTTACCGACTTTGTGCTATTGACAAACGTTTGTCAATAGACTCTTCCTTCATTTATTTACGTTGCGTAGGTTTTTGTTTGATTTGAGGTTTAACGTCCCCGTCAACACTGTAAAGGTCATTTGGAGACGTTGCTTCCAATTTTGTTGGACTTTTACCCGACATTGAGATGAAATGGCATCTCAAGTCCTGTCGCCCAATGAAACCAATATGGTTTATTAGCATGGACGGTCCGTCTCGCACCGCGGTTCCTGGACAGGCTTAGATCCTCTAAGCGGTTACGTTGCGTAGGTGCTAAAAGTGACGTCATCAAAGTCCGAATGACGTGAAACGTGCGTGATGTAATTTCTGACACCCATTTATAACGTTTTAACAAACAGAAAGGATTTGTTATTTTTCGATGAGACATCGAATCTACAAACAGTGAAAAAAAAAAAAAAAGTATTTTCGCTGTTTGAAACAGTTGCAATATCGATCTTAATTTCACTGAGGAATCTCTATATTTCAGTGAAAAGACAAATTTATTTCTGTCATTTTTGTGCAGCACTCGTTGTTCAGTTGAGTTGGACATGGAAATACACAGTAAATATACACCAAAGACATTTATTTCTTTTTTATTAATTGATTATCCTATATTACACAAGGTCAACCAATATTCAAAAATCATAAATCATGTTTTTAATTGCGTCAATTAATAAAATTGTCATTAATCAAATAATTTCGTATTGGCCCAGTTACAGGTCCGAGGTCTGCTGTATTGGCACGAGGCCGAAGGCCGAGGCCAATACAGCTGACCTCGGACCTGTAACTGGGCCAATACGAAATTATTTGATTAATAATATTATATTATTTATGAAACGAGTCACAGTCGAGCTCATTATTTTCATATTTTCACGCCAGTGAAATGGCCATGAGTATAAGCTAAAACAATTTTAAGCGCAAAGGGAACACGTTCAGGGGAGGCAACTCCTGCAAAATATTTTTTTCTCCCATGTCAATAGGGTCAACTCTTAAAGTAAAAAAAATGCAAATTCGTTCCTTTAAGAGTAGATCCCGTTTTCAGTGGGACAGGGCTTATAGAAAAGCGAACAGGAAGTCCCGAAAGTTGCTTCCCTTTGAAAAATGGCGGCAAAAATCTCTCATGTGTTCCCATTCCCCTTAAAAAGTAATTTACTACCAAAAAGGTTCAACAAACATGGTTGACGCGGATTTCATTTATTTCGAGCAGATCATTTATCAGTGGTGGGCGAAAACTCGAGTACCCGTTGCAGAACTTGGCTTCTTGCACACCAGACAAGGAAATCCTTGATTTTACCCTTGGATAGAAATTTATGTTTTGACCCTGCATGGTGTTCCGACCCCAAATCGAATATAATCGCGTGTTTGATAAATGCACTGGTTGATTACGACCTCGTATGCGCCGTCGTTAAGGTTGACGCCACAGCAACGCCACTAAACATTCCTGCAGTGTCAACACAATATGGCGGACGTTGGTAACCGAAGTGACTGCAGCATTAAAAATCCGCTTTAAGAAATGGAAGGTATGCAAGAAAAAGAATCCAATATGGGTGTGAGGGGTGGATAGAAAAATTCGTCCCTCGGGATCACTGTCGGGCATCACTCGGCAAGCCTCGTGATGCCGGACAGTGTCCCTCGGGACGGATTTTCCCATCCACCCCTCACCCCCATATAAGATTCTTAAAGTCTCACATGTGGCAGGAGCGAGGCGTGAAACACAGCGGTGAGAGACCTAATGATTAAGAGTCAGCGCTCATACACATTAGATGGCCGTTACGTGCGGGGTCATGACGTTTGTCTGTTTGTTTTAGCGTTAAACGGCCCAGTCAACATTATTTAGGTTATTTCGAGTCGGTCAGTTTATCTATCCGCCCTTTTCCTGGGCAGGCTTATATGTAAGCGGTTAGCCAGTACAGTGCATATTCTTTCGTCAGAAACTGACAGCATCCCTTCTTGAATCAGCGGAAGGGAGAGAATGACCGTAGAAAAGCTTCACGAAAGAATGTTGCCGACTCCGGCAGGTATCAAATCCGCGTCCTCCTGATCACCAGTCACCCGCGCATCCGAACCACCGAGGCCGGCTGGCGCCATGGCGTTATGCATGAAAAACCATGTGTCATTGCTGGTATGGTCATATACAGAGGATCTTACACTCGTGGTCATTTCATATGAAATTTATGAAACGAGCCTTTGGCGAGTTTCATAAATTTCATATCAAATGATCACGCGTGTAAGATTCTGTTTATCATATGACCACAAGAAATTGGATTTTAGGACCTAAATATCTGTCAACTGTTCATCAGAAAATACGTTGTTGACAGGAACGTCTCAACAACGTTAATTATTCCCGCCATAGTGTTATTACACGTGAGGTCATAAGATTGTTATTGTAATACGTCATCCACTGCATATCAGAGGCGTCGTATGATTATATTTACATTTACAGTGTAAAGTCTAATGTGAACCTACAGAAAACAATGTTGTTCATACTTCCATAACGCATCGAGTCGCGAGATTTTCATTGACGTCAATGGACGTCATTCTAAACAATTGTTCTCTATGGGCGTTGGTGACGTCAACGCTTTTCGCTCTTTGTAGAAAATATAGTGTAAATGTTTTTTTCAGCTTTAAAAGTTTGCCCTATACGTATTTTTTTCGCCCAGTGATGAGGGGGCATAGAATGTAAAAAATAAACTTATTTTTTCTGCTTTTCATGAAAGTTTGAACGACAGCGGGTCGCTTGCAAAGTTTACATGAACCCCATCGGGGTTCATTTACTTTGCACGCGACCTGCTGCGTTCATACTTCAATGAACAGCAGAAAAATAAAATTCATTTCTTATTGAATTTATTCAACGAGTTGTGGAAAAGGGATAAAATGCGAGGCTTTGCCGAGCATTTTATCCCTTTTTTCAACTAGTTTAATAAATTCAATAACACATGAGCACGAATGCAAGATTCTGTTTATCATATGACATTGAAAACGCATTTTATTCACGATTGTTTAACAAAAATGTCAATATTCCGCCATTAGTAAACGCAACGTCGTTAAGGACGTCGTACATGTTGCGTTACGGGGCGTAACTAGCTAATTTGCATATTTAATCCACTAGTGGATTATTCAATTTATTACATGGCGTTATTACACTCTCAGACGCGACGTCATATGATAATCATGTTTATGACGTACACCAGCGACGGTTTATGATAAAGAAAGGCAGATGACACATACCAACTGGGAGAAGTGCACAAAACCATGTACATTTGCTGAACCAATGGGCTGCATTTCACAGTGGCCAGTGTGCTCTGAAAAACAAACACAAGGACTGGAGTTGTCTAATAAAATGCCACGCATCACAAAAAGACGCCTATATAATTTTGACGCCATTGAACTCCACTTGTATATAGTAATACCGGTAAACCTTATTTTTCTTATTTCTGCTCTAAAATATAGATTGTGGGTATTCGTTAGAACCGCCTCGGATGAGGCGGTTCTAACGAGTACCCACAATCTATATTTTGAGCAGTAATTAGAAAATGTCACAATTTTTCATCTTAAAATTTTCGTTTTTTCGGCGGTAAAGTTACAATGTATTTGCATAGCCCTAAACCCCAGTTTATATAGTGTAAACTCAGGTTTAAAGGGGTTGTAAACTGGGGTGTACATGGTATACATTTTTTTCCTATTTTTGCTCAAAGACATAGGTTGTGGGTACTCGTTAGGACCGCCTTAATGAGGCGGTTCTAATGAGCAACATATAACCTATGTTTGGAGTATAAATAATATACGATATATTAAACTAACATAAGAAAAATTGCATCTTTCTGGAGATATGAAAAAAGCACTATGTCACACGCTTGTGTTATTATAGGGATCAACAAAGGTTTTTCATGCATAAACTCCCGGCAAATGTTAATGAAATGAAATAACCGTGGATGATCGTCGTTCTTGCATAACTTACGATTCCGACATCAAATTTTGACGAAAACTCGTCAAATGCGACCGGCGAACCAACATGGCGACCAGTTCAGAATGTTGTTTACAATGACGTTGTTACGCAGTAACCATCTGACGTCATCATAGAACCCTAAAATTCTACGTTCAGGGCGATAACCTTACGTCGCTCAACGTAACGCAAACAAAGCCAGGCCAGTCTTGTGACATCAAAAGCTCAAAATCCATGTTCAAACAGCACGTGAACTTCATGATTTGAACATGGTTTTTGCTGTTTGAGCACGGCTTTCGGTCCATTTGACAATGGCTTCAAACAGTCATGCGCACTTAACATCGACGAAAAATGCTATTTATTTCTTCAGATTCTCTCTATCGTCCGCCTTTATTGAAAGGAATCCAGCCAATATAGCTGACTGTACCACATGCGGTTCCCTGCTTTCATAACATATCTGATAGAAGAAAACGACGTTACACCATCTAACGTCAATGTAACTATGAATGACGTCATGAAACGGGATAAAATGTCAACTCTCCGCGTCGCGCTTTTTCGCCCAATGATTTATCGCTCAATATATCACTAGGTTTGTCGCCGGCATTACGATAACACACCCGTCAGACATGGTGCATTTTTTCACATCTCCAAAATGACTACTATTCGGATGAAAATCCATGGTATCTTTCTTATTTATACTGCAAACATAGGTTGTCGGCGCTCGTTAGAACCGCCTCATTGAGGCGGTTCTAACGAGTAGCCACAACCTATGTCTTGGAGTAAAAATAAGAAAAATAATGTTTACACCCGCAGACCCCAGTTTCTTCATACAAAATGGGGTGTAAGGGGGTGTTCATTTCACGGACTTGTTCACGTGATGGGCCTCGGAAGCTCAGTCGGATGCGCGTCTGACTGGTGACCAGGAGGAGCGGGTTCGATACCTTTCGCGGAGATTGATCATGTTATCTTTTCTACGGTCATTCTCTTTCTTCCGCTGATTCAAGAAGGGCAGTTGTCAGTTTCTGGCGAAAGAATGTGCACTGTACTGGTTAACCGCTTATGTATAAGCCTGCCCAGGAAAAGTGTGGATAGGTAAATGATCGGCTCAAAAATGACCTAAATAGTGTTGACTGGGCCGTTAAACTCCAATACATACAAACAGACTAGATTTATTTATTGGCTATATAGGCGACCAGTGTTTGGTATGTGATAATACATGCATGTACTTCCAATCCCCCATCATTTATGGTGGACATTTCGAGCGATTTCATTGGTTTACATAAAAGTGTTATACTTCTATAATTTCAATGAGCAAATGTTTCACACAGTTATCTAACACATGTTTAGACGTCATTTTATGTGAAGCGACGTCAACGGCGTTCGATTAAAGAGGGTGAACTGTTGAAATCGTAAATGGTTTGAATACAAATAGACTGAATTTAAAAGTATCCATGAACGCCTTCGGGGCTCATTTACTTTGCACGCGACCCACTGCGTTCATACTTTCATGAACAGCAGAAAAATTAAATTCATTTCTAAAATAAAAGCGACGTAATATGATGATACACGTACCATGAACGTCATCGTCATCGTGGTGATCGAAGTCACGGTGTTTATGGAAATCATCCATATCTAGGCCCAGTCTGACATGCACGTAGGTATCACCAGGAGACCCATGGTCCGCTTTCTCTCCTTCTCCATGGAAATGAAGTTGAACTTTTTCAGAGGTGCAACCGGCATGAGGTGCCGCGGCGCCGGTACCGGCGGAACCAGTTGATTCCAAGCTGCTAAGTCGAGCCTCCAACGCCTGTACTTGGTTTTTCAGTTCGTCAACTTCGTTGTCTGTTAAAATGAATGAAAATATTTAGCCCCCGCCTATTGGGGCTTGAACAAATAGATGGGCTGCATGATGCTTCCACGCAGAGCTGAAACCGACCCGCACACGAGTACTGGTAAACCGCTTAGAGGATCTAAGCCTGCCCAGGCGAACCGGTGCGAGTCCATGCTTATAAACCCCAATTGGTTTCATTGGGCGGCAGGGCTTGACATGTCATTTCATCTCAATGTCGGATGAAAGTCCCACAAAATTGGAGGCAACGTCTCTAAAATGACCTTTACAGTGTTAACGGGGACGTTAAACCACAAATCAAACAAACAAACAAAGATTCAGCTCACAACAAACGTGTACTCTATGCGAATAGCGAAGGCTGTGGCGAGACTGCGCTAATGCGCAGTCTCGCCAGAGTCTTCGCTGCCAGCATACATGTATAGAAGACCTTGGGCTAGCATGTGGTGGATTCATGGAACAAGTCCTGTACAACATTTCGAAAACACGAAAACACCTCTATTCAAATATATTGAAAATTTTACCGCAAAAAAATAAATAAATAAATAATAATAAAATAAAATAAAATAAAATAAAATAAAATAAAATAAAATAAAATAAAAATAAAAATAAAAAATGAAGAAATTCAGAAAAACAAAATCTGATATTTTTAGCTCGGCTGTTTTCGAAGAAAACGACGAGGTACTGTCATAGCTCTGGAATCGTCTGCGTCGTCGTCTGCGTCGTCGTCGTGCAAAAACTTGGACATTTTGTAATATCTCTGTCATTACTGAACATATGTACTTGAAACTCGGACTAGTTGTTCATTATGAAAAGGGGAACTCATACCAATAGGTGAGGTAACCCTCAAAATATTTTTGGCACAATTATGCCCCTTTTTCGACCTATAGAATTTTTGTTTAACTAAAAGAAACTGCAGCCGAGCGTTGGCACCCGCATGCGGTGCTCTTGTTCTAACTTCTGCTCAAAACATAGATTGTGGGAACTCGCTAGAACAGCCTCGGCGAGGCGGTTCTAGCGAGTTCCTACAATCTATGTTTTTGAGCAGAAATAAAAAAAATAATGTATACCCCTGTAAACCACATTTTACCATATAAAAGTGGGGTTTGAGGGGGTCAAAATTATAAAGGTGTGTTTCCGTGATGATTTAGTTGTGCGCATGCGCATTTGAAGAGCGCATATTTAGAAATGCTTAGACGTTTTTCTTCTGTATCAGGGATGGTAAGGTGAGCCAAAGGTGTTGTGTATCTTGCATGACTACGGCGCGCCCCCGCCCATCGGGGCCTGGAGAAATAGATTGGGCTGCACGGTGCTTCCGCGCAGAGCTGACTTGAGTACTGATAAACAACTTAGGGAAAAGTGATGTGAGTCACTTCGCTGCTCGCCATATTGAAACCTCAAATACATATTCTGACTAAGCGATACGAAAACAGTCCTAACAGACTTAACTAATACCAAAACTATAAAGCTGACCCCTTTAAGTCCCATTTTTCACACAGTAAAACTGGTTAAAGGAGTGTACATAATTTTTCTTACGAGTATTTCTGCTCAAAATTATGGGTGCGCGTTAGAACCACCTCGCGGAGGTGGTTCTGACATGCACCAGCAATCAATGTTTTAAGCAAACATAGATTGTTGGTACTCGTTAGCGCCTCGCCGAGGCCGTTCTAACAAATATCAGCAGTCATTGTTTTAAGCAGGAATATGAAAAATATCTTTTTTTTTTGAAAAATTTACAGCTTATGGTGGTAGTATTTTCCCTATTTTGAATAGTCGTAATAACACACTGGCGTAACAATATAAGAATCTGACATGGGGTTCTGTTGTAGATGAGCGTTTCCAACCCGAGGGATGACCGTGCTGAGCGGAACCGAGGCTACGCCGAGGTTCCGCTCAGCACGGTCATCCCGAGGGTTGGAAACGCCCATCTGCAACAGAACCCCATATTGGACTCTTTTTCTTGCACAAAACCTCCGGTTAGTTTTGACAGCTCGTACATGTATATTGTTTACAAAATAAAAGTAGTGTGGAAGTAGTTCCGGCAGTTGAAAAGAATTGAAGCGCATTTATGTTAGTTGCCTGGGTCAGAACACCAGGTTCAGAACATAAATTTCTATCCCAGGGTAAAATCACGGATTTCCTTGTCTGGTGTGCAAGAAAATGCATTCTTTAATGTCTCCGAAATGGCTACATTTCCGAAGAAAATTTGTGATATATTTCTTATTTAAACTCCAAACATAGTTTGTGGGTGCTGGTTAGAACCGCCAAACATAGATTCTGGGTGCCGGCCCCCGCCCATCGGGGCTTGAAGAAATATATGGGCTGCATGATGCTTCCACGCTGCAGAGCTGAAACTGACTGCACACGAGTACTGGTAAACCGCTTAGAGAATTTAAGCCTGCCAAGGCAAAGCGGTGCGAGTCGGACCGTCCATGCTTATAAACCCTATTGGTTTCATTGGGTGACAGGGCTTTAGATGTCATTTTATCTCAATGTCGGGTAAAAGTCCCACAAAATTGGAAGCAACGTCTCCAAAATGACCTATTCAGTGTTGACGGGGACGTTAAATATCAAATCATACAAATCAAACAAAAAATTCAGGGTGCTCGTTAGAACAGCCTCATCGGGGCGGTTCTAACGCGTACCCACAATCTATGTCTAGGAGTAGAAATAAGCAAAATAGTGTATACGCCTGTAAATATAAAGTGGGGTTGAGAGGGGTGCTCATTGCACGAACTTTTCAGCATGATGTTGCCTCGTTGAGTGTACACGCTCGAAGACGCCTTTTCGATTGGTGCGGCCAAATTATAATCTTACCTAGTTCCCGGCTGTCATGTGGCCTAGGTCTTCTCCTTCTCGCCTCTACCGAGCACAGGGCACCAGCCAACACGAAGATTAAGAAAACCCGAGCCATCTGCAACAACACCAAAGATCGTGTACATGTCATTGTTTGTTTGTATTGGAGTTCAACGGCCCAGTCAACACTATTTAGGTCATTTTTGAGCCGGTCAGCTTACGTATCCACACTTTACCTGGGCAGGCTTATACACAAGCCGCTGACCTGTACAGTCAGAAACTGACAACTACCCTTCTTGAATCAGCGGAAGGGAGAGAATGACCGTAGAAAAGATTTCATGACCAATCTCCACGAAAGAATGTTACTGACCCCGACAGGTATCGAACCCACGTTCTCCTGATCACCAGACAGATGCGCATCCGGCTGGGCTACCGAGTCCGGCTCGTGTACACTTATTTTTAATTGATAGAGCCTGAAATCTTGATTTTTTTTCTTGCTTATTGTGGCCTAATTATGTCTCCCCGAAAACATTTTTTTCGGAGAGACATATTGTTTTTCCCACGGGCGTCTGTCTGTCCATCTGTCTGTCTGTCTGTCTGTCCGTCTGTCACAAATTCGTGTCCGCTCTATAACTTGAAAACCGTTCAAGCTATGTTCACGAAACTTCATATAAATATTAATCAATATTAGACGACGTGCAGAGCGCAAGAACTATAACTCTCGCATTTATACTTTTTGAGTTATCTCCCTTGGAAGTTTGTCGGTATGTATATATGTACGGGAAAATCGTGTCCGGTCAATAACTTTCTTATTTTCAGATGGATTTTGAAATTACTTGGCAGAAATATTAACCACTATGAGACTATGTGTAGCGCGCATGACGCAGGACGGTATCTCAAAGGTCAAGGTCATGCTAGAGGTCAAAGGTAAAAAAAGGGTTCTTTTGGTCAACAACTTTCTTATTTTTAGATGGATTTTAAAATTACTTGGCAGAAATGTTAACCACCATGAGACGATGTGTTGCGTGCATGACCCAGGTTGGTACCTCAAAGGTCAAGGTCATACTTAGCGGTCAAAGGTAAAACAGCGGCCTTTTTTCGTGTTTTGTCAATAAATTTCTTATTTTTAGATAGAATTTGAAATTACTTGGCAGAAATGTTAACTATCATGAGACAATGTGTTGCACGCATAATTCAGGTTGGTACCTCAAAGGTCAAGGTCATACACAGAGATCAAACGTAAAAAGGTGACTTTTTCGTGTTTGGTCAATAACTTTCTTATTTTTACATGGTATTTGAAATTGCTTGGCAGAAATGTTAACCACCATCAGACGACGTGTTGCGCTCATGACCCAGTTTGGTACCTCAAAGGTCAAGGTCATACATAGAGATTAAAGGTAGAAAAAGGGGCCTTTTTGTGTTCGGTCAATACTTTTCTTATTTTTAGGTGGATTTTGAAATTACTTGGCAGAAATGTTAACCGCCATGAGACAATGTGGTGCGTGCATGACCCAGGTTGGTATCTCAAAGGTCAAAAGGTCATACTTAGAGGTCAAAGGGCAAAAAGAGGCCTTTTTTGTCGTGTTTGGTCAATAACTTTTTTATTTGTAGAGGGATTTTGAAATTACTTGGCAGAAATGTTAACAATGAGACGATGTGTCTCTTGCATGACCCATGTTGGTACCTCAGAGGTCAAGGTCATACTAAGAGGTCAAAGGTAAAAAAGGGACCTTTTTTAGTTTTCAGTCAATAACTTTCTTATTCCTGGATAGATTGTAAAATTACTTGGCAGAAATGTTAACCATCATGAGACGATGTGTTGCGCACTAGGCCCAGGTCGGTATCTCCAAGGTCAAGGTCATACTAAGAGGTCAAAGGTCAAAAAAGTCTTTTTTTGTCCAGTCAATAACTTTTTTTTATTTCGGGATGGACTTTTTAAAGTAACCTTGCAGAAATGTTCACCTTCATTAGACGATGAATCATGTGCAAGACCAAGGTCCATACCTGAAATGTCAAGGTCATACCTAGAGGTCAAAAGTCAGAAAAGGGGCCTTTTTTGAGCACAGTCAATAACTTCCTTATTCTTTGATGGATTATGAAATTACTTGGCAGAAATGTTAACCATCATGAGACGATAGGTTGTGCCTCAAAGGTCAAGGCCATACTTAGAGGTCAAAGGTAAAAAGGGCTTTTTTGTGTACGGTCAATAACTTTCTTATTTCTCTATGAACTTTTTAAAGTTACTTTGCAGAAATGTTCATCTTCATTAGATGATGTGTTACACACAAGATACCTCCAATGTCAAGGTCATACTAACAGGTCAAAAAGGGGGAGACATCTGTAGTTTGTATGTTTGATTTCTCTTCTCCGCCTGTGTCAAAACTTAAAATTAGACAAAACAACAAAAAAAGCAACATTTTGTCATCTGAAAAAAAAAACCGACATAAAAACGTAACTGGTGATATTTCCTTCAGTGTACTCAGCCCTCCACCCCCCACCACCCCCCCTCCCCATCCCCTAATTTAAAAAAAAAATCAGTTGCGTTCGTTGTACCAAGTCGAGTTCACTGTACTGCGGTGATCATGTCTGTGCCATATGAGAGTAATGGACATGTGTTGTAAAAGTCATTGTTCGCAATAAAAGTTTTTGTCCCCGACAACAGTATTTAGGTCATTTTGAAGACGTTGCTTCCGGTTTTCAGGGGCTTTTTCTGGTTTTGGTTTTACGCCCCTTTCAAGATCTTTTCACTTATATCAAGCCGATTAGTAATCAGTGGTGGGCGAAAACCGGAGTGCTCGGAGAAAAACTCATGGCCTTCACTTGCAGAACTTTGCGTCTCACATGTGATCCGAGCCAGGCTCGAACCACAGCGGGGAGAGACCTAATGATTAACCCATTCAGTACCAGAAACCCCTAAAGAGGTACCTTGACAAACAGTGCAGGCCCAGAACGCGGCATCTGATCAGGGACTACACTGTTTGCAAAATGTTCGGCCATTTTTCAAGTCAATTTTGAAGCAAACACAACCTGACACCCCTAAATTTTGAAATGGACTCCTGCTATATATATGGGGGAAGATTCCATTTGGGCCGCGTCAAGCGATTTTGGTACTTATCGCCTATGCGAGCAGCGAAGGTTCAGGCGAGCCTGCGCATCCGCGCAGTCTCGCCAGAACCTTCGCTGCTCGCTCATACAAGCAGTGAATCAAGAGGAACCTTCAGACAGAAATCCATATCCCTGGCCCCTCTGAATGGCTGGGCATGCGCAGTTGAAATTTGTCATGACGGAATGCTCGAAGACCCAAATTCGCTTGGCGGGGCTCATTTGGTACAAAAATGTGTTAGTAATAAGAGTTAGCTCAGGTACTTTTATCCGACATTAGATGAGCCCCGCCAAGCGAATTTGTGTCTTCGAGCATTCCGTCATGACAAATTTTAACTGCGCATGCCCAGCCTTTCAGAGGGGCCAGGGATATGGCTTTCTGTCTGAAGGTTACTCTTGATTCACTGCTTGTATGAGCTCGCCTGAACCTTCGCTGCTCGCATAGGCGATAAGTACCAAAATCGCTTGACGGGGCCTAGATGAAATTACACCCCCAAACCCTACCATCCAACGAAACCGCCAGGTTAGAGGAGTGGTGCGGCTCGCACCACTTTTCAGGCCTGGTGGACAGGCTTAGACAGACCCTCTAAGGCGTAAAAAATAGCTGTGTTTCTACTAACATGCTGAAAAACATTTTGGTCGGTAGGTAAAGAGAAACTTTTTTCTATTGTTTTATTTTTTCTCCCGAAAAAATCAGGGTCCGGCCTGTATTGCTTATGCGTTTTTCTTTTTGTACATGTTTTTGTTAATAAAATTGTCATTTTGAGACTTGCACTGTATATCATAATTCATTTTAGATGCTCAAAAATCTACTAAAATGCACTTAAAACTCGAAACTACTATGGGAAAATGCAAAGACGACACTGGGTGGGGTCGGAAATTGAAAATGGTAGGGTCAGTGTTTTATTTTTTATTTTGTTCTTTTATTGATAAAAATAGTAGAGTCGGGGGGGGGGGGAGGGGGGGGGGGGGGGTCTGAAGCAGGGTCGGTCGGGTTAGCGAAACACTGCTATTTGTTTGTTTGTACGCCTGCTATATATATGGAGGAAGATTCCTTTTGGTACAAAAATGTGTTAATAATAAGAGTCAGCTCAGGTACTTTTAACCGACATTAGATGAGCCCCGCCAAGCGAATTTGTGTCTTCGAGCATTCCGTCATGACAAATTTTAACTGCGCATGCCCAGCCTTTCAGAGGGGCCAAGGATATGGCTTTCTGTATGAAGGTTCCTCTTGATTCACTGCTTGTATGAGCGAGCAGCGAAGGTTCTGGCGAGTCTGCGCGGATGCGCAGACTCGCCTGAACCTTCGCTGCTCGCATAGGCGATAAGTACCAAAATCGCTTGACGGGGCCTAGATGAAATTACTACCCAAACCCTACCATCCAACGAAACCGCCAGGTTAGAGGAGTGGTGCGGCTCGCACCACTTTTCAGGCCTGGTGGACAGGCTTAGACAGACCCTCTAAGGCGTAAAAAATAGCTGTGTTTCTACTAACATGCTGAAAAACATTTTGGTCGGTAGGTAAGAGAAACTTTTTTCTATTGTTTTATTTTTTCTCCCGAAAAAATCAGGGTCGGGCCTGTATTTCTTATGCGTTTTTCTTTTTGTACATGTTTTTGTTAATAAAATTGTCATTTTGAGACTTGCACTGTATATCATAATTCATTTTAGATGCTCAAAAATCTACTGAAATGCACTTAAAACTCGAAACTACTATGGGAAAATGCAAAGACGACACTGGGTGGGGTCGGAAATCGAAAATGGTAGGGTCAGTGTTTTATTTTTATTTTGTTCTTTTATTAATAAAAATAGTAGAGTCGGGGGGGGGGGGGGTCTGAAGCAGGGTCGGTCGGGTTAGCGAAACACTGCTATTTGTTTGTTTGTATTGGAGTTTAACGGCCCAGTCAACACTATTTAGGTCATTTTTGAGCCGGTCAGTTTACCTATCAACACTTTCCTGGGCAGGCTTATACGTAAGCGGTTAACCAGTACAGTGCACATTCTTTCGCCAGAAACTGACAACTGCCCTTCTTGAATCAGCGGAAGGGAGAGAATGACCGTAGAAAAGATTTCATGATCAATCTCCACGAAAGAATGTTGCCGACCCCGGCGGAAGTCGAACCCGCGTCCTCCTGATCACCAGTCAGACGCGCCTGCTATTTTTTAGGCATAAGCGGTTTACAAGTAGCAAAGTCTCTGCGCGGAAGCACCATGCAGCCCAATCTATTTCTTCAAGCCCCGATATGCGATGGGTAAAAGATAAACAAGTGATAAATTACTTGTTAGAAACATAAAATGTGCATCGAGTTATTATACCCTAGCTCGAGGTGACCCCTGTACAAGGATTGGAATATTTTTTCTCACTTCTCCATCGTACGATAGGTTGAATCACCTTCTGTTCACGTACCTTGTCAAGATGAAATATTGAAGTCACAGGCACCTAACGCCCCCCGCCTATCCGGGCTTGAAGAAATAGATGTGTTGCATGATGCTTCCACGCAGACCTGAAACCGACCGCACACGAGTACTGGTAACCCGCTTTGAGGATCTAAGCCTGCCAAGACAAAGCGATGCCAATCGGACCGTCCATGTTTATAAACCCTATTGATTTCATTGGGCGACAGGGCTTGAGATGTCATTTCATCTCAATGTCGGTTAAAAGTCCCGCAAAATTGGAAGCAACGCCTATACAGTGTTGACGGGGACGTTAAACCTCAAACCAAACAAAACAAAATAAGTTCCCCTAAACAAGAGAAAATAAGAAAAATCTTCTGAATTATCCCAAAATATTTGTTACCCAATGCTAGGCATCGGTTTAATAAGTCCGTGTAATGAATACCCCTCTAAACCCCTTTTTATACAGAGACAAGTTTAGTTTACATGATGCATAATTTAGTTTCCTTATTTTTGCTCAAAAACATAAATTGTGGGTACTCGTTAGAACCGCCTCACTGAGGCGGTTTTAACGAGCACCTAAATCTTTGTTTGAATAAGATATAAGGAAAATATTTTACAGAATTTTGAATGGAATTCCGTAGGGAATTATGAATAACACAATTTTTCAAAATTAGGCTACTCTTATTCAATATTTCAGTCAGAGGCCTTTATCAAGAAAAAAAACAGAAATTTGGGGGTTTTTTTTCTTGATAATGGTCTCTGGCCGAAATATTGAATAAGAGTAATTTTGAAAAATTGTGAAAATATTTTAAATTTTCACCTGAAAAATGCTAGTTTTATAGATATGATTAACACGATTTTTCGACACGGAAGCGTTGTCGTAATGGGAAGCATATTCTAGAGACGAATCAGTCATGATGGTAAATGAGCCATCTGGCCTCGATAACTATAGGTTATTTCCCTTTGGAGAATACTCTTCAATGCGAATAATTCATTTCCCAGAATGCAACTTCATATCGTTGCGATCCCGTATTTGACTGCTGCACAGACCATCTATTAATGAATAGAAGTATGTTTAGCAGTCTAATCCCGTATCAGCGTCATCATGACGTGTGTTAAAAGAATAAACATGCGCAATTACAGCAAAATTCCTTTATTAAGACCACCGTTTGGACTGTTCAAAGGTGGTCTTTAAGCTTTAAGACCAGCATAGAACAGTCCCATGGGTGGTCTGTGACGAGAGGACACTGTATGCTAAAACACAAAGGAACCTACTCACCACGTGAACAACTCCGTGAAATGAACACCCCTCTAAGCTCCAATTTATATATATATAAAAAAAACTCGGGTTTACGGGGGTAAACATTATGTTTCTTAATTTCTGCTCCGAGATATAGGTTGTGGGTACTCGTTAGAACCGCCTCAATGAGGCGGTTCTAACGAGCACCCACAATCTATGTTTGCCGTGTAAATGAGAAAAAATATCTCGGATTTTCATCAGGAAAGTAGCCATTTTGAAGATGTGAAAAATGCACTATGTCGCACGGAATGATTTCGAATGAAATAAAGCTTTAAAAGTAGAAAAAGTCTTAACCCTTCTCTTGTGAAGTTTAGCCACACCCATTTCTGACTTTGAACCAATCAGATTACTTTTTGTAATTTATTCCTACAAATTCAGAAAATGAATGTCAAACAGTGTAGATCCTGATCAGATGGCTTCTCTAGAAGCCATCTGATCTGGATCTACACTGTTAGCAAAGAAAAGGGGTGTCGTGAACAGCAGGATAAGAGTTAATGTTGGGTGTCCTTAATAGCGGGATTTCACTGTAAAAGGCTAGACAAATTACTTCTCAAAACATCGCATTTAATACATTTAAACAACTGAAGAAGAACGGACAAAGAAAGAAAGAAAGAAAGAAAGATAAAAAGAAAGAAAGAAAGCATATATTTACCGCCTTTATTTTTCAACAGCTATCAGTGTGGTGTCCTCTGGTCGTTTCCTATTCAGCCAGCAAACTACAACCTGGGACCACTTGACTTTTGGCATTCTAGCTTTTTTTAAGCACTCGCCTTTAGCGCCACAAAACAAAGCTCTCAAAACACTTAGGTTTCGAAGTACAAAAGCGATAGTTTTCTTTCATATCCAAATTAAGATCTTTCATCCTTTTTGCCACAATAGTTATGTTTCTTTTCTTATTTCTGATCCAAACGAAGTGTAAATGGTGTTGTTTTTTGTTGTTTATCTACAAAGCCGCTGATTTTAACGCTGCTTATGAACACTAGGAATGCGCCTTTAAGTGTGCCTCTAGAACCATCTCAAGGAGCCCTCTCGTCGACCCGTTCTAAAGGTTATTTTTCTTTCAAAACGGTAAGCATAATGGTTCAGTGCTACCCAATACTGATTCTAATGATCACGTGACATCATGATAACACGTCCATGAAACGAAGACCCCCTAAACCCCACTTTATATAGAGAAAACAGGGGTTTACGGGGGTCTACTTAATCTGATTTTTCTTTTGCTCAAAACATAGATTGTGGGTGCTCGTAAGAACCGCCTCACTGAGGCGGTTCTTACTAGCACCCACAATCTATGTTGAAAGCAGAAAACATAGATTGTGGGTACTCGTAAGAACGGCCTCACTGAGGCGGTTCTTACGAGCACCCACAATCTATGTTGAAAGCAGAAATAAGAAAGGTTACACTTTTTACCTAATATTTGTCATTTCTGACACCACGTTGGACACCATTATTCCACATGGACATATTTTCCTAATGTTTTCCCTAACATTTGGCCTTTATGAATAATTTTCCGCTGTGAAGAGTCTCAATAGCAATAAGGGGCTTCATGATAAATGATTACGAAAACAATTTTCGCGGAAAAAATTTTTCAGCGAAAAAAAATGAAATTTTTCATATAAAAAATTCCGATATTTTTCATATTTCCGCTCTAAACATAGATTCTGGGTGCTCGTTAGGCCGCCTCGCCAGTTTTGAATAGAAATGATAGAAATAATGTATACCACTGTAAACCCCAGTTTTACTATATGAAAGTGGGGTTTGGTGGGGCCAAAATAATACAGGCGCGTTTTTGTGAAGAGATAAAGGGCCTTTGCAGAAGCAAATGTTGTTGACATTCGTTAAAATCGCCTCATCGAGGCGATTCTAATAAATATCAACATTTTTGTTTCTGCATTTAAAATACAGATATCTATACTTAAATACAGAAATACAAATTATTAAAATTAAAAATATGTTGCTTTGATAAGGCAATAGATATATACGCATATCTAAAAAGGGAGATCTTGGCAAACTAATTTTTGTTTGTTTGTTTGTATTGGAGTTTAGCGGCCCGGTCAGTACCATTTTAGGCCATTTTTGAGCCGGTCAGTTTACCTATCCACATTTTTCCTGGCCA
Source organism: Lucinisca nassula (assembly GCA_963580285.1). NCBI lineage: Eukaryota > Metazoa > Mollusca > Bivalvia > Lucinida > Lucinidae > Lucinisca > Lucinisca nassula. The sequence continues at coordinate 14,842,136 of OY757016.1, forward strand.
GGCGTATGCGTAAGCGGTTATCGAGTACAGTGCGAATTCTTTTGCCAGAAACTGACAACTGCCCTTCTTGAATCAGCAGAAGGGAGAGAATGACCGTAGAAAAGATTTCATGATCAATCTCCATGAAAGAATGTTGTCGACCCCGGCAGGTATCGCGTCCTCCTGATCACCAGTCAGACGCACATCCGACTGAGCTACCGAGGCCGGCCTACAAACTACAGAAAATGTTAAATTAAAAGAAATAACTGAGGCTGTCTACATAAAAACTGGAGGAAAGCGTTTTGGCTAGGATAATAACTCCCGTGATCGCAATGTTGGCACTCCCAATTAGGGGAGTCGTACTGAGCTGTGTTGTCGGTCAGGTCAGGTTAGTCAGGAACCCATCAAGGTAATAATTGGAAATTAAAAGGGAAGGGTCTGATCACAGAACCCTGTGTGACACTAGAAACAGTGGGTGCAGTGTGTCACTTAAATGATTTGGTTCAATGATGGAGCATTGAGGAACACCAGGGCACTAAAAGTCAAATTAAGGAGGCCGACCTTATTTTTTTTCTGAGATACCTGCCCTAGAGAATCTCCTTATATTATAACAAAGTATCCAGCAAGGACTTACCTTTAGATTAAAGTCATAACCGAGACTGGGAAAGAATGGGGGTCAATCCAAAAGTAACGCCATTTTACACATATTTTGCATTGATTGTAATGGGAAATCGCTAAAATTTGACACAAATGCGAAAATTAAAGTGACTTCTGCCCTAGAGATTTTGGACTTACTAAATTAAATTATGTATATTCATATGGCATTCAAAAACATGAAATAAAAATGGGGGGTCACCGGCCATATAAGAGAATGAGGGCCGTTTCAAAAGTAAAAATTACAGGCAAAAAACCTTTTTTCGTGAAGATCGCTACATTAAAATAACTGTTTTGCTAGAAATTATAACTCCACCCAAATAGATGATATTTATGCTTATTATCTGCCGCAATATGATGAAAGAATTCGGTAATAGTGTTATTTCAAGCAAAAAGGGTCGTTTCAAAAGTTATCATAACAGGCAAAACTTATTTTTTTGAAAACATTACAAAAATGTTAGTTGCTTCTGAGCTAAAACATGATAGGTAATGTATCTATATGTAATCCGCAAAACTATGAAATGAAAACAGGTTGACAGGTTTCCAATAAGATAATGTGGGTCGTTTCAAAAGTAAACATAAACTGAAAAATATGAACATATATACACATATTTTTCAAGTTATTATAGGACTTTCTGCTATATAAATGATATGATCACTAAGAAAGGTATTATATCTAAATACACATATTATTTGCAAAACCTATCAAATAAAAAAAGTAGGTCGTTCAAAAAAAATGGGGGTCGTTATAAGAGTAAGCTTTTCATGCAAAATATCATTTTTTTTTTTTGGGTCAAAATCTCTTTTTTTAAGTTAATTGTATACTAAAACAAAGGTGTCACTCAGATAGGGCATGCATCTACATATGATTTGCCAAACAGAAGTAAAGGCAATGAATAGGTATCGATAAAATTACCTAACACATCCCATTCAAGACACCAAAGGGAAAGAAACACCAACATAATACAATTTCGCCCTTCAGTGAGCAAATGGGGCACCAACCTAGCGCAAATCTTTCTCAAGCCCAGGACTTTGTCATTTGTCAGAATGGTTTGTACACTGCCTTCTGATAAGCCAGTGCATTAAGATATCTCTTTCACTGACAGTGGCGCATCTTCTTTGACTGCTGCCTTTACAGCAGCGATGGTTGCTTTGGTGATTGAGGTCTTTAGCCTACCAACACGGGCATCATCTTTGGTCGATTATTTACCAGCTTTAAAAGCTTTAACCCACCGATAAATTGTGCGCTCTGAATTTACAAGAGGTTCATTTTTGCCACACCATTCATCAACCTATGTCAAGCCTTACACGGCATTTAATTTATCTACGAATTTTAGTCTTTCTGTCCATTTTACAATGTAACTCGTAAATTGGCCAGTGTATTTGACTGCATGCAATTCAATTTGACAAATCTCGGTCATTATAAAATCAGTTTGCTAATAATAAACTGTTTTCGGCGGCGATTTGAAAGGCTATTCAAATGCAATGATGCGTTATCAGAAATACTTACGATAAAACTAGGGAAACCTATTAGTGACAAAACTTTTTGAAGGACCCTCGTACACCAACTTCTGTTTAATGATTGGCTCGAAATTAGCGAAATATACTGAAAGGCCTTTAAAGCTACAACAACAACAACAAGAAAAAAAAAAGAGAGAGAGAGAAATCAGTTGTGATTTCTAGTTTCCACTCCATGCGTTTAGGATTTAACCGTGAAGCTTTTACGGTTCCAGATTTTGATTATTTTGACCAAGATCTCTCTCACTCTTTCGCTCTCTCCCTTAACTATGAATGACCTTACTGTTTTTTAAATCCGCTTTCTCAAATATATCATAGCCCCAGCCCATTGGGTCTTGAAGAAATAAATGGGCTGCATGATGCTTCCACGCAGAGCTGAAACCGACGGCACACGAGTACTGGTAAACCGTTTAGAGGATCTAAGCCTGCACAGATAAAGCGGTGCGAGTCGTACCGTCCATGCTTATAAACCCTATTGGTTTCATTGGGTGACAGGGCTTGAGATGTCATTTCATCTCGATGTCGGGTAAAAGTCCCACAAATTGGAAGCAACGTTTCTAAAATGACCCGTACAGTGTTGACGGGGACGTTAACCTCAAATCAAACAAACAAACAATACTCAAATATAACAAAAATTTACCACCACAAAATGAGAATTTTTAACTGATTTTTTTTTTCATATTTCTGCGGGCATAATTGTCAGTTCTGCTTAAACGAGTGACAGAAATTAGAAAAATAATGTTTACTACTGTAAACCTCAGTTTTACTGTATAAAAGTGTGGTTTTAGGGGGTTAAACTAAGATAGGCGTGTTTTCGTGATGCCAACGCGAGCGTGATAACTCAGTGGTTAGTGCACTTGCCTCTGATGCTAGAGGTCCCGGGTTCGATCCCTGGCAGCGGCGATAACATTTCGGTGTCCAAGCACGCTCCATTGGCATCATTTGCAGGGATAATGCCATAAAGTGCACCGTCCTGTGGATCGGGATGTTAACTGCGGGTGTAGAGGGAGAGTTATGCCCTGTGCAGGTTAAAGACCCCTACCGTAATTACACGATTACTGTGTAGGCTTTCATCCTGCATACCTGGGGCCAGTTGTTCAAAGCATCGTTAGCTTAACGAGCTTGTTAGTGATCATATTGTTAAGTGTTCTAGCAAGTACAATATCTAAAATTTTGGTATTTTTGCTGAAAACATGTGAGCAGCTTTTGCATATGCAAATGATCAAAGTTTTAACGATACGTTAACTAACGACGTCGTTAGTTTCGAACAACTGCCGCTGGTGTGTATGTAATGTACACCTGCGTCAGCAGTTCTCGACCACAATAAAATTTAGTAGTAGGCCTATGCAGACATAATGATTCATTCTACGGGCATAATTGTCAGTTGTCAGCCAGCAAAAAAAAAAAAAAAAAAAATCAGTAGCATGCGGACTTTGATTCAATCCATCGGCTGTTTATCATGACGTCATAAATATGATTACGTCACAGCAAACTAAAAGTTTACACACAGGCCGTGTGTAAACGTATATCCAAAGAACTATCATTTTAGTGTGTTGCAAGCGTAAACAAACAGAATAGCAAATGGATTGTACCTTAAAGGAGATATAGTATGGCATTCAACGTGTTGTCCTGTTGAGGGATTGACTAAGGATGTGTCACCAGTAAACAATTCTGATTCTGATCTAATACTTAGATCTATACAGTTTACAAATTTAACTGTAACTGCCATTATGGAAATATGGCACACTTTCGGACGGGCTTTTCAATGTAAGGTAAGGTGCCTTCAGGAGAAAAAGATATCTTCGAGAAAAAGACGAATAAAAAAGGTAAACAGTTCTGCTATTGTAAATGAGCTGCCTTATTGGCTCAATTGTGACCGACACATTCGATCGTTTCTGAACTTGATTTTTTCTACTTTCACTTTGTCTGCTTTGACAGTAACAAGAAATGATAACTGTTGGCGTATTTTATCCATGTGTGGTGGAAAATACAGTCAATCGTAGAAAATTTACTTTGTTTTAGAGATCGAAATGAAAATATAAATACCACTTAAAAAGTGAATGTCGTTACAATGCCGATTGACGGCAATGCGCAGAACATTGCGCAACCGAAATTAAGGTCGGCCTCCTTAAATCCGAAAGAAAAAAATGCTGAAAACGTTCAACACTGAATCAACGCCACGTGCCCGTGGGTTAGGTCTAGATCGAGATACAAGATACAAGTTATTTATTACGAATTTTCGGCTCAGATAGGAGCATATACAGATGTATCATAATGTAACTATACTAACAATGAATAATCTAGGAAGAATTCCAAATGACAGATCCTCAAATGAAAGCCAAAAACAATAGAACAAGACATAAATGACCTATATGATTTAGAAAAGATTGCTTTTCATAAACCTGTATCAACCTATTTCCCCGGTATGTTTTCACTGGTGCATTCATTTTTAACAAGGTGCCCACCATAAGCCCCTGAACAAAGTGGCCCAGAGCATACAGCCAGTACCCTCCCGAATCACTTCGACCAGCGGATTTGGTGCACACATCATACTGTGTACCCAAGACAACCCCCTTGTTAAGGGGGCGCTTGCATACCCATCACTAAAACATTCCGCCAGTATTGACACATCCAGGGAACAGGGAACATAATAACATCTATATATATATATATATATATATATATATATATATAACAACTTGATAACATACATTATTCTGCACACATGAGGCTTCTTGTTAAAAGGAAGTTCTACAAGTATATACTAGTCTAAATTAATATGAACAAATTTAGCTAGTTCTTGTATTATTTTATCATTTTCACAATTTAACAGCCAGAAATATTTATCAGAATTACTCATCATGTTAAAATTTCTAAAGTTATTGACCACAACTGTAATGAGAGGTTCTCTGGATGCCTGAAAAGTAGGACATTCTAGCATAAAATGTATTTCATCTCCTAAAACACCCATTGGGCATTTTGAACATATGCGATCAGATCTTTCAATTCTAGCATACCTACCTATTTCTATATTAAGTCTGTGAGATGAAATACCTCGTCTAGTCAAATCTTTTCTATGGGTGAAATGAAGGGAACTTAGGTATTTCTCAAAACCAAAATTGCTTTTAATTCTTGAATATGTATCAAGTTTAACGGTAGCAAGTGACTGTTTTGTGGAATACCATTCATGCAAATATTTATCTTTTAGTAGTTTTGACAGCTTTGCATTAAAAGAAGCTGGTTTCATGTGTATGAAAGTGTTTAGAGGTACTCCTAAAATATTGGAATATTGTTGAACAGTATTATACCAAGAATTACTAGTATGAGAAAGGCTCTTTGAGCATTCAAGAGCATCAGTTAATAAGGAATTCTGATCAAAATTTTCGAGTCTATGCCAAAATTTCAATGAAACCTTTACAATATTAATATGGTATGGGAATCTTCCTAACTCAGACATGACTGCAAAATTAGAACTCTTGCGATGAACTCCAAGAATAAACTAAGAAAACTTTAAATGAGGTTTTTTCAGGTTCCACATTCTTAAAAATTTTCTCAAAAGAAACCGCATTTCTAAATTTAGCGTGATTAAAAGTTCCCCATATTTCACAACCATATAAAAGAATTGGTTTTACTGTATGATCAATTATATGTAGGCTTGTTCTAATAGACGGGTGAAGATTCAAAATATTTTTACACAGTTTGAAAAAAGCTTTTAATCCTTTCTTAAGTTCAGACTTAGCGTACGAAAAGGAACCAGATGCTAGATCTGTATAGAAATATTGAAATTTTTGAACAGCATATGGTTCAACCATGGTTGATAAATATTGCATAGCCGTGCTTCCTGGCAACTTGAGCTTTGATAAGTACAGGAAAACATTCAACCTAATGAGCAGTTTGGATTTTGTTGACTGAGCATATATGATGCATACCGAACTTTTTCCTTCATAGGAGGCGATCGGAATAAGTCGTGAATTTCCGTTAAAACCTGTCTGGGCGATATTCGAGTTATCTCCCTGTACACCACTGGGATCAAGGTACAGAATATCCAATATTTTTTCTCTAGTCGCTGACCTCAGGGAATCATTAATCATATATCTGCAGGTATGACACTTTGCTTAATAGATCTACCTGTAGGTATTGAAATGAGCGCTTAAGTAGTGCTCAGATTAAGGCTATCTAAATGTGAAAAAGAACTTCTTGAAGTAACAACCATCCCTTTTCATTTCGAGGCATCTTGTATGAACGAACATATTTAACATATTGAAGAGCTACATTATGTAGAATTTCTTAATAATAATAATAATTATCAATATTCATCACGATCACACGCCCATATAATTTTGACCCCCTTGAACCCCACTTTTATATAGTAAAGTAGAAGTAAAACAAAGATCAGGAATTGATACAATTAACTTACTCCATCCATAAAAGACACCAAAGGGAAAGAAATACAAACATTAAGCGACCAGACCATAATGGAAACCTAAACAAAGGAAGGCCATATGGACAGTTACTTTCCCACAAAATGACCATATGGCCATCCAAAATTAAAAGACACAAGTGATACACACAGTAAGTAACAAACAACAACATAAATAAATCGCCACAGAAGAGCCGCCTTGGAACGGTCAGTGGAAGATTTCCACTGGGGGGCTTAAATCGATTTTAGGTGGCCACAATCCTCGCCCTTACTTCCGTCGCGATTTAGACAAAAAATTTGTTCAGTCCGCATGAAGGCCTCCTAACTCATCAGTGCAACATCTCCGTGAACACAGTAAAACTGGGGTTCAAGGGGGTATACGTTATTTTTTTATTTCTGCTCTAAAATATAGATTGTGGGTACTCGTTAGAACCGCGTCGATGAGGCGGTTCTAACGAGTGTCCACCATCTATATTTGGAGCAGAAATAAGAAAATTATCACAATTTTTCATCAGTTTTGATAAGTACAGGAAAACATTCAACCTAATGAGCAGTTTGGATTTTGTTGACTGAGCATATATGATGGTTAATTAATTGACTATCCTGTATTGATAATAGGTCAGCCGTATTAACCCCAGGTCAACCAATATTAACCTGTGGTCAATATTAACCTTAGGTCTACTGCATTGACCTCAGTCGACCTCAGACTTGGAACTGGGCCGATACGATAACATCATAATATTGACAGAATGACAATTCCCAGCTTCGAAAGTATAGTAAAATTCCTATATTCAGACCACCTTTGAGACTGTTCCAAAGTGGTCTTTAAGACCACTTTTGAACAGTCCCAAAGGTGGCCTCTGACCAGAGGACAATTTATTCAGAAAACACAAAGAAAGAAGAACTGCAACCTTCTACGTAAGCCGTTTTTTTAAAGCAGAATTAGTCTTAATTTTAGGTGGTCTTAATAGCGGAATTACCACCATTGTGCTTGCGCCACGCGTAGTTTTCCCAGATTTACGGGAAACATTAATTTCTGCCAGAAACACCAACAAAATGCCGTCTGACGTGTCTGGCGACGCAGCTCTAAAATGCCAAAAAAAAAAAAAAAAAAAAGACCCAGACGAGACCGCTTTGACTGAACAGTCTGCTCATAGTCTACTCTGTTTAACAAAGACTCATATTGTTGTCTACACTGCCTAAATCAAACTTCAAATTGTTGTTATTTGTTTATATTTAGTTTTGTCAGTGGATGTTTTACGTAACCAGACGCACCTCGGACGACTCCATGCACTATGGATGTCGGCCTACACTCTCGGGCAATAGTGTATGGGATCGTCGTCGACGCCTGGGGGCAAGTTTTAACTATCCCCCAAACAGCCAGGAAATAAATGTATAATTGGCATTTACGACGCATACAATATTCCACCTTACAGCGTTCAGTTGGACCGTTCACCGTCAAATAATGTATTTGTTGCCATCTGGCCCCCGCCAGTCGGGACTTGAAGACATAGATGGGCTGCATGATGCTTCCACGCCGAGCTGAAACCGACCCGCACACGAGTACTGGTAAACCGCTTAGAGGATCTAAGCCTGCCCAGGCAAAGCGGTGCGAGTGGGACCGTCCATGTTTATAAACCCTATTGGGCAGCAGGGCTTGAGATGTCAATTCATCTCAATGTCGGGTAAAAGTCCTACAAAATTGGAAGCAACGTCTTTAAAATGACCTTCACGGTGTTGAAAGTATTCAAACAAGCAAACAAATGAGCCCCGCCAAGCGAATTTGTGTCTTCGAGCATTCCGTCATGACAAATTTTAACTGCGCATGCCCTGCCATTCAGAGGGGCCAGGGATATGGCTTTCTGTCTGAACGTTCCTTTTGATTCACTGCTTGTATGAGCGAGCAGCGAAGGTTCTGGCGAGACTGCGCGGATGCGCAGGCTCGCCTGAACCTTCGCTGCTCGCATAGGCGATAAGTACCAAAATCGCTTGACGGGGCCCAAATTATGTTGCCTACATGTTGTTTGAACGACAATCCAGCGCGAACGTGACTGAAATGAGCTTAGGTCTAGTACAAAAAATGTCCTGTCCTTAACATGTCCTCAAATCCACTTATCACAGGCTAAGTAGCCATTTTAGCACCGGATATTCGTCTTCAAATTTCAAAAGAAGAACGCGATTAATGGTATGCAGAGGACTCTCGTTATTTTTTGTTTGTTTTGTTTGATTGGAGTTTAACGTCCCAGTTGACACTGTATAGGTCATTTTGGAAACGTTGCTTCCAATTTTGTGACATTGAGATGAAATGACACCTCAAGCCCTGTCGCCAAACCAAATGAAACCATTAGGGTTTATAAGCATGGCCGGTCCGACTCCACTGCTTTGCCTGGGCAGGCTTAGATCCCATAAGTGCTTTACCAGTACTCGTGTGCGGTCGGTGTCAGCTCTGTGTGGAAGCATCATGCAGCCCACCAATTTCTTCAAGCCCCGATGGGCGTGGGCATGGGCTCTCGTTATAACGACAGTTTTTGTTCCTTAAAATCATTTCGTTATAAAGAATTTGCCGTGATAAAGAGTCCCAGTGAGAAGTATGATAGGTAGTAAGGGGCCTTTTTTCCTTTATTACTTCAAGAAACAAATGCTATTGACATTTGTTAGAATCGCCGTGGCACAGCATGTCCTACAATAGCAAAGACTCAGTATAAAGAGGCTTGACTGTCTTCGACAAGAACCAGTCCTAGCCCAGCAGGCACACGTCGCTAGGGCAACGTCAAATCGACGTCGGTGCAACACGACGTTGCACCGAAATAGATGTGGCCCCGATAGCTCAGTTGGTAGAGTGTCCCCTCCGGGGAACGGGAGGTCACGGATTCGATCCTGGGCCGCGACATACCAAAGTCGTTAAGAATGGTACTAGCTGCTCCTCGCTTGGCACTCAGATTTACGGGGTAGAGTTAGGATTGGTCGACCCAGTGTCAGGATAATGTGACTGGGTGTGGTATTATGTAATGTGTCTGGGACATGATACTTCAGTGAGGCAGCACTATAAAAGTGAGCATCGAGCTCCCTGTCGCAACCAGACACCGTCGTGATATGACTGAAAAATTGTTGAAAGCGACGTTAAACCCGAATTCACACACACACACACACACGCACGCACGCACACGCGCGCGCGCACACACACGCACGCACACACATAAACATCATGACGTTGCTCCGACCTTTATGTGACGTAACAATTACGTCATGTACCTGCTGGGCTGCCACTTAGACGGCTAATCTGGTGGTTACAGTTTCATCTGGTGCTGCGATGTTTGAAAAAATGTTCTCGCCGCTTTCCGCCGGGTTAATCCACCGGTGTTCCATTCAACTTTCACGCAATGGAACCAATGACCTTTTTTTTCATTTTTCTTTCTTTTTTCACAGAAAAATAGGCTTGCGATTACACCCTGGGCAGACGATTTACAATTAACCCATTCCCACTTGGGGACTTTGTGAATTTTGATGATTTTCACAGTGTTGCCTAGGACAGCAATTTCATATTGCCATTATTTCATTATGAATGATCTCTTTTACATCAAACTCGGCAGGAATGTTTACTGGGCAGTAGCCTTTCAATGAAATCTTTTTAGGCTAAATCATTGCTGCCATGGTAGCGAGGGGCATCTCAAAGTTGTCAAAAAGTGTGTTTTCATGGGTATTTTTGACCGAATCTTAATCTTCACACTGCTGTCAAGGCAACAATTAAGGGGTTTGGCACTGGCCATTTTCACTTTCTGCAGCATGTTTTGCCAGCGTCAATTTCCAGGCATTTTTGACCACAGACACCCTCAGATTTCATTTCAGCGGCTGGCTGGGCCATACCCCACAATTTATTTGGCGGTGAGGGGTGGGATGCGCCCCCTTCAAACCCCTCATAGGTATATTTTTAGCCGCGCGAAAATACAGGTCATTTTATGACAACTAATCCTAATGCAAACATAACTGTCAAGGGGTGGGGAATGCAGATTTTAGGTGGTTCTGGGGCTCAAAAGAGGGGAGGGGTCGGGGTGTTCAGACACGTAAACAAGTAAAAAGACATATCTGAGGTGGAAAGGGTTAATGAGAAAGCTTATTTTTTATGGGAAAAAAAATGGGGAGAATAAAAAAAAAAATCGAACATGCCGTCTACGAATGTCTGTGTATCGTCTCTTCTCTGAATGTGTGCATCGCTCATAAATTTTTGTTTCAAACTGGCCATTTTGTGGTCCTTTTGGCTAATTCCGTTAGAGTCTAGTTGTTTCATGTTCATGTTTCTTTCTCTTTGGGAGGCGTGGATTAATTGTATCGATTCACTTTTATTCCGAACCGCGTTTTGACGCTAAATGGTTTAAAGTGCTTACCCCAATTCTCTAGGCGTCTGACCGCTTCGATTGTCTGGGTTCAATGCTCATGCCGGGCATACAAGTATTCGAGCAAGCCCCGTTTTATTCAAAGGTGAAGTATTTCGACCACTAACGAGCATGTTCACCCTTTTAAAACAGGCCTGGGGCCCCTTTAATAACAAATGGACTAGTCCAACATATAGAAGAGTCCACCAGTATACAATGGGTTAAACTGTTTTGAACAACCAGAGCCCGAACTATAACATAACAGTGTAAAAACCTGTACCGGCTGACCGGGTTCTAAACTGAGTACAAATGTCCCTTTTCTGGGTACGTTAGGCCATACAGGTCAATAAATTTTCACGAGTTACCATGTCGCGTGCAACGGCTCGCTTATATTTGTTTGGCGGTTGACAACCCTTGGAAGCACTTATGTACATATAATATGTATTAACCCTTTTTGTACCAAATTGAATCTTCCTCCTTATATATGGCAGGAGTCCATTTCGAAATTTAGAGGTGTCAGGTAGTGTTTTCCTCAAAATGTATTCGGGAAATGTCTTAACTTTTTATTGCAAACAGTATATGCCCTGATCAGACGACGCGTTCTGCGGCGTCTGATCTGGGCCTGCACTGTTTGCCAAGCACGGTTCCCCTTTTGGGGTTTCTGCTACTGAATGGGTCAATGAAAGGAAACGGTCTATTTGTAAAGTAGAGCATTACTTTAGTGCCCTCTAAATTCATATAGGCCGGACATTACATGTTGACCTCTGAAATCAAACGGACCGAAATGAGCGAAAAGGAGCCGTCGAGCTTGTGCACTCAACAAGTGAGTGAGTGAGTGTTTCAGTTTTACGTCCCACCAACAGCTAAGGTCATACGGAGACGGGACCTCGGTTAAAAGACTCATCCGAAAGTCTGGAGAAGCCCGGGATCGAACCTGCGACCCCTGGTTTACTAGGCGAGTAGCGTAACCACTCGACCACGGGGGCTTCTATGTGCACTCAACAAAGGCTCAGTGAGTGAGTGTTTGAGTTTTACGTCCCAACAACAACTAAGGTCATGCGGAGACGGGACCTCGGTTCAAAGACTCATCCGAAAGTCTGGAGAAGCCCGGGACCGTGGTAAGTGTCTTACTGTGCGCGATATGGGTGCACTTTGACCCTTAGTGCCTTCATGCAGACATAGGAGTGTGTATAATCAAAGCCCTTGGAGTACTGGTGGTTAAATTGTCTATAAGTGTTTGTTTGTTTGTTTGCTTGTTTGTTTGTTTGTTTGTATTGGAGCTTAACGGCCAAGTCAATACTATTTTAGGTCATTTTTGAGCCGGTCAGTTTACCTATCAACACTTTGCCCTGGCAGGCTTATGCGTAAGCAATTAGCCAGTAAAGTGCACATTCCTTCTCCAGAAACTGACAACTGCCCTTCTTGAATCAGCGGAAGGGAGAAAATGACCGTAGAAAAGACTTCATGATCAATCTCCGCGAAAGAATGTTGCCGACCCCGGCAGGTATCGAGCCCGCGTCCTCCTGATCACCAGTCAAACGCACATCCGACTGTGCTACGGAGGCCGGTTGTCTCTGAGTGCAGGCAGGGAAAACATTACGATAACACGTCCGTGTCGTAAAATGGCGTCTTTAATATCTCTGGAAATGGCACTTTTCAAACGTAATTTTTTGAAATTTTTCTTAACTCTTGTCTAAACATAGATTGTGGTGCTTATTAGAACCGCCTCATTCTAACCAAAACCCACAGTCTTTGTTTCGTGGGTGCTCGTTGAGACCCCACGATCAATGTTTTTGATCAAGAAATAAGGAAATAATGTATACCCCCTGCAAAATCCACATGTTCTGTAAAAAATGAGGTTTAGAGGCGTGATTTTGTTTGATTTGAAGTTTAACGTCCCTGTCAACACTGCATAGGTCATTTTAGAGACGTAACTTCCACCTTTGTGGTACTTTTACCCGACATTGAGATGAAATTACATCTCAATCCCTGCCGCCCAAAGGAACCAATATGGTTTTTAAGCATGGACGGTCCGATTCGCACCACTTTTCCTGGGCAGGCTTAGATCCTCTAAACGGTTTACCAGTACGCTGTGCGGTTGGTTTCAGCTCCGCGTGGCAGCCCATCCATTTCTTCAAGCCCCGATGGGCGGGGGCGTTAGAGGCGTGGTAACTTCACAGATTTATCAACCCATAACACGCCAATCACAACCATTGCCGTCTGTTATGTCGTCTGCTGGTAACTTTAAAAGTGTTTTTGCAAACAACATGGACTCAGATCAGACTGCTCCTCTAGTAACAGTCTTAACTTGGTCTACACCGTTAACGTATATGCAATAATATGTTTAAAAAGTTTGAAAAAAAAAGCAGCAGGCGACAACAACAGACGACATTTTCAGATGCAGTTTTTCTCGGCGTCTTAAGGATGAGTTATGACCTGGGGCCAGTTGTTCAAAACTAACAACGTCGTTAGTTAACGTATCGTTAAAACTTTGATCAAATATGGCAAATATGCTGAAATTGTTGCTGAAAAAAATGTGAGCAGCTTTTGCGGACGCAAAAGCTGCTCACATTTTTTTCAGCAAAAATACCAAAATTTACGATACTTGCGTGAAGAGTTAACAATATGACCACTAATGAGCTCGTTAAGCTAACGATGCTTTGAAAAATCCTTGATATTTAAACCCTTAAATTCTAGTTTTAGGGAAAACAGTGTGGAACCTGATCAGACGCTCCATTTTGCTGCGTCTGACCCTTGAATTCCTGTACTGTAGGCAAAAAGAATATATCCTGATCAGATGCTGTATTTTACGGCGTCCGATCTAGGTCTACACGGTTTGCCAAGCCGAACTGACGATTACAGCCAAGATTCTATAGATAACCTCACTACGCAACAAGCTGACCTCCATTACGCCAACACGCCTATACAAATACAATTGCCACTTTATCGCCGAAAAAAAAAATGAAAATTTTATGATGAAAAATTGTGATATTTTTCTTGTTTCTGCTCAAAAACATAGACTGTGGGTACTCGTTAGAACCGCCTCCATCAAAACATAGATTGTGGATACACGTTAGAACCGCCTCGACGAGGCGGTTCTAACGAGTACCAACAATCTATGTTTTTGAGCAGAAATAAGAAAAATAATATATACCCCTGCAAACCCCAGTTTTACTATATAAAAGTGGGGTTCAAGGGGGTCAAAATTATATAGGCATGTTTTCGTGATCACTGCGCTAAAACTAACGCTGATAGTCACTATAAATCAGAAACTAGGATTAATAGTAACGTGAACATTTTATGCTTAGTTACTTTGGGCCGATTGACAAACAATCGACCCAAAAACTGAGTCCGCTGGCTGATTTTCATCTTCAATGTGAACACACGGCAAAAGTTGTGTTTTCTGTTCACACGGCAATACTATGAAAATACGCGCCTGCATGGTCCTTCATTCAATGACTTGCCAATCTGATTGGCAAGCGGTTTTGTTTTGTTGTTGTCTTTTTTATGCAAGAAATAGACAAGCTTCACGAGGACAACAAAGGTTTACTCAGACTGCGCAGTCTATTCAGTCCATTTGCTGTTGTCTGTATGTCTGTCTGTCTGTTTGTGTTGTCTGGTTGTCTAATATTTTCATTCGCGCTTTCAGAAGCATTTTCACTTTCTTTTGTTTACGCGTTCTACCAGCTCTGTGCCCCGCAACCAGACACCGTCGTGATATGACTGAAAAATTGTTGAAAGCGACGTTAAACCCGAATTCTTACACAGCGCGCCTATATAGGCAATGGAAAATAACTGTTTTATTCTACAACAAATCACTACAAGGAAGAGCGTGACGAGTGACGTCATTAAAAACTGCAAATTTATGACGTCACTAGTCGATTTCCTTGACGTTAGACGGTGTAACGGCATTTTCTCGCATCGAACACGTTAGAAAAGGATATAAATGCATGTGTTTCAGTCGATAGTTTTAGCGGGATTTCTTCTAACAATGGCGAAAAGTTGTGAGATTTTGAAGGAAACAACAGTATTATTCCCGATCTCCTGTTAGAATCGAAATATATCAGCTGTAGTTTCTGATTTGTTGGGTAATAAATCACAGTTTGTCGGTCAGTTGTAAGTAGACAAATCACGCGCGCTACGCGCTCGTGATTTGTCTACTTTACAATTGACCTCTAAACTGTGATTTATTATTCAACAAATCACAGCTAGAGCCGATCTATTTCTTAATACACACACACACAGCTATGTACCAATGAATTGTATACTTTATTTCAATATCCAAGACTTTTTTTATCTTAATGAACTTTTGAGAGACAATCTTGTTGGGCTTAGTATGTGATGACATATTTTGATTTTTGTCTCTCTTTTTTTTTTTACTCGAAATTCGAATGAGAATATGCTTGCTTGCTTAACAGCTTATTAGCAATTCATAGCTTGTAATTCTTCTTGGCCCATAAGCTCTTGTTAGCCTGGGAAAGATGGCCCTGATCCTGGATTAAGACTGTTTTGTTTTACCCATATATGACATAGAGGATCTTACATGAGTGTTCATACAGGCCCCCGCCCACTGGAGCTTGAAGAAATAGATTGGCTGGATGATGCTTCCACGCAGAGCTAAAACCGATCGCACACGATTATTGGTAAACCGCAGAGGATCTAAAAAGTAGAAGTAAAACAAAGATCAGGAATTGATACAATTAACCTACTCCATCCATAAAAGACACCAAAGGGAAAGAAATACAAACATTAAGCGACCAGACCATAATGGAAACCTAAACAAAGGAAGGCCATATGGACAGTTACTTTCCCACAAAATGGCCATATGGCCATTCAAAATTAAAAGACACAAGTGATACACACAGTAAGTAACAAACAACAACATAAATAAATCGCCACAGAAGAGCCGCCTTGGAACGGTCAGTGGAAGATTTCCACTGGGGGGCTTAAATCGATTTTACGTGGCCACAATCCTCGCCCTTACTTCCGTCGCGATTTAGACAAATAATTTGTTCAGTCCGCATGAAGGCCTCCTAACTCATCAGTGCAACATCTCCGTGAACACAGAAATCAAAGAACCACAGAGGTGAGACAACGGTGAGGACTCGAAAGCAAGAAACCACTGAAATGCTGGAGCAAAAGAAAACCAACAGTTAGACTCCGATGAGCCCGACCAGAGACAGAGCATCAGGCACCAACCAACATTATCTCTTTAATTTTCAATAAGCCTTTACGTTGGAGCCGTCATAGAATCTGAGGCCTGACCCACCGGCGTGCAATTAAAGAGGGAAGCAAAGTTGCCAACCGTGATTGGGTTAACTACCATGCATGCAGTCTGTCGTATAATATCCATGTTGTACCCAATCTTTTTATATCGAAGAATGATTTTACGAAATTGGGTGCTGAAGTCATTGCGGTTATATATTTTTCTGAATTTATATACTAAGTCACCATAAAATTCGGGTTCCGATAGACCTTGTTGCAGAAGAGATTTAAGTCCAATATTGAATTTTGAAATTAAATCAGAATGGCGTCTATAAAATTTTGAAAAGGCTTTGCGTAGTTTATGGTACCGATAACCCTGATTAAGGAGTTTAGACGTTAATACTTTATTACGAGTGTTGAAGTCAGTTACATGACTACACACTCTAGCAAATCGAATTAATTGCGAAATATAAACGCCATAGGATGGCGCACGAGGAACATCACCATCCAAAAAAGGAAAATTTACAATCTCAAAATCAAAGTCATCGCGTTTATCATAAATTTTGCACGAAACAAATCCATCTACAATAGATAGATGTAAATCCAAAAACGAGGCCTCGGTATCAGAAGAATTTGCTTTATTTAACTGAAGCTCTAGGGGGTAAATCTGACTGATCAAACCATCAAAATAGGTATTATCAACATCCAACAAACCATCTAAATATCTAGAAGCAGAGCTAAAAGCCCCAATAATCCCAGATTGGTTATCAATGGAAAGCGACAAAATGAAGTCTCTTTCATAACAATACAAGAACAGATCAGCCACAAGAGGTGCGCAATTAGTACCCATCGGAATACCCACAATTCGCCCAAATACCTCAGCACCGAATCTAACACAAACACTGTCAAGTAGAAAGGTGAGGGCATCACACACCCCCCGACACGACCAAGCGCACAACTCCCATGCTCCCCAGAAGCGAAAAATGCATTTCTGACATTACATGCAAGATAGAGAGAATCTTCTCTGCGAAAAGCCCATTCAATTAAATCATCAAGCCCCACTTTTATAAGACCATGAGGAAGCGCAGCGTAAAGAGCGGAAAAATCGCAGGCAGACAGACCAGAAGCACGAAACTGTCTGGTCTTCAACCCACCCAAAACCTCATTCGAATTTTTTATAGACCAAAACAGATTTCTTCCTGATCTTTCAAAGACTTTATCACAATAAATTTGCCCAGGCAAAGCGATGCAAGTCGGACTGTCCATACTCATAAATCCTATTGGTTTCATTGGGCGACAGGGCTTGAGATGTCATTGCATCTCAATGTCGGGTAAAAATCCCACAAATTGGGAAGCAACGTCTCCAAAATGACCTATACAGTGTTGACGGGGACTTTAAACCTTAATTAAACCAAAAAAAAAAACAATAAAAAAAACATGAGTGTTCATGTAATGAATTTATTAAACGAGTTGAGGAAAAGGGATAAAATGCGAGGCTTCTCGTTTAATAAATTCAGTAATACATGAGCACAAATGCAGGATTCTATTTATCATTTGACATTTCAAACGCATTTTATGCACGATTGTTTACAAAAAATATCAATAATCCGCCATTAGTAAACGCGACGTCGTAGAGGACGTCATACATGTAACCTTGCAGAACGGATCTAGCTAATTTGCATATTTAATCCACTAGTGGATTATCGAAAATATTACATAGAGTTTATTTTGTTTTTTTTTTGATCGATTACGTTGAAATAATTCACAAGTGTTCTAAGGCTTCCGAGTAAAAAACGAGTGAGAAATAGCGAACGAGTTTTGTTTTTTTTTACAGGAAAGCCTTAGAACACGAATGAATTATTTCTCCGTAACCAATCAAAACCGTATCAAAATAAACTGTTTATTACATCTCCAGCCATGTTTTGCCTTTGAATTTTCAAATTCAACCATTCAAATTTCCAACTAAAATAGTTCCAGTCAGAGTCTGGATTTCAGGAGCCGCGACGGGATTTAGTTTGAAAATCAGTCGCCATCTTGTTTTCATTTCAATGAAAAAATCATCCTGTCCTTGAAATACAGATGCACAAATGTCATGAAATTAGAACTGTATTTCCAAGACAAATAATACTTTATCTTCGTGTTGCAGGTCTCTCCTTAAAAACGTCAAATGGACTCGAAAATTGAAGTCTGATTTCTATGATTTTATCAGATTTTCCGCCAAACGTCAACTATTTATATTGTTGTTACCACACACGGGGTATTCGACTACTTGGAACGCAGACGGATACCAAAAACGCCGACGGAAAAAAAAACAACAAACATTCGTGGTCAGTTGAACAAATCGCATTTTACGGGCATATATCAAATAGATGCCCACAGATGTTGATAGCAATCTGTTTCGCAGTGTCTCGGAATAGTTTCCACGAACTGCGGATGCAAATCCTTCAGTCAATGACGAATTATGACCTATTTTATTCGGCAAAATATAGATGCTTGATGCAAGTCGACAGTTTTTTTTAGTTTTACAGCAATAATTCGTACATAATTTCCAATGTTTCCTGAATAGCATAAAATACTAATGTATTGAGTACCTGCCATGCGTTATTAGAATTAGCAAAAACAGGATTTTAGAATTATAGATGTGAATTTCTTGATGAGGGTGTTCGAATAAGGATACCAATGACGACCCGCACAGATACCACGCAATGCAGACGGCACAAAGTTATGGTTACCATTGACGTGAAAACCGCAAGCGTAGAGATATGAAAAAAGGAGTAAAATACATTCTGTTTTCGTTTAATTGGAAAGTTGATCCAGACACTGGAGCCTTACCACAGTGTACCTCGACCAAAGAGGGTATTCTCGATGAAGAAGGGAAGGCAATGACCAGGAGTCGATACGATTGCCTTTCGCTTTTCGCCAAAAAACACCAACGTGACGGTTTGTCTTAATACCACATGTGGGCCATATTCGCGCATATGACTTTATATAGCGCACATGGCCCGTCAATTCTTATTAGGTATCATAAATCTGTGATTTCATAATGTTAGATACTTTTAAGATCAAATAGGCACGAATTGTAAATTTCCTTAGGTATATTAATAGCATAGTTCCACAAAACAACCACGGACATGAATTCAGTCCTGCTCGCTACCTTTTGTCCGCGCAGAGTACTCTTAAATTCATTATTTTGACAGATAAATATGAATATACAGTCGGACTTCAATGGCTCGAACACTTTTGGGACCAAGAAAATTTGTTCGAGACCACGGTGGTTCGAGCCACAGGGGGTTGATCTTGGAGCTAGGGGAGGAGGCCGAATACGGACTTATTTTCAGTTTTCTTCTAAAAATAATTGCAT
Organism: Lucinisca nassula; assembly: GCA_963580285.1. Taxonomy (NCBI): domain Eukaryota; kingdom Metazoa; phylum Mollusca; class Bivalvia; order Lucinida; family Lucinidae; genus Lucinisca; species Lucinisca nassula. The sequence goes on from OY757016.1 coordinate 14,861,643, forward strand.
GTTGTGTGTACTCATTAGAATCGCCTCATCAAGGCGATTTTAGTGAGTACACAAAACATACATTTTCAAGATCAAATTAGACAATTATACAAACTATATTTATATCTGCAGTTATGGAATTTTCTTTCTAGGGACTCAAGAAAGAGTTCGACTCGGCCGTAGTAAATGGGCCATCAGTGTTTGAGTCATCGAAGTTTCACTGTACATTAAATTTCAAAACAGATCGTTTTTTTTTTTTGTTGTTGTTTTTTTTTTTTTTTTTTTTTTTTTGGGGGGGGGGGGGGGTTGGTTTTACGGCCCTTTCAAAGTTATTTCGCTCATGTCGAGCCGATCGTTAATCAGAGGTGGGCGAAAACCGGAGAAAAACGACCTGACCTTCCGCGTTGCAGAACTTGGCGTCTCACATGTGACCCGAGCCAGGCTCGAACTCAAAACAGATCGTATTAGAACTGTACGCGTTTGTTTCATTATTTTGACAGATAAATATGATTATACATTATTGCAATGCCCATAGGGGCTTGAAGAAATATATGGGCTGCATGATGCTTCCACGTAGAGCTGAATCCAGTCCGCACACGAGTACTGGTAAACTGCTTAGTGGATCTAATTCTGCCCAGGCAAAGCGGTGCGAGTCGGACCGTCGATGCTTATAAACCGTATTGGTTTCATTGGGTGACAGGGCTTGAGATGTCATTTCATCTCAATGTCGGGTAGAAGTCCAACAAAATTGGAAGCAACGTCTCCAAAATGACCTTTACAGTGTTGACGGGGACGTTAAACCTCAAATCAAACAAACATTATTACAACGATGTTGATATGGCGTTGTTCCAGTGTGTGGTACGTGTTGGTAGGGCGGGTCCTACGAAATTACTAATCGGTCTTATTAGATAAACAATGTGAAATTTATAGAAAAAAAAATCGGGAAAGAATGACGCTCCTGAACGAATGGCAATATAATTAACCCATATATGCCCTCTTCTGGGAAATAAGCAAACAGTGCCGATCCAGATCAGACGCCGCTGAACACGGCGTTTGATCTGGGTCTACATTGTTTGCTAAAAGAAAATTCATTTTTGTAAAATTTGCCACAAATAAAAACAAACCTGACACCCTAATAATAGGAAGTGACAACTCCAAACTTACTAGGTCGAAGACTCCATTGTCACATATGGGTTAAAACATACGAAGAATAGTTTGTTTCCCTCACCCCACCCCCTTTAGCAGAAAAGAATGAATGGCCAAACAGTTGTCCAAAATTAAATATTGCCAGGATATTTGTTTGTTTGAATTGAGTTTTAACGTTCCCGTCAACTCTATTTATGTCATTTTGGAGATGCTGCTTCCAAAGTATTGGTACTTTTACCCGACACTGAGATGAAATGACATCTCAAGCCCTGTCGCCCAATGAAACCAATTGGGTTTATAAGCATGGACGGTCCGACTCGCACCACTTTGCCTGAGCATGCTTAGATCCTCTAAGCGGTTTACCAGTGCTCGTTTGAGGTCGGTTTCAGCTCTGCGTGAATGCATCATGCAGCCCATCTATCTCTTCAAACCCCGATAGGCCATTGCGTTTGAGTTTTACGTCCCCACCAACAACAAGGTCATATGGAGACGGGACCTCTGTTTAAAGACTCGTCCGAAAGTCTGGTGAAGCCCGGAATCGATCCCACGACCCCTGGTTTGCGAGGCGAATAGATTATCCTCTGCACCATGGAGGCTTCTAATTGACATATATGGGATATAATACCGAAACGGAATGAATACAAAGTACCTGCATGTAAAACATGGTGTTTTTACAGATGCCTATGCAGAGTATGCCGAGATGAGACCTCTCATTGGGAGCTGTCTTTATCTCGCATTTTTATGATTTTAATTGAAGCATCTTTACGGAACCCGGGAAGGGACATGAATTGTTTTTAATATGTTGTGCGAACAAAATATTAAGCTGTGCGAACAAGATATTATCTTGTGATAACAAGATAGTATGTTGTGCGCACAAGATATTATCTTGTGTGGACAACATAATTTATCTTGTGTGGACAACATAATTTATCTTGTGCGGACACCATATTATCTTGTGCACACAAGATAATATATTGTTCGCACAACATATTATCTTGTTGCTTGGGAAGTTGTGCGAACAAAATATTATCTTGTGCCCAAAACTTATAAAATAATAAAAAAAAATCATGTCCCTTCCCGGGTTCCGTACATCTTACATAATAGCAACTATGCATTTTTTTTTCGCAAAATTCAAAGATGAAAGTGACAGAAACTCAGGGCGTAAGTGTAAATACATGTATTTGGTCAGCTGTCTGAGCGATTAAGCTGTGTAGCATGAGATCAATATTGGTCAAATATGAAAATGCAGATCAAGTTGAGACGCCGCAAAATCGGTGATTGGTCTACACCGTTTGCTTAAACGGCCAGTCTATTTGTAAAAACGTACAGCAAATAAAACAAAGGAGAAACCCGCCTGTCAAGTATTGTTATGTGGAAGATTCTGGTTGTCATATACGGGTACATGCATCATGAAAGGCGCCTGCGACCAGGTAAGAATCATATCAACATGTGTAGCTGCACAATCTAATTGCTTTCAGATGCATCTTGGTGCAGAAATGATTTAATATGACATGTGATGGAATGAATGCGCAACATGTCCAAATATTTCGAACAAACAGTGTCATGACTGTCTAGAGTTTACTAAGAATGACAGAAATTAAGAAGTATCACGCATTTTGTGCAATAGCCTGCAGATGCACAACAGTTTTTACCTAGAAAAAGTGTCCATAGGACACGGAAGCCCCCGCCAAATGCCATTCATAAAAATATTACAAATGTACTTCAAATCAATCATAAAATATATGCATCAAGGGCAGATAATCAAAAAACCAAAAATGCAAGAGTTGTCTTCCTTGTTCACGACACATCGTCTCAGTGTGATGAATGCACCTGTGAAGTTTTATGAATATATTCCATACGGTTTGGGAGTTATGGCCCGGACACGGTTTGCTATATGGAACTAAGTCAAGGGCAGATAATTCAAAAAACCAAAAAATGCAAAGTTGTCTTCCTTATTAATGACATATCGTCTCAGTGAGATGAATGCACCTGTAAGTTTCATGAATATATTCCGTTCGGTTTAGGAGTTATGGCCCGGACACGGTTTACTATATAGAACTAAGTCAAGGGAAGATAATTCAAAAACCAAAAATGCAATAGTTGTCTTCCTTGTTCATGACACATCGTCTCAGTGTGATGAATGCACCTGTGAAGTTTCATGAATATATTCCATACGGTTTAGGAGTTATGGCCCGGACACGGTTTACTATATGGTACTAAGTCAAGGGCAGATAATTCAAAAACCAAAAATACAAGAGTTGTCTTCCTTGTTCATGACACATCGTCTCAGTGTGACGAATGCACCTGTGAAGTTTCATGAATATATTCCATACGGTTTAGGAGTTATGGCCCGGACACGGTTTACTATATGGTTCTAAGTCAAGGGCAGATAATTCAAAGACCAAAAATGCAACAGTTGTCTTCCTTGTTCATGACACATCGTCTCAGTGGAATGAATGCGCCTGTGAAGTTTCATGAATATATTCCATACGGTTTAGGAGTTATGGCCCGGACACGGTTTACTATATGGTACTACGTCAAGGGCAGAAAATTCAAAAACCAAAAATGCAAGAGTTGTCTTCCTTGTTCATGACACATCGTCTCAGTGTGATGAATGCACCTGTGGACGTTCATGAATATATTCCAAACGGTTTAGGAGTTATGGCCCGGACACGGTTTACTATATGGTACTAAGTCAGGGGCAGATATTTCCAAAACCAAAAATGCAAGAGTTGTCTTCCTTGTTCATGACACATCGTCTCAGTGTGATTAATGCACCTGTGAAGTTTCATGAATATGTTCCATACGGTTTAGGAGTTATGGCCCGGACACGATGTCGGGACGGACGAACGAATGGACAAACGGACGAACGGACGGACAGGGGTAAAACTTAATGCCCTTCCGCTTTTCTCCGAATAGGCGGACAGGTTGGAGCAACATTTGTCCGTCAGCAGTTGAAACCTGCTTTCTCACGAACAGTTTTGACGGATTGCATTCACATACCCTATTCACGATCGTCTCGGATAAAATCCGCCACTTTTATTTGTGTGGCGGTTCTTCTTCTTCTTACTACTACTACTACTACTACTACTAGTAGTAGTAGTAGTAGTACTACGTCTACTGACAATCCGTTGCAGAACTTGGCGTCTCAAATGTGACCCGCGCGAGGTTAGAACCCACAGCAGTGAGAGACGATATGGTTAAGATAGACTATCTGAACGAAACCTCCAACAAATGCGAACCTTTAGAAGTTTAAATGCACATATACATATATTTGCACAAGAACAACCACTGTCGATCAGACTTTTTCAGTTTCCTGCCTCTTTAGTTTCCTGCCCTTCAAACATCCGAAGAAAAAAATTGCTTGGGTCTAGAGATAGACCTCTAAATAGAATAACGGAATGAAACGTCAAAAATTAGAATACTTGCATGAATCCTCGAACATTTATCAGCCGATTTGTGGTCTATCTGGAAAATCCCCTATGAATGATTTATCTGGAAAATCCTCTGTGAGTTGTAATTTCTCTTTTTATCCCCCGACCGAATAGGTTCGGGGGATATAGCGATCAGCCTGGCGTCCGTCCGTCTGTCCGTCCGTCAGCCCGTAGACGCAACCTTGTGATGGCCATAACTCATATACCCTTTGAGATTCATTGATGGTTCTTAGCACAATTGTTAACAAGGCTGAGACGGCGTGTCACGCGCAAGAACCAGAACTCTGGATGGCATACTTTTTGAGTTATCTCCCTTTTTAATAAAATAGAATGATTACTTTGTGATGGCCATAACTCCAATATCCTTTGAGATATATTGATGACACCTGGCACAGTTGTTCACAAGGCGGAGACAGCGTGTCATACACAAGAACCACAACTCTGGTTGCCATGGTTTTTGAGTTATCTCCCCTTCCAATAAAATAGAGTGACTACCTTGTGATGGCCATAACTCCAATACCCTTTAAGAAATATTGATGATACCTGACACAGTAGTTCACAAGGCCGAGACAGTGTGTCATGCATAAGAACCACAACTCTGGGTGCCATGGTTTTTTAGTTATCTCCCCTTCCAATAATATAGAATCACTACCTTGTGATGGCCACATCTCCAATACTCTTTGAGATATATTATTGGTACTTGGTACAGTTATACATGAGGTTAAGCAGGTGTGTCACGTGCCAGAACCACTACTCTGGGTGCCCTGGTTTTTAGCCCACTTGTCACGGTGAGCTTTTGTGATCACATTTCGTCCGTCGTCCGTGCGTCCGTGCATGCGTAAACAATTTCTTGTCCGCACGATAGCATCTTCATTTATGATTTGATTTTGACCAGACTTGCACACAACTTGTACCACTATGAGATCTAGGTTCCTTTTTTGAACCAGACATATCCCATCATGTGTTACTGAGTTACGGCCCCTGAAATGGCAAAAATTGCCTATTTTGGTCTTTTCCGCACGATAGCATCTCCGTTTATGATTTGATTCTAACCAGACTTGCACACAACTTTTACCACCATGAGATCTGGGTTCCGTTCTTGAACCAGCCATATTTGGCATGTAGGTTCCTTGTGACAAGGGCTTCCCACTCATATAAAGATTTGAACTGTGACGTTGAGCTGTGATCTACTTTATCATAATTTTTGAACCATATGAGATAGAACCTTCATCTTTTTGCATGTATGTTCCTTGTGACAAGGGCTTCCCACTCATATAAAGATATGACCTGTGACGGTGAGCTGTGACCTACTTTATCATAACTTTTGAACCATATGAGATAGAACCTTCATATTTGGCATGTATGTTCCTTGTGACAAGGTTTTCTCAACCATTAAAAACTTTTGAGCCATCACCTTGATCTTTCACCTACTTTGTCATAACTTTTGAAGCATTTAAGATACAGCCTTCATATCTGGCATATAGGTTCCTTCATATGAGTGGGTGTTTGAGTTTAAGTCTCACCAACAGCTAAGGTCATACAGTGATGGGACCTCTGTTTAAAGACCAATCTGAAAGTCTGCAGAAGCCTAGGATTGATCCTGCTACCCCTGGTTTACAAGGCAAGTAGCATGGCCACTTCACCCTGAAGGCTTCTAAACTTCATTGGAATGTTGTGTAGATGACGCTCTAGGAAAATAGCATAATGATTAACAAATGGTCACAAGAGCTAAAAAAAGAAAAAACATTGTAAATTTGCTTCAAATGCGAACTCCTTATAAACCTTTGGGCCAATTGGATTTAAAACTTCACAGGAATGTTGCCTAGGTGACTCCCTACCAAAATAGTTAAAAATCATTCCACTCCAATGCACAAAATGGCTGCCAGAGCTAAAAAAAAATCTTCAAACAACAATTCCTTGGGCCAATTTCATTCAAACTTCAAAGTAATGTTGCTTAGATGACCCTCTACCAAAAAGGCTAAAACAATCCTGCTCCGATGAACAAAATGGCCACCGGAGCTAAAAATAGAAAAATATTGTAAATTTGACTCAAATGTGAACCCCTCCTTAACCCTAAGGTCAATTTGATTCAAACTTCACAGGAATGTTGCCTGGGTTACCCCCTACCAAATAAACTAAAATCACTCTGCTGATGAACAAGATGGCCACCATAGCTAAAAATAGAATGTACTTGAGACAGTGACACACAGGTGAGCGAACCAGGGCCCTGTGGGCCATCTTGTTTTATTAACTCCCCTGACAATATAACCTTGTGATGGCCATTACTCCAAAACCATTTGAGATATATTGATGGAACTTGGCACACTTGTATGCAAGGTTGAGACGGCGCTTCAAGCCTAAGAACCACGACTCCGGGTGCTATGATATTTGAGTTATCTCCTCTTCCAATATAACAGTATGACCACCTTGTGATCACCGTACCTCCAATACCATTTGACACATATTGGTAGTACTTGATGCAGATGTACATGAGGTTAAGCAGGTGTGTCATTACTTAAGAATTACAACTCTGGGTGCTCTGGCTTTTGAGTATTCTCCCCTGCCAATAGAACCTTGTGATGACCATAGCTCCAACACCCTTTGAGATATATTCAAGGAACTTGGCGCAATTGTATACAAGGTACAGAAGGGGTGTCATGTGCAAGAAACACAACTGTTGGTGCTGTGGTATTTGAGTTATCTACCTTTCCAATATAACAGTATGACCAACTTGTGATCATCATATCTCAAATAGCCTTTGAGATATATTGATGGTACTTTGTACAGAAATACATGAGCTTAAGCAGGCATGTCATGCGCAAGAACCACAATTCTGAGTGCCCTGGTTTTTTAGTTATCTCCCCTGACAGTATAATCTTGTGAATGCCATAACTGCAGTAACTTTTGTGATATATTGCTCGTTTAATTCTGGTGCACTTTCTATTGGTGAACAATCTTCTGAAGGCCATTTTGGCTTTTGGTCGGGGGAATTTGCCATCTCTTCGATGGCTATATTTTATTATTTTATTCAATAAAATGTGGAACTATTATAGTAAAAAAGTATTAGAACCAAGGAAAGGCTCTCTGACTGTTCCTATTCATCAGTTATCTTCTGAAGACACTTATGTAAGTATAGGAAACATGAACTATCCAAACATTTCCTGAAATGGAAGTCGTTGAAATTCATAATCCCTATACCAGACACATGCAGAGAGAGAGAGAGAGAGAGAGAGAGAGAGAGAGAGAGAGAGGAGAGAGGAGAGAGAGAGAGTAACCATTTACTCGTCTTCCGCTATTTTCTCCATCGTTGTTTATATACGGCATGGGAAATATTCAACACTGTTTATAACCGTGCTTTTTGAACCGCCAAATTAAGGAGATATGGAAGTAGGCATTGATTTAGCCATTAATTGTAAATCCGTCATTGGTATCCATCGTCTGCGTTTCATGGTAACATCAAAGAAATCCGTCTGTCGTAAAGATTATCTTCTTTCAGCATGGTGCACTCAAGTCCATGCTTATTGCTGCTCGAGCAACGTATGGCACAGGTATATAGGAGTTTATTTTTGAACAAGAACTATTTCTCTTTCAAGCTACAATAACATCTTTGGATAAATCGGTTTCATTTCTGGTACTTACACTAATTCTTTTAGAAATTGTGCATGTTTTGCATTTTAGTTGTCTGTAAAGACGCTTTCATGTAATCTATCGAAGCTAAAAGAACCATTACGAAACAGCTGTGACAGTTCCAGAAGAATACAGCAAAAAATCAAAACTGATATTTTTAACAGGGTCGCAAAAAGCATAATTTTATCGACTCACCCTCTTTCAAATCCAAGGTAAACAGTCGGCGTTTTTGGTATCCGTCTGCGTTCCAAGTAGTCGAATACCCCGTGTGTACCAACGACGTCAGCAACGTCACCTAGCAATAATGACGTCAAACGTTTGAAACGAAGAAATGGAATTATTCACTGTTGAACGATTATCGGGGTTTCTTTCACCGAGAAAAATAGGTAATTCATTGTTAGAAATGTAATAAATGGCGTTATCACATACTTGTTTCTATATTAACATCCTTAACCACAATTTTGCATATGCGATAACAGCGAAACATACCGAAGGTTATGGATACTGCCCCTGATAACCAATTTTTGCCCGCCCGGGCTGATAACCGGAAGTAATGTATTTTTACATTAAGAGAGGTTATCGTGCCCGGCAAATACACTTCTGGGCTGTGTCAAGCCCTTTAACCGTGAAAATCGATTTACCTACTTTTAAAAACAACAGTGACACAGTCATTGCTAATAACTACGTCATCACTAACAACTACGTCATCAATTGATGTAAACATTCTAGCGTAATCTGTCAAACTAATTTATTGTAGGGGTTTCACGACACAACCACTGCGTGTTGTTTTGTGTCGTCTCCCAGAAAAAAAAGAGAAAAGTGTAAAAGAAGTAGTGTAGCGGAGTTGAGATAAGGGACACGGGAGACTGGGAAAAATGAATGAAAGTGTAGAAACATCCAACCCCCCCCCCCCCCCCCCCCACCACCACCACCACCACAAACACAAGTACCACAGGCCTTGCACATCTTTAGGCCAATATCAGTAGGACTGATAAAACGACATCAACAACCCCCAAAATGAACGCTCAACATCAACAACCAGCAACCAGTTGAACGGAGGTTAGAGTTAAATCGAGACAGTAGCCATACACAGGATTTCGTTATAAAAGACGAACCCCACCCCTTTTGCTATTTTGTGTGATTCGAGTGTCTGTGAAAAAAGCATGGTCGAAGAATGACATTTTAGAGAGGTGTCAATTGAGAAAACGGTCACATTTGTTGACGACATGGAAAATGTGAACATTGAAAGAGACACGACGGGGAAAGTCAAACAATTTCACAGTTGCGGACAAGAAGATAGATAGATAGAAAACCCCATTTTGTGACCTTGTTTACGGGTAAAACACAGTACTGGAACGTTTGGCGGATCCATCAAAAGTAAATATGGCGATCTGCCGTTTATAAATTTTAGAAACGAGATGTGATAAACAGATTATAAAATGGTGTTTTGGTTATCGGACGCAGTATCAACCCTCGACCACTATCAGCCCTCGAGCTAAAGCTCTCGGGCTGATAATGGGGTCATGAGTTGATACTGCGGGCGATAACCCAAACCCCATGTGATAATCTCTAATTATGACGCGCCGTCATATGATAAAATGGAATATTCCACCTATTGAGTTTGGAGTGATCCATTACGAATTACAGGGGCGTCGGGTTTGTTTTGTTGGTGTAAAGTTTTGCACAAATATGCGTACTTTTAGCAAACAGGGTAGACTCAGATCAGACGATGCGTGCGGCGTTTGATCTGTGTCTACACTGTTTGCCTATCAGACTGTGTGGATGCGCAAGCTAATCTGCGCCTTTATCATGTGCAAATGACAAAAACCGGTTACCTCACGACGAAGCTCGAACTAAACAGCTGACACAAAAATCAGAAATGTGAGTTTATAATTTATTTTTTAGAATATAATAGAACAAACACCATCTACAAAATCTACTTCAACATAGAACAGCATATTCTGTATTTTTTTCTAAATAACTCCGTTTAAAATTCAGAAAGAAAACGCCAAGAATTGAGCTTTGAATTCAGATAAATGTACCCACTTTTGTGATTTCTACACCAGTTTGAAACAAGGAGAAATGTTTGTATTTTATTTTCTTGCACACCAGATAAGGAAATCCATAGTTTTAGCTTGGGATAGAATTTCTGTTCTAACCCTGGTGTTCTTACCCAAGATCGAATATTCTCGCGTGTTTTTGATAAATGCACTGGTTGAATACGACCTCATATGCGCCGTTGTTAGGTTGACGTCACCGCACATTACGTGACCACACTAAATATTCCTGTAGTGCCAGTGAAGCGACTGCAGCATTGAAATCCGCGCTCATAAATAGAAGGTATGCAACAAAAAGGATCCTACATGGATGTGAGTGCTGGATAGAAAAATCCGTCCCCGCGATCACTGTCAGGCATCACTCGACAAGCCTCGTGATGCCGGACAGTGACCCTCGGGACGGATTTTTCCACCCACCCCTCACACCCATATAAGATTCTTTTATTCCCTTTGCTTCCCCTGATGCGTAATACCAACATGAGAACGGGTTGACCATGAATGGGGAGAATAAGGGGATTTCTCCGCCATTTTACAAGGAAAGACAACAGTTTTTCCCACATATGAGAATGGAATCTTCCACCTAGTAAGTTTGGAGTTTTGCGGCGTCTGATGTTTGTCAATGTCACAGAAAATGGCCGCTATATGTGTTGAGCCCCCGCCCAGTGGGGCTGGAATAAATAGATTGACTGCATGATGCTTCCACGCAGAGCTGAAACCGACAACTGGTAAACCGCTTGGAGGATCTAAGTCTGCCCAGGCAAAGCGGTACGAGTGCTTATAAACCCTATTGGTTTCATTGTCATTTCATCTCAACGTAGGGTAAAAGTCCCACAAAATTGGAAGCAGCGTCTCAAAAATAAATGACCTATACAGTGTTGACGGGGACGTTAAACATCAAATCAAAGAAACAAACAAAGCATATATGCTACTAAAAATTTACATTTATTTTCGTATAATCCCTTTTGTACTGGAAACCCTCAAAAGGGTAAACGGCAAAAAATGCAGGCCCAGATCAGACGCCACAGAACCCTGCATCTGATCAAGGCCTGCACTGTTTGCAAAATGTTCAGTCATTTTACAAATAAACTTTGAATAAAATACAACCTGACACGTCAACATTTTGAAATGGACTTGTGCCATTTATAAGGTGGAAGATTCCACTGAGTACAAAATGGATTAGAAAGTAGATCGTTGTATTTTGGAGAAGACGCTTATTAATGAAAGAAGCAGAATATTTGCATAGAATTCTCTCTCTCCAATTAAAATGTCGTCTGATTTGCCCTTAAATTCAAACGCCATTATTAACATTTCCCAGCTCAACAATTTCGGTAATCGATTCAGGCGGGATGCCTTCTTTGGCGGCTTCTTTAATCACCTGATTTACCAGGTCAGACCCTTGCGAGTCTTGCACACCATCATTCAGTTCTGTGTTGTCATATCCATCATTGGGGGCTTCATTTAGCTCATTCGTTTCACCATCCGCAGGTCCGATATCAATTCTAGTGATAGCGTCAGTCGGAATGCCTGCATTATTTGCTTCTTTAATAGCTTCATCTACCAAGTTAGACAAGTCTTCTTCATTCCCAGGATCACCTGAATTACTCAGGGTGCCATCTGGAAACATCTGCAATCCCATTCCTTGGTTGACGTCCGTTATTTCTTGTTGACCTGGCATAATGTCACTGCTGTCTTCACCTAGTAAACTGCCCGTCCCGGACCACGGATCTTCACCCTCAGCCAATTCAACAATTTTACTAATAGACTCCTCTGAAATATTTTGCTTTCTTGCTTCTTTCATCACTTCTTCGACAAAATTAGACCACTCTTCACTTTGTGTAGAACCGTCTCCGTCGATAATTTCCTCCACATTGTCAGAACCTGAGATCTCAAGAATCTTTAAGATAGAGTCTTCTGAAATGTTGTTCTTCTTTGCGTCTTCTAAAACTTGCTCCATCAAATCTGACCAGTCAGTATTTTCCATAAGATCTTCATCATTTGATTCAACGCTTAATGGCATGCCATTGGACCCCGGCAATACATCAATTTTGGTGATAGATTCTTCTGAAATATTATTCATGTTTGCCTCTTTTATAACCTCATTAGTTAAATCAGACCAGTCTCTACTGTCTCCGTTCATATCGTCCTCCATATTATCTAATTCGTCCAATTCAATTTTGAGGATAGACTCTTCAGGAATGCCATTTTTCTTTGCGTCCTGCAAAACATCATTCATAATACTAGTCCAGTCAGTATCCTCTGCAGAACCCGCCTGATTATTCAAGTACTCCGCTTCCTGTCCCTTAGATAGGAAATCAAGTGACTGTATGTTGCTGAGATCTAGCTTCTTGCGTTCAAAAAGAATATCTCCACTATTTTCTAAATCCTTGAGATCGAAATTATTTATGTTGTTGGACAGATCTACGACTTTGGAAATAGCTTTCAAAGGAATACCTTTTTCTTTTGCTGCTTTGAAAACTACGTCTAGCAAATTGGAGGGGTTAGCATCGCCGTTTCCGTCTCCCAAAGTTGTAAAGCTAATATCTTTTTCATCTAAGCCCATTTGGTCTAATATATTATCTTGTCTCTGGTCGTCCAGTGAATTTGATAGATCGGTGATATCTGTAATGGTGTCTGGATCTATGCCATCTTTTTCGGCTTCTTTGAAAACGCTATCCACAAAATCAGACCAACCAGCCTCGTCTTGTTCAGAAAGGTTCTCTTCATCTTCAGTAAGCATAGGAATGTTCTCATTTGGTTCATTTTGTCCGTTTTTCACGCCGCTGTCAGTATTTACATTGACAGATTCAGGTAATCCATCAGGCCTGTCAGTCTCTTTATACACGCTAGTTTCTTCGTCTCCCATAGCAACTTCAACTGGTTCCTCGACTTGTTCCAGGTCCTCTATCGAATCATGGACTATGATACAACAAGCTTCAGGCTCTTTTCCCTCGTAATCAGTAATCTGGAAAGCAGAGCAAACATATACATTGGAGCTTCATTAGCTCTAATAACTTTTGGACCATCATTATTTGTTCCAGACAGGAGTAGGTCGAACCATTGAGGTTTAATTTCTGCATTACGAAAACACGCATATATAAATACATTGTAAATGTTACCGCCGAAACAACGAACATTTTAAGATGAAAACTTGTGATATTTTTACTTATTTCTGCTCAGAATATAGATTGTGGGAACTCGATAGAACCACCGTTCTAACGAGTATCCACAATCCATATTTTACAGCAGAAATAAGAAAAATAAGGTTTACCCCTGTAAACCCCAGTTTTACAATATAAAAGTGGGATTCAAGGGGGTCAGAATTATATAGGCGTGTTTTCGTGATGTGCACCAGGACAAAATATGGCATGATGGCGATCACTTAAGAAAATCTGTACGAATATCCATAAGATAAATGATGTGCTGTGTTTACTCATTAGAGCCGCCTTATCGAGGCGAATCTAATAAGTATACAAAATGTATGTTAAAGATAGAATCAGGAAAGCATCCATTAATTATCCAGTATATTGATATCTGGACCTATTTAGCGGTTCTAACGAGCACCCACAACCTATTTTTGTAGTCTAAATAAGAACATGTCACATAACCCATTTAAATAGGCGTGTTTCCGTAATGGTGATATTCTTGGCTTTCCAAGAAACACAGAACAGCCGAAAAGAGGCATCGTGTGTAGAGAAAACAGACTCTGCTCCTCATAACGAAAACACGCCTATACAAATACATTGTAAATTTTACCGCCGAAAATCGAAATTTTAAGATGAGAAATTGTGATTTTTTTCTTATTTCTGCTCAAAATATAGATTGAGGGTACACGTTACAACCGCTTCATCGAGGCGGTTCTAACGAGTACCAACAATCTATATCTTAGAGTAAAAATAAGAAAAATAAGGTTTACCCCTGCAAACCCCAGTTTTACTAAATAAAAGTGGGGTTCAAGGGGCTCAAAATTATATAGGCGTGTTTTCGTAATGTCTGGAATTATTTTCGTTAGAGGCAGACCATCTTTGATGAGGGAGACAAAATATCTTGGAAAAAGTCATCACGTCGACAAAACCATGAAATGAACACCCCTGCAACCAAACTTTATAAACAGAAAAAATGAGTTTGTTGGGAATATACTTTATTTTTCTCATTTCTGCTCCAAGACATAGGTTGTGGGTAATCATTAGAACCGCCTCATTGAGGCGGTTCTAACGAGCACCCACAACCTATGTTTGGAGTCTAAATAATGAAAATTTCACAAATAATCGTTTTGGCGATATGAAAAACTGCGCTTTATCATACAGATATGTTATCATACGCGAAAGTCTGTTATTGTTTGATTTGAAGTTAATTGTCCCCGTTAACAATGTATAGGCCATTTTGGAGACGTTGCATCAAATTGTGTGGGACTTTTACCCGACATTGAGATGAAATGACATCTCAAGCCCTGCCGCCCAATGAAACAACTATGGTTTATAAGCATGGACGGGCCGACTCGCACTGCTTTGCCTGGGCAGGCTAAGATCCTGTAAGCGGTTTACCAGTACTCGTTTGCGGTCGGATTTAGCCCCACGTGGAAGCATCATGCAGCCAATCTATTTCTTCAAGCCGCGGTGTGCGGGGGCAAAGTTCATTCACGTTAAGTACCTAACTGCAATTTCTGACTCCAGTTGTCTAAATTTTAATAACTTAAAAACTCGTTAAAGTTCAGAAAGTTTCATTACGAAAACATGCCTATCCAAATATATTGGTAAAATTTTATCCACCAAAAAATGAAATTTTCCAGGTAAAAATCGTAATACTTTTCATATCTCTGCTCAAATCATAGATTGTGGGTACTCGTCAGAACCGCCTCGATGAGGCGGTTCTAACGAGTACCCACAATCTATATTGCAAAGCAGAAATAAGAAAAATAAGGTTCAGCCCTGTAAACCCCAGTTTTTCTATATAAATGTGGGGTTCAAGGGGGTAAAAATTATATGGGCTTGTTTCGTGATGTGAAGCCAGAACACTTTCTGTTTTAGCAAGTATGTATGTGATTTCATTTACACGGATATTTTTGCTGAAAAATGAGAATAGATTATGTTTTTGCAAACTTGTCAGACGTCATTTTGTTGTTGTGTCTGACAGAAATTACTGCTTCCCGTCTGGGAAAAACTACGCGTGGCGCAAGCACAAGGGTGGTAATTCTGCTATTAAGACCACCTTTAATTAAGACTAATTCTGCTGTTAAAGGCTTACGTAGTAGGTTGCAGTTATTCTTTCTTTGTGTTTTCTGAATACATTGTCCTCTGGTCGGTCACCACCTTTGGGGCTGTTCAAAAGTGGTCTTAAAGACCACTTGTGAACAGTCCCAAAGGTGGTCGAAACATAGGGATTTTCACATTCGAAACTGGGCATTGCCATCTGTAAAAAATCTGGAGTCTATGTAATGTACACATGCTGAAAATGAGCGCGAGGGCGTAGGCAGGATTCGAATAAAGAAAAGAAAGAAAATGAACAAAGTTTTAAAGATGTGTAGATGAACATCTTCTGTAGCTTTGAACCAGTGAGTCCTTACGTCAACTGTTCTAGCAAGAACTCTATAAAACAAAGATACTTTTGCTGAAAAAAATATATACTGTGACTTTTGCATTTTCTCAGTAAAATATTGGTGCATTAACATGATTCAATGATCAAAGTTTTGTTTGTTTGTTTGAATTTAGGTTTAAGTAACGTCCCCATCAACGATATTTAGATCATTTGGAGACGTTGCTTCCTATTTTGTGGGTCTTTTACCCAGTTGAGATCTAATGATCTCCCAAGCCCTGTCGCCCCATTATAACCAATAGGATTTATGTATATGCAGCGACAGTCCAGCTCGCACCACTTTGCCTGGGCAGGCTTAGACCCTCGAAGTGCATTACCAGTACTCATGTGCGGTCGGTTTCAGCTCTGTGTGGAAACGACATGCAGCCCAATCTATTTCTCTATGCCCCGAGGGACACAGGCCCTGACGACAATGTCAGGTTGGATAAACTGCAGCATACAGCAAAATTCCTATGTTAAGACCACCTTTGGGACTGTTCAAAAGTGGTCTTGAAGACAAATTTTGAACAATCCCAAAGTTGGTCTCTGAGCAGATGACACTGTATGCAGTAACCACACAGACAGAATAACTGAAACTTTCTAGATATGTTTTTTAAAGCAGAATTAGTCTCGATTTTTGGTGGTCTTAATAGCGGAATGTTACTGTATTTATGTCGGTAGCACCAGTGACAACCGGCCCCCGCCCATCGGGGCTTGGAGAAATATATGGGCTGCATGATGCTTCCACGCAGAGCTGAAACCGACCCGCACACGAGTACTGGTAACCCGCTTAGAAGGACTAAGCCTGCCCAGGCAAAGCGGTGTGAGTCAGATCGTCCAATGCATTCAAGCCTTCTGGTTTCATTGGGCGGCAGGGCTTGAGATGTCATTTCATCTCAAGGTCGGGTAAAAGTCCCACAAAGTTGGAAGCAACGTCTCCAAAATGACCTATACAGTGTTGACGGGGACGTTAAACCTTAAATCAAATCAAATCACCAGTGACAAATATTTACCTGAATAGATCGCCCAAAAATGCAGTCATCACCAAACAGAGTTGCAGCCACGTTTCTGACGTCAAGATGAACTTCACCGTTGCCGTTGGTTGCAGTAATGTCAGCAAGATGACCGCTGTAACTGTAAAATATGACGTCATATCTTCAGGTGCAAGAATAAGTATACATTGCAATTTTTGTTTTTAATTTATTTAGTTTAACAACCCTTTCAAGATATCAGTTATATCAGGTCGACTGTTAACCAGAGGTGAACGAAAAACAGTGTACCCAGAGAAAGTCTAACTGACCTTCAGTCGCAGAATATGTGTGTCCTACATGTGACACGAGCGAGGCTCGAACCCACAGCGGTAGGATACCTTATGTGAAGGATTGATGGGTGTTTGAGTTTTAAGTCTGACCAACAGCTAAGGTCATACGGAGACGGGACCTCGGTTTAAAGACTCATCCGATAGTCTGGAGAAGCCCGGGATCGATCCTGCGACCCCTGGTTTACAAGGCGAGTAGTGTAATCACTACACCACGCAGGGTTCGCCTTATGTGAAGGAGTCAATGCTCGTATACATAAGGTCAGTGATCCATAGGTCATTGTGGAAACAGTGGATCTTAACCCATTTAGTACCGGAAACCCCATAAAGAGTAGTTGGTAAACAGCGAAGGCCCAGATCAGACGCCGCAGAACGCGGCGTCTGATCAGGGCCTACACTGTTTGCAAAAGTTCAGCTTTTCCGAATAGTTTTTGAAGAAAACACAACTTGACACCCCTAAATTTTGAAATGGACTCCTGCTATATATAAGGAGGAAGATTCCATTTGGTAGAAAAAGGGTTAAACGAGCCGCCATATCATATGAAATTTATCATAACGATAACGCATCCATGTGACAAAGAGCATTCTTCCATGTCTCCAAGATGGCTGCTTTTCCTATGAAAATGTATGATAGTTTTTTAGCTCTGGTGGCCATCTTGTTCATCGGAGTGGAACGATATTAGCTCTTTTAGTAGAAGGTCACCTAAACAACATTCCTATGAAGTTTGAATCAAATTGGTCCAGGGGTATGTAAGGAGTATTCATTTAAAAGATTTTTTTCTATTTTTAGCTCTGGCGGCCATCTTAATTATGAGAGCGGAATGATTTCAACTATTTTGGTAGAGAGCCATCTAGGCAATATTCCTGTGAAGTTTAATTGAAATTGAACTAAGAGTTTAGGAGTATTTTGGATTTTGAGCAAATTGTTGATGTTTTTCTATATTTTGCTCCGGCAACCATCTTTTTCATCGAAACTCTAAACATATGTTGTGGGTACTCGTTAGAACCGCCTCATTCTAACGGGAAACCACAACCTATTTTTAGGAGCAGAAACAAGCAAAATAATGTATATCCCTATAAACCCCAGTTTCTCTATATAAAGTGGGTTTAGAGGGGTGTTTATTTCACGGACTAGTTCACATTATGTGAAACGAGCCTATGAATTTCATATGAAATGAATACTAGTGTAAGACCCTCAGATTATCATACAATGCTTTTGATGCGGATTTTATTGCAAAAGAATTTCAACTGAAAACAAATTGTTGTCACTTACGGCGTCATGACGTACCGCGACGGTATCTGTTAATTTATATTGGAGTTTAACGGCCCAGTCAACACAATTTAGGTCATTTTTGAGCCGGTCAGGTAACCTATCCACATTTTTCCGGGCTTATACGTCAGCGGTTAACCAGTACAGTGCACATTCTTTCGCAAGAAACTGACAAACCTCTTGAATTAGCGCAAGGGAGAGAATGACCGTAGAAAAGATTTCATGATCAATCTCCACGAAAGAATGTTGCCGACCCCGGCAGGTATCGAACCTGCGTCTTCCTAGTCACAAGTCAGACGCGCATCCGACTGAGCTACCGAGGCCGGCATTATTACACGTGTGCTCATATAATTTTTATGACACGAAGTTATCGGCATGAAGTTTGGCCCCAGCACATCATGACTTGGAGAAATAGATTGGACTGCACGATGCCTCCACGCAGAGCTGAAACCAACCGCACACGAGTATTTGGTAAACCGCTCAGAGGATCTGCACAGGACATGTGATGTGAGTCAGACCGTGCCTACATATAACCCTTTTGATTTGTTTTGGTGGCATGGTGTGAGAAGTCATTCATCTCAATGTTCCACAAAATTGGAAGCAAGGTCCAAAAAAGACCTAAATGGTATTGACGGACGTAAAACCTCAGTTCAAACAAACAATTATCAACTAAATAGCATCGACTATATGATGAACAAAATGGTGTAATGTAAAGTTCCAACCAGTGACTTTGAAGGGACCTCACCTTTCAGTAATGAAAGGCTCTCCGCCGTAACTGCACCCATCCAGAATTTCTCCAGAAGTATACACCTGTAGCTTGTAGAAGGGGACTGTGTTTGAAAGTCCGGTGATGTTGACGCTCATCTCTAGACCAGAGCCAGCCTGAAATGAATAAGTCGATACGTAAGAAAACGTCCCTTGGCATTCTTTATCAAATGTACGCACACAGCAGGATAATGGAGAAGCCATCTTCATCGCGGAAACACGCCAGTATAATTCTGATCCCATTGAAGCTCATTTTTATATAGAAAAATTGGGATTTACAAGGGTAAACCTTATTTTTTTCTTATTTCTACAGAACCAAATTAGGATACGTTTGCATAGTTGTGTTTTCATAGTAAAAGTCATAGCGCCTGGACATGCGGCATAATGGGCTTATAAAAAAACGTAGTGTATACTTTATGAGAACTTTTGAAGATAAAGCTAGGAAAACATGATGTATGGGTCCTCGATAGGGTCACACATCTCGAAAACATGTTAATATAATTTAACCTCCTTGAAACCCACTTTTATAAAGTAAAACTGGGGTTTACAGGGGTAAACCTTACTTTTCTTATTTCTGCTCAAAAATATAGATTGTGGGTATTCGTTAGAACCGCCTCATCGAGGCGGTTCTAACGAGTACCCACAATCTATATTTTGAGCGGAAATAAGAAAAATACCACACTTTTTCATCTAAAAATTTCGACTTTTCGGAGGTAAAGTTTTCAATGTATTTGTATAGGCGTGTTTTCGTAATGTAAGAGACGCCAAATTCTGAAATGGAAGGTCAGACGGCATTTCTCTGGTCCTCGCCTATCTGATCAAGATTGACTCAAAATAATAGAAATAATCTTGATAGGTTTGTAACACCAAAATCAAAAGAGACAAGATGTGTTTGTGAAACGCTGATGCCCCCGGGCAGCGCATGTTATATATGAAAGCAGTATCACTAAGCAATCGAAAGGTATGACCAATATTCGTCTTCAAAAAGTAGGTCAAGGTCAAAAGGTAAACAAATTATGGGATTGTTGAAACGGTCTTGTGACATAGTATGCACATGTGAAATATGGAAGCCCTATCACTTACCAATTGAAAGTTATGGCCAATGTTAAAGTTTTTAAAAAGTAGGTCAAACGTCAAGGTCACGAGGTCAAAAAGTATGGTACCACTGGAAAGGTCTTGTGAAAAAGAATGCACATGTGAAATATGAAAGCCAAATCACTTACCAATCAAAAGTTATGAACTATATTAAAGTTTTTAAAAAGTAGGACAAACGTCAAGGTCATGGTCACGAGGACAAAAATTATGGTAGCGTTAGAAAGGTCTTGTGACAAGAAATGCACATGTGAAATATGAAAGCCCTACCACTCACCAATCAAAAGTTATGGCCAATGTTAACGTTTTTAAAAAGGAGGTCAAACGTCAAGGTCACTAGGTAAAAAATTATGGCACCACCAGAAAAGTCTGGTGACAAAAAATGTACATGTGGAATATGAAAGCCCTACCACTTACCAATCGAAAATTATGGACAATGTTAAAGTTTTTTAAAAGTAGATCAAACATTAAGGTCAAGGTCACGAGGTCAAAAATTATGGTACCACTAGAAAGGTCTTGTGACAAGAAATGCACATGTGAAATATGAAAGCCCTACCACTTACCAATAAAAAGATATTGCCAATGTTAAAGTTTTTAAAAAGTAGGTCAAACGTCAAGGTCAAGGTCAAGGCCACGAGGTCAAAAATTATGGTACCACTAGAAAGGTTCTGTGACAAGGAGTGCACAAGTGAAGTATGAACGCCCTACCACTTACCAATCGAAAGTTATGGCCAATGTAAAAGTTTTTAAAAAGTAAGTCAAACATCAAGGTCAAGGTCAAAAATTATGGTACCACTAGAGAGATCTAGTGACAAGGAATGCACATGTGAAATATGAAAGCCCTTTCACTTACTAATCGAAAGTTATGACCAATGTAAATGTTTTTAAAAAATTTGAAAAAAGTAGGTCAAAGGTCAAGGTCAAAGTCGCGAGATCAAAATTTATGGTACCACTAGAAAGGTCTTGTGATAAGGAAAACACATGTGAAATATGAAAGCTCTATCTATTACCATTTACCATTCAAAAGTTATGCCCAATGTTAAGGTTTTTGTAGACAAACGGACAAACGGCCAAACAGACAGACAGACCAAAAACTATATGCCCCCCCCCCTCCCGAATCTAGATTACGGGGCATAAAAAGAAGAACTAGTGTTATGAGCATAGCAACAGATAGGGTTGGCATTCTGTGATAAATGAAGGAAAGTTTTCCTTCTTTCTACATATAAACATATGTTGTGGGTATTCATTAGAACCGCCTCCATGAGGCGGTTCTAATGAATACCCACAGCATAGGTTTTTATAAAGAACTGACATTAACTTTACTTCAATTATCGTAAAATACAAACCTTATCTGTTGCTATGGTTATGAGCATGAGGTGGGTTACCTTTTGTCTAAATTCGATAATTCCACTCGCCATGGACCAAGCGCTGGCTGGTAGGATCTCGCATGAACCAAAAAGATACTCTGCAAGAAAAAAATATTTAGAACAAAGGCCTTAACCCTTGTCCTACTGGGCCTGGATATGTCTTATCTTTCAAAAAAGGAAGATCCAGATCAGATGGCTTCGGAAGAAGCCATCTGATCTGGATCTTCATTGTTTGTCATTCAGTTCATGAATTTGTTGCAATAATTTGCATCAAGTAATCTGATTGGTTGACAGTCAGTAGTGGGTGTGGCATATTTAAATATTCAGCAGGACAAGGGTTAAATTCTATGAAACAGCAATGGCACGAACACCGATGGTTCATTCACCATGATCAATTCGATCTTGGTATATTCTCAAAAGTTCCAAATATCATACATTTTCGGATGAAAATGTATCATACATTTTCGGATGAAAATGTGCGGTATTTTTGTCTTATTAATATATCCAACCGGCCCCGGCCGTAGGGGCTTAAAGAAATAGATTGGCTGCGTGAGGTTTCCACTCAGAGCTGAAACCGACTGCACACGAGTACTGGTATACCGCTTAGAGGATCTAGTCCTGCCCAGGCGAAGCGGTGCATGTCGGACCGCCCATGCTTATAAACCCTATTGGCTTTATTTGGCGACAGGGCTTGAGGTGGTATTTTATCTCAATGTCGGGTAAAAGTCCCACACAATTGGAAGTAACGTTTCTAAAATGACCTTTACAGTGTTGACGGGGACGTCAAGCCCGTATACCCAAGCATAGGTTGTGGGTGCTTGTTAGAACTGCCTCATTGAACCCCCGTTTTCTCTATATAAAGTGGGTTTAGAGGAGTGTTCATTTCACGGACTTGAAGATAAACGCACATCTTTTAAAATTCGACTACATAGCGAAGACGGTTCTTACGAGAACCCAGTCTACAGCACACAACGTTGACTCAACGTTGAAACAACATTTCCAGCGCTACATGTTTCTACCTTGATGCAACATTAAGCGCCTGCTGTTAATAATTTATGCTTTCATCTGTTCATAGAGAAGAAAAATATAATATATACTCTTATTTCTCTCTATGGCATTGGGATTTTGCGCGGACCTTATCTGCCCTGAGTTGTTTTTCTATGTTTGAATTTGAACAAGTCCATCCTTGTAATGAGGCGAAATTGACCAGATCATTAACGGGTGAAAAAACAGTGTAAACCTGGCAAGGCGGCCCATAGAGCCGTCTCTCCAGGACCTACATTGATTACATAGGTACATGCACCGGGCTACGGGCTTGAAAGTGTGTAGTAAAATTCTCTTTACTTTTGGGGGTGGTTGGTCGAGGCAAAGGTGACGTGTATCTTGCGTCACTGGGGCGTCCACCTGATGGAAATTGCAGCAGGTAAGGGCAGAGGGGGGTGGGGAATGTTGTTATTTCTTCTGTTTCTAAACTTCCATTCATTTCCTCATTCTCCTAGAGCTGTCCCGCACATTCCTTGCCTCCTCTCATATATCTTCTATCTCTTTTCCCCCTTTAACTGGGGACGACGGAAGATGGCCCACAAGTGTTGATGTGTCGTTAAACCCAAAACAATCAGTCAAGCTCTTTACTTTTTCATGACAGAGAGAGCAGCTCAGGTTGTAACATAACAACGCCTACATCATTTCTGCTGCATGACATGCATTAAGGGTTTAAAATTTATTGTTCAATTTATCTTCGTTTAAAATGACATATTCTAAATTCGGGCATGTATTTGTGGTGCGAAAGTTTCATAGTTAATATTAAACCAAATGAGCCAGCGCAAGACAAAACCTACAATAAGACATGTGCGCCCAACGAAGACTCAGATCGGCCTGCGCATCCGTGCAGTCTGATCAGAGTCTTCGTTGTGCGCTCTAAGGGTAGCTAAGGGTCCAATGCTCCTTCATACAGCAAGAAAGGTCTCTGTTTAGACTATATGGATGCGCAGGCTGATCTGAAGACATATACGCACAGCGCACAGCGCCGTCTGATCAGAGTCTTCGTTTTGCGCTCTAAGGATAACTAAGGGCCCAATGCTCCTCCATGCAGCAACAGAAGTCTCTGGTTAGACTATATGGATGCGCAGGCTGATCTGTGTCTTCGATGGACGCAGATGTCTTATTGTAGGTTTTGTCGTGCGCTGGCTCAAATTAAAGTAAGCGACTATGCCCATGTGTATGGGGCGCCGTTTTAGTATTAATCCATATTTATAGAGTTTTGTTTTTAACGTCCCTGTCAACACTGTAAAGGTCATTTTGGAGACGTTGCTTCCAATTTTGTGGGACTTTTAACCGACATTGGGATTAAATGACATCTCTGGCCCTGCCGCCCAATGAAACCAATATGGTTTAGAAGCATGGACGGTTCCGACTCGCGCCGCTTTGCCTGGGCAGGCTTAGATCCTCTAGGCGGTTTACCAATACTCGTGTGCGGGTCGGTTTAAGCTCTGCGTGGAAGCATCATGCAGCCCATCTATTTCTTTAAGCCACGTCGGGCGGGGGCCGTCATATTTATAGATATCCATAAATCGAGTTATGGATTTGCATAATTCGAATTAATGATATTCATAAATCAGCCGAATAATGGATATAGTTCGAATTATAGATATCCATAAATCAAATAATGGATATCCATCATTATATAGGGATATCATTAATTCAGATCAATTTATGGATATTCATAATAGGAATTATGGATGTCATTAATTCGAATATATGGATATCCATTTATAATTATAGATATCCATAAATAATTATGGATATCTATAAATAGGGAGTTAATAGTAAAACGGCGCCCTATACATGTGCGATTTGCCTTTCCAACCTAACGAGGGATTTCTGGGTCAGTCGTAATCGAAAGATTCTTTTTAATGTGTGCAGCCCTCTTTATATAGAGAAACGTGCGGTTTACTTGTTCCCTATGTCTGCTCAAAAACAAAGATTGTGGGTATTCGTTAGAACCGCCTCAATGACGCGGTTCTAACGGGAACCGACAATCTTTGTTTGGAAAATACAGAAATAATTATCTGAAAAAATGCTAGTTCTTGTGTTATGGAAGGCGCTATTTTAGGCCACGGTTGTTTTATCGTTATGCGGTGAATCGGTCTCCGTTGTTGTGTTGCCAAGACACGATGACGTCATGTTATGTGCTATAAAAAGTGCTTCGTAAAAATTGGGTAAAACAGACCCAATTTTTACGAAACACTTTTTATTGCACGTAACATGACGTTGCATCGACGTTGATGTGACGTCGCATAATCGCCATGACGTTGTATCGACGTTGATGTGACGTCACAATTACGCCATGTGCCTGTTGGGTCTTTTATAAGGATAGAGCAGACCAGGCCAGGCTTGACTTTGGATTATGCCAAAGAAAAATTGTTTATCTATTATAAGACGACTGTCTTCAAAATGATTAATTTAATAAATGAGCATTGCGGTTGTTTTTTCTTTTTTTTTCCAATTTACACTTCCTAGAATATTGAACTATAACTTGGCCGATCGTGGGTTTTGGGCGGGTGAAAACTACACTGCACTGAGAAATACGACAACATTACCGTCGAACTTCAATGGCTCGAACACCTTTGGGACCATGAAAATCTGTTCGAGACAGGGGTAGTTCGAGCCACTGAGGGATAATGCCAGGAGGCATAACGACATGCTTTAGGACATCTTTTTCTGTGTTCTATAATGAAAAATGTATGCTGTGTGTACTCATTAGAATCGCCTCATCGAGGCGATTCTAATGAGTACACAGCATACATTTGCAAGATAAAAAACGAAAATATCCTAATTTTTACAATCCCTGTTTCTTATGTACAGAAATTCCCTAGGGACTCAATAACGGGTTCGACTCAGTCATGGTAAACGAGCCATCGGTGTTCGAGCCATCGAAGTTCTACTGTATTTTCTTTTCGTAAGCCTGACAGGCTGAGCTGAGTTTATCTGTGCACATATTTTCACAGTCCCAGACGTGTAGAATAATACGAAAATCCCACTAAGAGAAAATGGTGTTGGTAATGGTAACTGCTTTTTAGCACCATTATAAACAATTGCTCAAAAATCTTTGGATGCGAGACAGAGATTATTCGAGCTGCAGAGGGGTGATTATTATAACACGTGATCTTCAAGTCACTAAGGGCGTATTACTAGAACTGTTATTCATCGAGTCACTGAGGTTTGATTATTATATAGCTGTAATTCATCGAGCCACAGAGGGTTGACTATTAGAGCTGTTATTAATCGAGTCACTGAGGGTTGATTATAAGAGTAGATGATCTTCGAGTCACAGAGGGTTGATTATTAGAGCTGTCATTCATCGAGCCACTGAGGGTTGATAATCATAGCAAATGATCTTCGAGCCACAGATGCTTGATTAGTATAGCTGTCATTCATCGAGTCACTTAGGATTGATTATTAGAGTAGATGATCTTCGAGTCACTGAGGGTTGATTATTGGGGCTGTTATTTAACGTAGTCATTGAGGTTTGATTATTACAGAACATGATCTTCGAGACACAGAGGGTTGATTATTATAGCTTATTTATCGAGTCAATGAGGGTTGATTATTAGAGTAGATGATTTTCGAGTCACTGAGGGTTATTATTAGAGTAGATGATCTTGGAGCCTATGAGGGTTGATTATTAGAGCGCATGATCTTCGAGCCATAGAGGGTTGATTATTGTAACACATGATCTTCGAGCCACTGATGGTTGATTAGTATAGAGCATGATCTTCGAGCCACTGATGGTTGATTAGTATAGCGCATGATATTCGAGCCACTGAGAGTTGATTAGTATAGCGCATGATCTTCGAGCCACAGAGGGTTGATTATTATAGCGAATGATCTTCGAGCCACTGATGGTTGATTAATATAGCGCATGATCTTCGTGTTACTGAGGGTTGACTATAATAGCGCATGATATTCGAGTTACTGAGGGTTAATAATTATAGCACATGCTCTTCGAGCCACTGAGGGTTGATTATTTTAGCGCATGATCTTCGAGCCACTGTAAGTTGATTATTATAGCGCATAATCTTTCAGCAACTGAGAGCTAATGATAATAGCAAATGGTCTTCGAGCCACGGAAGGTTGATTATTATAGCACATGATCTTCGAGCCACTGTGGGTTGATTAATATAGCGCATGATCTTCGAGCAACTGAGGGCTAATGATTATAGCACATGGTCTTCGAGCAACAGAGGGTTGATTATAATAGCGCATGGTTTTCGAGCCACTGAGGGTTGATTATTATAGCGCTTGGTCTTCGAGCCACTGAAAGTTGATTATTATAGCGCATGATCTTCCGAGCAATTGAGGGCTAATGCGTTGATTATTATAGCGCATGGCCTTCGAGTCACTGAGGGTTAATAATTACAGCACATGATCTTGGAGCAATAGCCGATTGATTATTATTATTGCGGGTTGATGATTATAGTATGGGATCTTTGACCCACTGAGGGTTGGTAAATATACCAGATGATCTTCGAGCCACTGGGGGTGGGGGTGATTATTAAAGTGTCAGATGTGGGGGGGGGGGCATTACGTGGCCCCATAACATTACCATCTCATATTAAATAAACATATGCTGTGTGTACTCATCAGAATCGCCTCAATGAGGAGACTTAATGAGTACACACAACATTTCTTTTCAAGATTCAAATTCCCTGATTTACGATGGATCCTGACTATGTTGGTATCTGGGTGATTGTGAGAAGACAACGAGTGCGAACTCATTAGGGTTAACGACTCACCAGGGTTAACGACTCATCAGGGTAAACGACTTATCCGTGTTTGAGCCATTGAAGTTTCATCATTCCCGCTCACTGATGAAATTCTAATGAACAACAACAAATCGTATTTTTGTTGGTGTTTTACGGCCCTTTCACCTATTTCGAGTTGCGCGAAAACTGCAGGACCTGGAGAAAAACCACCTGACCTTCCGTTGCAGAATTTTGCGTGCATATGCGACCTGAGCGAGGTTAAAACCACAGCGGTGACAGATCTAAAGATTAAGTGTCGGTGTTCTCCCATTAGGCCACGAAGGCCCGTCTATCCATATTTGTATCATAAACGAGAAACATATCACGCGCTGATAGCATAATTTGGTTTTGGTTTTACGGCCTTTTCAAAATTACTTCACTTATTTCGAAAGATCGTAAATCGAAGAAACCAGAATGAAACCACCTTACCTTCCGTTGCAGAACATTGCGATTCACATGTGACACAAGCGAGGCTCGAACCATAGCATAGGGAGACCTAATCATTTTTGAGTCGGCACTTTTAACCACTAGGCTACGGACGCCCTTGAGGCACCGGTAAGTTGCACAATTATGTAATAGGCAGCTATTGCAATGACACAGTGTTTAAAATCATTAAAAACTGAGATAATACCATCAATAGTACCTCAGGGATCTCAGTTTTGTCTACCAGCTCTTTATCAGCACGGTGTATCAAGAACGTTTTTGAGGAGAATATTAAATACACTTATAAGTGTTTTCACCAGTTTTTAAAGGGAGATAACTGTTATGACTTCCTGATGCCCGGGTCTCTAAAGCAGGAAAACAGGGAACCGCTTTTAGATGTGCAACCTTTATGTGCTGTGCGCATTTGGAAGTGATTCGCCCAAGCTAAGGCTTACGTACACGCCCGCACTCACGTACGCCGCACACCATAACCTCCTGAAAATGCTATATTACCTTCCCCATCTGCATCAATGACCGTCTTCTTCGCATCGAAATCATTGCCCCAGAGACTGTCGAGGTCAAACTTGCCAAACTTGTTAAATCGGCGGTCTGCAAGAATAAAATGAAAAAAAAAAAAAATGGCGGTTAAAGAAGACTAACGTCGGAAGTAATGTTATATAATAATCTAAGCAACATTCTTTCGCGGAGATTGATCATGAAATCTCTTCTTCGGCCATTCTCCATCGGGGCTTCAAGAAATAGATGGGCTGCATGATGCTTCCACGCAGAGCTGAAAACCGACCGAACTCAAATACTGGTAAACCGCTTGGAGGATCTGAGCCTGCCCAGGCAAAGCGGTGCGAGTCGGACCGTCCATGCGAGTCGGACCGTCTATTGGTTTCATTGGGCGACAGGACTTGAGATGTCGTTTCATCTCAATGTCGGGTAAAAGTCCCACAAAACTGGAAGCAAAGTCTCGAAAACAACCTATACAGTGCTGACGGGGACATTAAACCTCAAATCAAGCAAGCAACAAACAAACAGCAATTATCCTCAATGTCGAAAAGGCCCCAAACATTGACATCAACGTCCCCAAAATGACCTATACAGTGTTAACGGGGACTTTAAACCTCAAATCAAACAAATAAACGGCTATCCCCTCGATTCCGCTGATTCAAGAAGGGCTGCTGTCAGTTTCTGGCGAAAGAATGTGCACTGTACTGGTTAACCGCTTATAATACGTATAAGTATGCCCAGGAAAAGTGTGGATAGGTAAAATGACCAGCTCAAAATGACCTAAATAGTGTTGACTGGGCCGTTAAACACCAGTACAAACAAACAAATAAACATTATCATCACGAAAACATGCCTATATAATTTTGATCCCCTTAAACCCCACTTTTATACAGTAAGACTGGGGTTTACATGGGTAAACCTTATTTTTCTTATTTCTGCTCTAACACATAGATTGTGGGTACTCGTTAGAACGGCCTCATCGAGGCGGTTCTAACGAGTACCCAAAATCTATATTTAGAGCAGAAATAAGAAACATATCACATTTTTTCATCTTAAAATTTTCATTTTTTCGGCGACAAAGGTTACAATGTATTTGTATAGGCGTGTTTTCGTAATGGATCTAAGATAAGCCAAGAGAAAGTGTTTCTTCTAACATGTGGGCTCAGCGAAGAGTATGATCAGCCTGTGACCCACATAGGCAGAACACAATCTTCCTCCTTTGTTTGACCGGTCTCGGTTGCTATGTCGAGTGAACGCCTATTCAAATATATTGAAAATGTAACCACCAAAAAATGAAAATTTTCAGATAAAAATTCTGATATTTTTCATATTTCTGCTTCAAACATAGATTATGGGAACTCGTTAGAACCGCCTCGCCGAGGCGGTTCTAACGAATTCCCACATAGATAATGGGGACTCGTTAGAACCGCCTCACCGAGGCGGTTCTAACGAGTACCCACAATCTATGTTTTGAACAGAAATAAGAAAATTTTACCACCAAAAATTGAAAATTTTCAGATAAAAATTCTGATATTTTTCATATTTCAGCTTCAAACATAGATTATGGGAAATCGCCGAGGCGGTTCTAACGAGTACCCACAATCTATGTTTTGAACAGATATAAGAAAAATGATGTATACCCCCGTCCTGTAAACCCCAGTTAACTATAAAAGGGAGTGGGGGTAGAGGATAAAAATTATATAGGCGTGCGTTCGTGATGATAAGAATGTGTTTCTTCTGGCAACTACGCTCAGAGAAGCCTCTGATAAGTCTGTGAACCCAGATACTCAGATTACAGTCTTCCACCTCTGCATGGCCAGCCTCGACAGATTAGTCGGTTGTATCTTTGACTATTGATAAGGATGTCGTGTGCTTAATACTTGCTTGGGCGGCAACAGGCACAGAGGTTTCTACGGCCATTCACTCCCTAAAGCACAACCAGCAGGCACACGTTGCTAGGGCAACGTCAAATCAACGTCGGTGCAACGTCATGACGGTGCATCGGCGTCGATGTGACGTTGCATAAACGTCATGACGTTGTGTCGACGTTAATTTGACGTCACAATTACGTAAAGTTTTCAGTAGGAAGACGGACTCGTATTGTCAGTTTCTTGCGAAAGAATGTTCGCTGTAAAGGTTATCCGCACAATTATGAGCATTTCCAGGTAAACAGATCGGCTCGATATGGCATACATAGTATTGCCTGGGCTTTGAAACTTAAAACAAGGGAAAAATCACCTCTGCATGAAACAGCACTAGGCCATTTATCTTCGATTTAGTGAAAAGAGAAGACTGTGCGATTGCGCAGGCTGATCTGAGCCTTTGCCATGCGATATGTCCGAAAACATATCCTTGTTTGTTGCTCATCGATCGCTCGATAATGCGTGTTACTAGTCCCCCCACCCCCCCCCCCCCCAGCCCACCACCTTTTTTTAGTTTTTCGGCCCCGCTTATTTTCGAGCCGATCGGTCATTAGAGGTGGTCGAAAACTGGAGTACCCGGAGGGATACCACCTGACCCTCCCTTGCAGGACTTTGTGACCTAGGCCCCGAGATTATAAAACTGTTTCCATGCTCAACTCAGCCGAGCATGAAATTTGTAATGCTCAACTCAGCCGAGCATGAAATTTGTAATGCTCAACTCAGCCGAGCATGAAATTTGTAAAGTTCATAACTATTAAATTACAATCAAATCGGGCAACATTCTTGCTCAGATCAGCGCAAAATGTCATTTATCCTTCTCATAAATTTTAAAATGCCAACAAATGTTGGCATTTTAAAATTTATGAGCAGGATAAATTTCATGCTCAAGTGAGTTGGGCATGAAAAAAAGTGTTATAGCCTTGGGCCTGAGCGAGGCCCGAACCCACATTGGCGTGCCTGAGACCTTATGATATAGAGTAAGCGCTCCATCACGAAAACACGCCTATATACTTTGACCCCCTTTAACCCCACTTTTATATTGTAAATCTGGGGTTTACAAGGGTAAACTTATTTTTCTTATTTCTGCTCTAAAATATAGATTGTGGGTCCTCGTAAGAACCGCCTCGATAAGGCGGTTCTAACGAGTACCCGCAATTTATATTTTGAGCAGAAATAAGAAAAAATATTAAAATTTTTCATCTTAAAATTTTCGTTTTTTTCGGCGGTAAATTGTACAGTGTATTTGCATAGGCGTGTTTTCGTAAGCCATGGTTCGATTATATTTTGGCCGCATCTTATTTCTTTTTTATTAATTTTATTTATTTATCTAAATAAAGTTTTTCAGAACTCATGTTTCTTGTTAATAAAAAGCGACTAAAATAATAAAAATAATGACAATAATAATAATAGTCGACGCTCGTTATCTCAAAGTCCAAGGGCCTGGAAATCATCAAGTTTAGTTTGTGTTAACAGTAATTTGAGATAAAAGGAGTTGAAATCTAATGAACATATAGCAAAAGTAAAATAATAATGCCCCAAATTCGTTTGACTTAAGCAGTAGTTCGAGAAAACAATGTTTGAAATAACACGAGTCAGCTGTAATAAAATAATAATAATAATTATAATAACAAAATAAATAAATAAAAAATAAATAAATAAACAATAAATAAATAAACAATAAATAAATAAAATAAATAAATAAATAAATGATGATAACAATTTATTTATTAATTGAATATTTAAAAGTTGCTCTACTTAGAATACCAAGAAAAGATCTGTATTTAGTTGTCGACTGAAAATCATCACGAAAACACACCTATATAGTTTTGACCCCTTGAACCCCACTTTTATATACTAAAAATGGGGTTTACAGGGTTATACTTTATTTTTTCTTATTTCTGCTCAAAAATATAGATTGTGGATACTCGGTAGAACCGCCTCGATGAGGCGGTTCTAACGAGTACCCACACTCTATAAATCTTAAAATCTTCCTTTTTTCGGCGGTAAAGTTTACAATGTATTTGTATATGCGTGTTTTCGTAATTTTCCATAACGCACATGCGTAAAATACGTAAGTACTACATGTACGTACTCACCTGTAACAGACCTACTCTCTGATAAACTACCAAGGCCCACGAGAACTAAAACCGCACAAAATGCTTTCTCCATATTTATTTTATTTGTTTTTCACCGAATAATCAATTCTTCAAGAAAAAAAGTCCAAGCTTCCGCTACATAGCCATACAGAACCAGTATTCAGAAACTTTTGGCATTCGGGCTTTGACAGAGATAGTTTCGGGCCTGTCTGGAAATCTTTTTATATGACCTGGTGGGTCAGGGGAAAATATTATTTCAGGTGTCGCAAAGAAAAGTCCAGTTTATATTGCTATATTTGTAGCTAGGCTGGGGTGTGGGGTAGGGGAAGGGGTTTACTATATTCAGGAGCCATTTAAATAACGTAAAGTATATTGATGTGCAGCTAAGTTGGGGTTTTCGCAGCTCTCTCCGTTTTTCTGACCGGGGCTACTTTTTTTCTAAATACACGAAATTGCGACACGTAGACCTTTTATGACCCAGCTGACTAATTGATCTACAAAGATAATCAAGCGTAAAATTTCTAAATCTTACATATCATTATTGCATAATTATTAATGTTACAATTACAATTCTGCTTTTAGAATGTACGAAGTAGAAAATCAAAATATTTTTACAGCCAACAGACAGTGTTGGTAATTCGGATTGAACCTTTCCGCGGAAAATGTAGTTTATAGCATATATATCCTAAATTCCCATTTTTAGGCAAAAACGTGATAAAACACCATTTTCTTTTCAAAATAATGTTTTCCTTTTATCATCTGTGTTAGGAAATCCAGTATATATAAATGCGTCTGTGAATTGTCTTCAAAAAGTGTCGGTGAATTGTCTCCAATTGTCTTCAATTGTTTCGGTGAATTGTTTCCAAAGTTGTCTTGTCAGTGATTTCTTGTCCCGCCGGACTTCGTATTTTTTTTTGGAAGAGACGGGGCCGGGGGAGAATTAATATATTACCGGCATTCTAGCCAGCCCTTTCGACAATTACTACGAAAACACGCCTATACAAATACATTGTAAATTTTACCACCCAAAAATGAAAATTTTCAGATGAAAAATTGTGTTATTTTTCTTAGTTCTGCTCAAAACATAGATCCTTGATACTCGTTAGAACCGCCTCCGCGAGGCGGTTCTAACGAGTACCCACAATTGATGTTTTTGAGCAGAAATGAGAAAAATAAAGTATACCCCTGCAAACCCCGGTTTTATATTTATAAAAGAGGGGTTTAAGGGGGTCAAAATTATATAGGCATGTTTTGTGATGCTAGATCTATTGGCTAGAATGCCGGTACCGGCACTCTAGCCTCTGAGTCTAGGGTGCGGGTACCGGCACTCTAGACACTACCTCGATGAATAGCAAAGGTTAAGATCAGTCTGCGCGGATATTCACTTAAGTAAAGAATCTAGGCCGCAAACGTTCAGGCTGATCTGCGCGTTATCAGCGACTGGAGAACTTACAAGACAAGTTTTCTCTTGGCGTGACTAGTATGAATATTGACCGCAAAGGACAACACTTTCCCTCGGGCTCTGATCTTTAAAACAAACATTTTTGTCAGAGAGGTGAAAAGAATTTTACCTGGATTAAATGTCGCTTCTGATTCTTACGCAAGGTTGCTCTGCTAGGCAGTGTATAATTTTGCTGAGGTAAGCATTATGATGTAATGAAGTTTTAATGGGAATAAATAAACCTTCAAGGGAGGCAACACCTGCAAAAGTATTTTTGTCTCCCAGGTCAATAGGGGTCAACACTTAAAGGAAAGAATTTGCTCCTGAGGAGCAAATTCTTTCCTCTAAGAGCTGACCCCTTTTTTCAGTGGGATAGAGCCTATAGAAAAGCGAACAGGAAGTTCCGAAAGTTGTCTCGCTTTGAAAAATGGCGGAATAACTGCCAGGTGTTCCTATCCCCCTTAATCTCTGGTAGCAATGCCGACAACAAACAAGTTTTAACTGGCCTTAGAAATGTTGTCCCTTTCAACTTTGAGTCGCTGAAGCGGACTTAAAAACGTCCATATTCTTTCAAGCTGTTCAATGAATGATAGAGATTTCTCAGTGACTGTCACTGTTTCAAACACAAATACAATTTTTATTTTTTATTTTCACTGTTTGTGAATTCGATTTATCGTCGAACAATAAAATATACTTTCTGTTTGTAAGATGTCAATTCGCTAAACGTTATTAATGTGTGACAGTAATTGCGTCACGCACGTTTTCACGTCATTCCGACGTTGATGACGTCACATTTTTCCAGCTACGCAACGTAAATAATGCAAGCTTAGCAACTGCGGATTTTATTTAAACTAAAATTTCAAGAGAACCATTTGATAATGTTACATTCCAAACTGTTTTCCAGGGCCAAACTATACTATACCCAGTTAACACGCTTCGACGCGAAATCTCTCGGAAAAAAGTGTGTTCTCTATGATGATGGAGACGCTTTGAATTTGCATTACAAATTACAGTATAAAGCATAAAAGAAACAGAAAATTTATTTTTACGGACATGAACATGTCCGTCTATAGACTAAGAGGTGCACGCGTTGTCATAACAACGTAATTCGCTTCCCTGATAAATATTTTTTGATGGTCAATTCACGTGAATTCTCGGTGAGACTATGCGAGACAACTTCCTGTGTATGGTTCACGCGTTCTTCCATCTAATAAAATGTCTGCCTTTCAAACAGTCGGTCCCCAGTCTAGTACAACATTCATCTGTTACGATTCTTTTTTTCTCATTTTCGTATTTCAATCCGCTATATGAATTACTTTTTTATGTTCGTGAAGTTGGCTGCCAGTTGCCAGTTGCCAGTTGCCTATTCAATCGGCAACTGGCAAATGGCATCTAACTTCACAGTGTGGCTGCCAATTCGAAAATTCTATTGAATTGGCAACTGGCAACTGGCAGCCAGCTGCCAATTCGATTTGAGAGTGTTTAGGAGTATAAAATCTGAATAGGCAACTGGCAAACGGCAACCAGTTGCCAATTCTACAATCCTAGTGAATTGGCAACTGGCAACTGGTAGCCAGCTGCCAATTCGATTTGAGATGGTTTTAGAGTATAACAAATGAATAGGCAACTGGCAAACGGCAACCAGATGCCAATTCGCTAATTCTATTGAATTGGCAACTGGCAACCGGCAGCCAGCTGCCAATTCGCTAATTCTATTAAATTGGCAACTGGCAACTGGCAGCCAGCTGCCAATTCGATTTGAGACGATTTTAGAGCATAAGAACTGAATAGGCAACTGGCAACATGGCAGCCAGCTGCCAATTCGCTAATTCTATTGAATTGGCAACTGGCAACTGGCAGCCAGCTGCCAATTCGATTTGAGACGGATTAAGAGTACAAAAACTGAATAGGCAACTGGCAAACGGCAATCAGTTGCCAATTCGACAATCCTAGTGAATTGGCAACTGACAACTGGCAGCCAGCTGCCAATTCGATTTGAGACGGTTTTAGAGTATAAGAACTGAATAGGCAACAGGCAAACGGAAACCAGATGCCAGTTAGCTAATTCTACTGAATTGGCAACTGGCAACTGGCAGCAAGCTGCCAATTCGATTTGAGACAATTTTAGAGCATAAAAACTGAATAGGCAACTGGCAACCGGCAGCCAGATGCTAATTCGCTAATTCTATTGAATTGGCAACTGGCAACTGGCAGCCAGCTGCCAATTCGATTTGAGACGGTTTAAGAGTACAACAACTGAATAGGCAACTGGCAAACGGCAATCAGTTGCCAATTCGACGATTCTAGCGAATTGGCAACTGGCAACTGGCAGCCAGCTGCCAATTCGATTTGAGAGGGTTTAAGAGTATAAAAACTGAATAGGCAACTGGCAAACGGCAACCAGTTGCCAATTCGACAACTTTAGTGAATTGGCAACTTGCAACTGGCAGCGAGCTGCCAATTCGATTTGTGACGGTTTTAGAGTACAAGAACTGAATATTCAACTGGCAAA
This sequence comes from Lucinisca nassula, assembly GCA_963580285.1. Taxonomy (NCBI): domain Eukaryota; kingdom Metazoa; phylum Mollusca; class Bivalvia; order Lucinida; family Lucinidae; genus Lucinisca; species Lucinisca nassula. The sequence goes on from OY757016.1 coordinate 14,897,980, forward strand.
CGGCAACCTGTTGCCAATTCGCTAATTCTATTAAATTGGCAACTAGCAACTGGCAGCCAGCTGCCAATTCGATTTTAGACGATTTTAGAGCATAAGAAGTGAATAGGCAACTGGCAACCGGCAGCCAGCTGCCAATTCGCGAATTCTATTGAATTGGCAACTGGCAACTGGCAGCCATCTGCCAACTCGATTTGAGACGGTTTAAGAGTACAAAAACTGAAAAGGCAACTGGCAAACGTCAATCAGTTGCAAATTCGACAATCCTAGTGAATTGGCAACGGGCAACTTACAGCCAGCTGCCAATTCGATTTGAGAGGGTTTAAGACTATAAAAACTTAATAGGCAACTGACAAACGGCAACCAGTTGCCAATATGACAATCTTAGTGAATTGGCAACTGGCAACTGGCAGCCAGCTGCCAATTCGATTTTGGGCGGTTTTAGAGTATAAGAACCAAATAGGCAACTGGCAAACTGCAGCCAGCTGCCAATTAGCTCATTCCATTTAATTGGCATCTGGCAACTGGCAGCCAACTGCCAATTCGATTTTAGACGATTTTAGAGCATAAGAACTCAATAGACAACTGGCAACCGGCAGCCAGGTGCCAATTCGCTAATTCTTTTGAATTGGCAACTGGCAACTGGCAGCCAGCTGCCAATTCGATTTGAGACGGTTTAAGAGGTCAAAAACTGAATAGGCAACAGGCAAACGGCAATCAGTTGCCAATTCGACAATCCTAGTGAATTGGCAACGGGCAACTGGCAGCCAGCTGCCAATTTGATTTGAGACGCTTTTAGAGTATAAGAACTGAATAGGCAACTGGCAAACGGAAGCCAGCTGCCAATTCGCTAATTCGATTGAATTGGCAACTGGCAACTGGCAGCCAGCTGCCGATTCGATTTGAGATCATTTTACAGCATCAGAACTGAATAGGCAACTGGCAACCGGCAGCCAGCTGCCAATTCGCTAATTCTATTGAATTGGCAACTGGCAACTGGCAGCCAGCTGCCAGTTCGATTTGAGACGGTTTAAGAGTACAAAAACTGAAAAGGCAACTGGCAAACGGCAATCAGTTGCCAATTCGACAATCCTAGTGAATTGGCAACTGGCAACTGGCAGCCAGCTGCCAATTCGATTTGAGAGGGTTTAAGAGTATAAAAACTGAATAGGCAACTGGCGAACGGGAACCAGTTGCCAATTCGACAATCCTAGTGAATTGGCAACTGGCAACTGGCAGCCAGCTGCCAATTCGATTTTGGACGGTTTTAGAGTATAAGAACTGAATAGGCAACTGGCAAACGGCAGCCAGCTGCCAAATCGCTAATTCCATTGAATTGGCAACTGGCAACTGGCGGCCAGCTGCCAATTCGATTTGGGACGATTTCAGAGCATAAAAACTGAATAGGCAACTGGCAACTGGCAGCAAGCTACCAATTCGCTAATTCTATTGAATTGGCAACTGGCAACTGGCAGCCAGCTGCCAATTCGATTTGAGACGGTATAAGAGTACAAAAACTGAATAGGCAACTGGCAAACGGCAATCAATTGCCAATTCGACAATCCTAGTGAATTGGCAACTGGCAACTGGCAGCCAGCTGCCAATTCGATTTGAGAGGGTTTAAGAGTATAAAACTGAATAGGCAACTGGCAAACGGCAACCAGTTGCCAATTCGACAATACTAGTGAATTGGCAACTGCCAACTGGCAGCCAGCTGCCAATTCGATTTGAGACGGTTTTAGAGTATAAGAACTGAATATTCAACTGGCAAACGGCAGCCATCTGCCAATTCGCTAATTCTATTGAATTGGCAACTGGCAACTGGCAGCCAGCTGCCAATTCAATTTGAGACGGTTTAAGAGTAAAAAACTGAATAGGCAACTGACAAACGGCAACCAGTTGCCAATTCGACAATCCTAGTGAATTGGCAACTGGCAACAAACTGGCAAACGGCAACCAGACGCCCATTCGCTAATTCTATTGAACTGGCAACTGGCAACTGGCAGCCAGCTGCCAATTCGATTTGAGAGGGTTTAAGAGTATAAAAACTGAATAGACAACTGGCAAACGGCAACCAGTTGCCACTTCGGCTATCCTAGTGAATTGGCAACTGGCAACTGGCAGCCAGCAGCCAATTCGATTTGAGATGGTTTTAGAGTATAAGAAATTAATAGGCAACTGGCAAACGGCAACCAGATGCCAATTCGCTAATTCTATTGAATTGGCAACTGGCAGCCAGCTGCCAATTCGATTTGAGACAGATTAAGAGTACAACAACTGAATAGGCAACTGGCAAACGGCAACCAGTTGCCAATTCGACAATCCTAGTGAATTGGCAATTGGCAACTGGCAGCCAGCTGCCAATTCGATTTGAGACGGTTTCAGAGTATAAGAACTGAATAGGCAACGGGCAAACGGCAACCAGATGCCAATTCGCTAATTCTATTGAATTGGCAACTGGCAACTGGTAGCCAGCTGCCAATTCGATTGGAGACGATTTTAGAGCATAAGAACTGAATTGGCAACTGGCAACCGGCAGCCAGCTGCTAATTCGCTAATTCTATTGAATTGGCAACTGGCAACTGGCAGCCAGCTGCCAATTCGATTTGAGACGGTTTAGGAGTACAAAAACTGAATAGGCAACTGGCAAACGGCAATCAGTTGCCAATTCGACAATCCTAGTGAATTGGCAACTGGCAACTGGCAGCCAGCTGCCAATTCGATTTGAGAGGGTTTCAGAGTAAAGAAACTGAATAGGCAACTGGCAAACGGCAACCAGTTGCCAATTCGACAATCCTAGTGAATTGGCAACTGGCAACTGGCAGCCAGCTGCCAATTCGATTTTGGACGGTTTTAGAGTATAAGAACTGAATAGGCAACTGGCAACCGACAGCCAGCTGCCAATTCGCTAATTCTATTGAATTAGCAACTGGCAGCTAGCTGCCAATTCGATTTGAGACGGTTTAAGAGTACAAAAACTGAATAGGCAACTGGCAAACGGCAATCAGTTGCCAATTCGACAATCATAGTGAATTGGCAACTGGCAACAGGCAGCCAGCTGCCAATTCGATTTGAGACGGTTTTAGAGTATAAGAACTGAATAGGCAACGGGCAAACGGCAACCAGATGCCAATTCGCTAATTCTATTGAATTGGCAACTGGCAACTGGCAGCCAGCTGCCAATTCGATTTGAGACAACTTTTGGGCATAAGAACTGAATAGGCAACCGGCAACCGGCAGCCTACTGCCAATTCGCTAATTCTAGTGAATAGGCAACTGGCAACTGGCAGCCAGCTGTCGATTCGATTTGAGACGGTTTTAGAGTAAAAGAACTGGCTATTCAACTGGCAAACGGCAGCCAGCTGCCAATTCGCTAATTCTATTGAATTGGCAACTGGCAACTGGCAGCCAGCTACCAATTCGATTTCAGACGATTTTAGAGCATAAGAACTGAATAGGCAACTGGCAACCGGCTGCCAATTCGCTAATTCTATTAAATTGGCAACTGGCAACTGGCAGCCAGCTGCCAATTCGATTTGAGACGATTTAAGAGTACAAAAACTGATAAGGCAACTGGCAAACGGCAATCAGTTGCCAATTCAACAATCCTAGTGAATTGGCAACTGGCAACTGGCAGCCAGCTGCCAATTCGATTTGAGACGGTTTGAGAGTATATGAAATGAATAGGCAACTGGCAAACGGCAACCAGATGCCAATTCGCTCATTCTATTTAATTGGCAACTGGCAACCGGCAGCCAGCTACCCAATTCGCTAATACTATTTAATTGGCAACTGGCAACTGGCAGCCAGCTGCCAATTCGATTCAGACGATTTTGGAGCATAAGAACTGAATAGGCAACTGGTAACCGGCAGCCAGCTTCCAATTCGCTAATTCTATTGATTTGGCAACAGGCAGCCAGCTGCCAATTCGATTTGAGACAGTTTAAGGGTACAAAAACTGAATAGGCAACTGGCAAACGGCAACCAGTTGCCAATTCAACAATCCTAGAGAATTGGCAACTGGCAACTGGCAGCCAGCTGCCAATTCGATTTGAGACGGTTAAAGAGTATAAGAACTGAATAGGCAATTGGCAAACGGCAACCAGACGCCAATTCGCTAATTCTATTGAATTGGCAACTGGCAACTGGCAGCCAGCTGCCAGTTCGATTTGAGACGGTTTAAGAGTAAAAAACTGAATAGGCAACTGACAAACGGCAATCAGTTGCCAATTCGACAATCCTAGTGAATTGGCAACTGGCAACAGGCAGCCAGCTGCCAATTCGATTTGAGACGGTTTAAGAGTGTAAGAACAGAATAGGCAACTGGCAAACGGCAACCAGATGCCCATTCGATTTGAGAGGGTTTAAGAGTATAAAAACTGAATAGACAACTGGCAAACGGCAACCAGTTGCCACTTCGACAATCCTAGTGAATTGGCAACTGGCAACTGGCAGCCAGCTGCCAATTCGATTTGAGATGGTTTAAAGTATAAGAAATTAATAGGCAACTGGCAAACGGCAACCAGATGCCAATTCGCTAATTCTATTGAATTGGCAACTGGCAACTGGCAGCCAGCTGCCAATTCGAGTTGAGTCGATATAAGAGCATAAGAACTGAACAGGCAATTGGCAACTGGCAACCAGCTACCATATCGCTAATTCTATTGAATTGGCAACTGGCAGCAAGCTGCCAATTCGATTTGAGACGGTTTAAAAGTACAAAAACTGATTAGGCAACTGGCAAACGGCAACCAGTTGCCAATTCTAGCAACTGGCAGCCAGCTGCCAAATCGATTTGTGACGGTTTACGAGTACAAAAACTGAATAGGCAACTGGCAAACGGCAACCAGCTGCCAATTCGACAATCCTAGTGAATTGGCAACTGGCAGCCAGCTGCCAATTCGATTTCAGACCGTTTTAGAGTATAAGAACTGAATAGGCAACTGGCAAAAGGCAACCCGATGCTAATTCTATTGAATTGGCAAATGGCAAATGGCAGCCAGCTGCCAATTCGATTTGAGAGGGTTTAATAGTATAAAACTGAATAGGGAACTGGCAAACGGCAACCAGTTGCCAAATCGACAATCCTAGTAAATTGGCAACTGGCAACTGGCAGCTAGATGCCAATCCGATTTGAGAGTATAAGAAATAAATAGGCAACTGGCAAACGGCAACCAGATGCCAATTCGCGTATTCTATTGAATTGGCAACTGGCAACCGGCAGCCAGCTGTCAATCCGCTAACTCTATTGGATTGGCAACTGGCAACTGGCAGCCATCTGCCAATTCGTTTTGAGACGATTAGCTGCCACTTTGATTTGAGAGGGTTTAAGAGCATAAAAACTGAATAGGTAACTGGCAAACGGCAACCAGTTGCCAGTTCGACAATCCTAGTGAATTGGCAACTGGCAACGGGCAGCCAGCTGCCAATTCGATTTGAGACGGTTTTAGAGTATAAGAAATGAATAGGCAACTGGCAAGCGGCAACCAGATTCCAATTCGCTAATTCTATTGAATTGGCAACTGGCAACCGGCAGCTAGCTGCAAATTCGCTAATTCTATTGAATTGGCAACTGGCAGCCAGCTGCCAATTCGATTTGAGACGATTTTAGAGCTTAAGAACTGAATAGGCAACTTGTAACCGGCAGCCAGCTTCCAATTCGCTAATTCTATTGAATTGGCAACTGGCAACTGGCAGCTTGCTGCCAATTCGATTTGAGACGGTTTAAGAGTACAAAAACTGAATAGGCAACTGGCAAACGGCAACCAGTTGCCAATTCGACAATCCTAGTGAATTGGCAACTGGCAACTGGCAGCCAGCTGCCAATTCGATTTGAGACGGTTTAAGAGTATAAGAACTGAATAGGCACCTGGCAAACAGCAACCAGATGCCAATTCGCTAATTCTGTTGAATTGGCAACTGGCAACTGGCAGCCAGCTGCCAGTTCGATTTGAGACGGTTTAAGAGAAAAAAAACTGACTAGGCCATTGGTATACGGCAACCAGTTGCCAATTCGACAATCCTAGTGAATTGTCAACTGGCAACAGGCAGCCAGCTGCCAATTCGATTTAAGACGGTTTTAGAGTATAAGAACAGTATAGGCAACTGGGGTTTAACGGCCCAGTCAATACTATTTTAGGTTATTTTTGAGCCGGTCAGTTTACCTATCTACACTTTTCCTGGGCAGGCTTATACGTAAGCGGTTAACCAGTACAGTGCACATTCTTTCGCTAGAAACTTACAACTGCCCTTCTTGAATCAGCGGAAGGGAGAGAATGACCGTAGAAAATATTTCATGATCAATTTCCACGAATGAAAGTTGCCGACCCGGCAGGTATCGAACCAGCGTTCTCCTGATCACCAGCCAGACGTGCATCCGACTGAGCTACCGAGGCCGGCGCAGCCAAATCTATTTCTCCAATGGGCGGGGGCCAGGAGATATATCTAAATCTTCCTGGTACTCCATACACCTCAAGTAGGGTTTTATATGGATATATGTTAATACTATATACCATCGGGGCTTGAAGAAATAGATGGGCTGTATGATGCTTCCAGAGCTGAAACCGACCCGCGCACGAGTACTGGTAAACAGCTTGGAGGATCTCAGGCTGCCGAGGCAATGCGGTGGAAGTCGGCCCGTCTATGCTTATAAACCCTATTGGTTTCATTGGGCGGCAGGGCTTGAGATGTCATTTCATCTGAATGTCGGGTTAAAGTCCCACAAAATTAGAAGCAACGTCTGATACAACGCATAATGAAGTAATGTAGTAATTTCTTCATTTTGAAATTTTTACTTCATTATGCGTTGGCATAGTCGATGCGAAATGAAATAAAATGTAGTTTTTACTTCATTATGCGTCGATACAAAGAGGTTTGCGCAAAATGAAAGAATTATTTCATTAAAATGAAAGAATTATTTCATTTTGCGGTGATAGGTGGCATACTTAATTTTACTTCATTATGCGTCGACAGTTTGTTTGTAAAATACCGTAAGGCATTCAGTTTTAACTCTACCAACATAATCAAATACAGTGAAATTCCGCTATTAAGACCACCTAAAATTAACACAAATTTTGTTTTTAAAGCATATTTTGAAGGTTAAAGTTACATTTTCTTTGTGATTGCGACATTCACTGTGCTCTTGTCGAAGCCATCTTTGGGACTGTTCAAATGTGGTCTTAAAGACAACTTTTGAACTGTCTAAAATGTGGTCTTTATATTGGAATTTACCTGTATTGCTTACTTAGTCTTTGGTCTCCGTTCGTAGACAGCTATGTTCTTCCATCATTACTTCATTTTGCGTCGATATGGTGCATATCAACGCAAAATGAAATAATGTTTTACTTCATTTCGCCTCGACTACGCCAACGCATAATGAAATAAAAAAAATCAAAATGAAGAAATTACTACATTACTTCATTATGCGTTGTATCAAACGTCTCCAAAATGACCTTTTCAGTGTTGACGGGGACGATAAACTCCAAATCAAACAAACAATAATACTATATATAACGACCATGTGTATTTTTCTACAGAAAGCATGCACGGTTTGCCTGTTTGGATCATTATAATCTTACGTCCGACTTTCAGCGTCCTTAGCGCGCAGCCCTCATAGAGGTGATTCCAGAGGGACCGGATGCGTCGTTCGGAATTTCCAGATCTTACGACTGGTTCCAATATTTAATTGCACACATGGCGGGCGTTCAACGTATTGCGTCCGTTGCTTTGGAAACCTTAGGGGCTGAAAAGGCTGAACGGCAGAGAGGTCCCTTTGACTGGCCATCATCTTCCAGCGATGATAAAGACCTTGAAGAGTTTTACAATAAACCGGGAGAAATCATTAAACCAAAAGCTTTGGCGGTGATTTATGGATATCCATAATTCGAATTATGGATATCCATAAATCGATCTGAATTCGAATAATGGATATCCATAAATCAGAGGAATAATGGATATCCATAAATGAATTATGGATATCCATAATTCGAATTATGGATATCCAAAAATCGCGTTATGGATATCCATAAATCGATCTGAATTAATGATATCCATTAATCGAATTATGGATATCCATAATTCGATTTATGGATATCCATAATTCGAATTATAGATATCCATTATTCGGCTGATTTATGGATATCCATAAACCGAATTATGGATATCAATAATTCGATTTATGGATATCTATAAATACGGATTAAATAGTAAAACGGCACCCCATATACATGTGGCTCGTCTTTTCCCCGTGGGACCCCGGTTCGGGTAGGTAAGCCAGTCGGAGTAACTCGCGCGTTGATGCAGGACATGTTCCTCCGTACTATAACTTCGGTCCCGCGCACTGTGTTGTCATTACAGGAAGCGAGACTGTGGCCCTGCGGTCGCAGTGCTGCCAATTCTAATACATGTCCCCTCGTCCTTTCACCGTGGGCCCTCGACATGGTTTGTCACCGGCTTCAGCGGGGCTACGTCGTTGGTTGCCGAAGCCTGAACGAACGCTCGCACACCGGGCTACCTCGGGTATGCTGCACATGTGGCTCGTCTTTTCCCCGGGGACCCCCGCTCGGGTAGGTAAGCCAGTCAGGTCACTCGCGCGGCGTTGGTTGATGCAGGACATGCCCCTCGGTTCTTTCACTGCGGTCCTACACAACGGGTTGTCATTACCCTCGTGGGTTTCCGAAGCCTTAGCGAACGCTGGCATACCGGGCTAACCCGGGTATGCTGTACATGTGGCTCGTCCTTACCCGGCGGGACCCCGGCTCGGGTAGGTAAGCCGGTCGGAGTCACTCGCGCGGCGTGGGTTGATGCAGGACATGCACCTCCGTACTGTCACTGTGGTCGCACGCATGCTGTTGTCATTACCTGAAGCGAGACTGCGGCCCTGTGGCCGCAGTGCTGCCAATTCTAATACATGTCCGCCCCCTTCACTCCCGCCGCGTTACCCCGGTCTAGGTTTCGCCACATATGCTCTCGGCGAAAGCGCACAGCGTGGTCCGGGTGTGATACGTTCGACGTCGCCTGGCACTGACGGACTGCACAGTTGGCCCCATCACGTCCGCCCCCCTTCACTACCGCCGCGTAACCCCGGTCTAGGCTGATGTTGTCCGTCAGTCCCAGGCGACGTCGAACGTATCACTCGGGACCACGCTGTGCGCTTTTAATGAGCCCGAGAGAACAGGTGTACTCCAGTCCGTCAGTCTCTGGAAACAAAGCTATATGAGTCGATGCGGTGGGACCTCAGTGAATGGGCGTAGGGTATGTCCTGCATGATTCCACAACGCGAGAGTTACCGCGACTGGCTATCCTACTCATTCCGGGGTACCACGGGGAAAGGTCGAGCGGCCTGTACTGCATCAAGCCACACTGGACCGCAAGGGTAGGCGAAAATTTGCTGGCCCCGAGGCGAGATGTCGGTTTCATATTCAGATCCCTTGTCAAAATTCATTTACTAGCGAGCATAAAATCAGCGCTGTATCTCTTCAAGCGGGACAGCTAGAAGCGATAAACCTCCGGGGTACATTTTAACAAGCACAGCTCTTCGCACCCCGCAAACATTGAAACCGATTATTGGAAACGGTTAAGAGACGTTTGGCCAATACTGAGACATACTCGTTCCAGCGGCCTTTTCAATCCAACAGGCGTGAGGGTTAGCCAAAGTATACTTGCAGAGCAATATTGACGAAAGATTGCAATAGCCCGGTGTAGCTTCCGGGCGATCGTTCGTCCCAGCTCCCGCAACCCACGGCGTAGCCTCGCTAAAGCTGGTAACTAACCATGTTGCGGACCCATACCGAGAGGACGACGAGGCAAATACTATAATACGGCAATAGAGGTGGCAGACATATTTTTTGGCCGTTTGACTATCGGTCACGGAGTAGGAGTCAAATTGAGTAAAAACAATGCATACAATTTCGCAGGCCCGGAGAGAGTTTCCCGGCTACGTTCAAAGCACTCCGGGGACACGCTGCGCACCTTTAGTGAGTCCGGGAGCATCGATGTACTGCATCAAACTATACCGGGGTTACGCGGCGGGAGTGAAGGATGCGGACGTAGTGCCAACTATGCAGTCCGGCAGTCACTTTCGGACCACGATGCGCACTTTTCAATAAGCCCGAGAGCACAGGTGTTTTGCATCAAACCATACCGGGGAAATGCGGCGGGTGTGAAGGAGACAAACATAACGTGCCGGCTAAAGATGCCGGTTTGATTGTCAGTTTCTTTCAGAACCTTCCCGCTTGAAGAGATGTTGCGGTGATTTGTGCCCGCTAGTAAATGAATGTTGTCAAAGAAACTGAAAATCAAACCGGCATCTTGCTACGAGGTCAACATATTTTCGCCTATCCTTACGGTCTAGTGCGGTTTGATGCAGTACAGGCCGCTCGTCATTTCCCCGCGACATGCCCTTCGTCCTTAAACTGAGGTCACACCGCATCGACTCGTGAAGCTTTGTTTCCGGAGACTGATGGGCAGAATATTATCCACGTTATGTTTGTCTCCTTCAATAGAATTAGCGAATTGGCAGCTGGCTGCCGGTTGCCAGCTGCCACTTCAATAGAATTAGCGAATTGTCATCTGGGTGCCGTTTGCTAGTTCCCTATTCATTTCTTTTACTCTAAAACCGTCTCAAATCGAATTGGCAGCTGCCCTCCAGTTGCCAGTTGCCAATTCACTAGGATTGTCGAATTGGCAACTGGTTGCCGTTTGCCAGTTGCCTTTTCAGTTTTTATACTCTTAAACCCTCTCAAATCGAATTGGCAGCTGGCTGCCAGTTGCCAGTTGCCAATTCAATAGAATTAGTGACGTGGCATCTGGTTGCCGTTTCCCAGTTGCCTATTCAGTTCTTACACTCTAAAACCGTCTCAAATCGAATTGGCAGCTGGCTGCCAGTTGCCAATTGCCAATTCAATAGAACTAGCGAATTGGCATCTGGCTGCCGGTTGTCAGATGCCTATTCAGTTATTATGCTCTCAAATCGAATTTGCAGCTGGCTGCCGTTTGCCAGTTGCCTATTCAGTTTGTGTACTCTTAAACCGTCTCAAATCGAATTGGCGGCTGGCTGCCAGTTGCCAATTCAATAGAATTAGCGAATTGGCAGCTGGTTGCCGGTTGCCAGTTGCCTATTCAGTCCTTATACTCTAAAATCGTCTCAATTCGAATTTGCAGCTGACTGCCAGTTGCCAAATCAATAGAATTAGCGAATTGGCAGCTAGCTGGCAGCGGTTGCCAGTTGCCAATTAAATAGAATTAGCGAATTGGCATCTGGTTGCCGTTTGCCAGTTGCCTATTCATTTCTTATACTCTAAAACCGTCTCAAATCGAATTGGTAGCTGGCTGCCAGTTGCCAGTTGCCAATTCACTAGGATTGTCGAATTGGCAACTGGTTGTCGTTTGCCAGTTGCATATTCAGTTTTTATACTTTTAAACCCTCTCAAATCGAATTGGCAGCTGGCTGCCGGTTGCCAGTTGCCAATTCAATAGAATTAGCGAATTGGCATCTAGTTTCCGTTTGCCAGTTGCCTATCCATTTCTTATACTCTAAAACCGTCTCAAATCGAATTGGCAGCTGGTTGCCAGTTGCCAGTTGTCAATTCACTAAGATTGTCGAATTGACAACTGGTTGCCGTTTGCCAGTTGCCTATTCAGTTTTTATACTTTTAAACCCTCTCAAATCGAATTGGCAGCTGGCTGCCAGTTGCCAATTCAATAGAATTAGCGAATTGGCATCTTGTTGCTGTTTGCCAGTTGCCTATTCAGTTCGTATACTCTAAAACCGTCTCAAATCGAATTGGCAGCTGGCTGCCAGTTGCCAGTTGCCAATTCACTAGGATTGTCGAATTGGCAACAGGTTGCCGTTTGCCAGTTGCCTATTCAGTTGTTGTACTCTTAAACTGTCTAAAATCGAATTGGCAGCTGGCTGCCAGTTGCCAGTGGCCAATTCAATAGAATTAGCGAATTGTCAGCTGGCTGCCGGTTGCCAGTTGCCTATTCAGTTCTTATGCTCTAAAATCGCCTCAAATCGAATTGGCAGCTGGCTGCCAGTTGCCAGTTGCCAATTCAATAGAATTAGCGAATTGACAGCTGGCTGCCGGTTGCCAGTTGCCAATTCAATAGAATAAGCGAATTGGCATCTGGTTGCCGTTTGCCAGTTGCCTATTCATTTCATATACTCTAAAACCGTCTCAAATCGAATTGGCAGCTGGCTGCCAGTTGCCAATTCACTAGGATTGTCGAATTGGCAACTGGTTGCCGTTTGCCAGTCGCCTATATAGTTTTTATACTCTTAAACCCTCTTAAATCGAATTGGCAGCTGGCTGCCAGGAGCCAGTTCAATAGAATTAGCGAATTGGCAGCTGGCTGCCTGTAGCCAGTTGCCAATTCAATAGAATTAGCGAATTGGCATCTAGTTGCCGTTTGCCAGTTGCCTATCCATTTCTTATACTCTAAAACCGTCTCAAATCGAATTGGCAGCTGGCTGCCAGTTGCCAGTTGCCAATTCACTAAGATTGTCGAATTGGCAACTGGTTGCCGTTTGCCAGTTGCCTATTCAGTTTTTATACTTTTAAACCCTCTCAAATCGAATTGGCAGCTGGCTGCCAGTTGCCAGTTGCCAATTCAATAGAATTAGCGAATTGGCATCTGGTTGCCGTTTGCCAGTTGCCTATTCAGTTCGTATACTCTAAAACCGTCTCAAATCGATTTGGCAGCTGGCTGCCAGTTGCCAGTTGCCAATTCACGAGGTTTGTCGAATTGGCAACTGGTTGCCGTTTGCCAGTTGCCTATTCAGTTGTTGTACTCTTCTACTGTCTCAAGTCGAATTGGCAGCTGGCTGCAAGTTGCCAGTTGCCAACTCAATAGAATTAGCGAATTGGCATCTGGTTGCCGTTTGCCAGTTGCCTATTCAGTTCGTATACTCTAAAACCGTCTCAAATCGAATTGGCAGCTGGCTGCCAGTTGCCAGAGTCCAATTCACTAGGATTGTCGAATTGGCAACTGGTTGCCGTTTGCCAGTTGCCTATTCAGTTGTTGTACTCTTAAACTGTCTAAAATCGAATTGGCAGCTGGCTGCCAGTTGCCAATTCAATAGAATTAGCAAATTGTCAGCTGGCTGCCGGTTGCCAGTTGCCTATTCAGTTCTTATGCTGTAAAATCGTCTCTAATCGAATTGGCAGCTGTATGCCAGTTGCCAGTTGCCACTTCAATAGAATTAGCTAATTGGCAGCTGGCTGCCGGTTGCCAGTTGCCAATTCAATAGAATTAGCGAATTGGCATCTGGTTGCCGTTTGCCAGTTGCCTATTCATTTCTTATACTCTAAAACCGTCTCAAATCGAATTTGCAGCTGGCTGCCAGTTGCCAGTTGCCAATTCACTAGGATTGTCGAATTGGCAACTGGTTGCCGTTTGCCAGTTGCCTATTCAGTTTTTATACTCTTAAACCCTCTCAAATCGAATTGGCAGCTGGCTGCCTGTAGCCAGTTCAATAGAATTAGCGAATTGGCAGCTGGCTGCTGGTTGCCAGTTGCAAATTAAATAGAATTAGCGAATTGGCATCTGGTTGGTGTTTGTTAGTTGCCTATTCATTTCATATACTCTAAAAGCGTCTCAAATCGAATTGGCAGCTGGCTGCCAGTTGCCAGTTGCCAAAACACTAGGATTGTCGAATTGGCAACTGGTTGTCGTTTGCTAGTTGCCTATTCAGTTTTTATACTTTTAAACCCTCTCAAATCGAATTGGCAGCTGGCTGCCGGTTGCCAGTTGCCAATTCAATAGAATTAGCGAATTGGCATCTAGTTGCCGTTTGACAGTTGCCTATCCATTTCTTATACTCTAAAACCGTCTCAAATCGAATTGGCAGCTGGTTGCCAGTTGCCAGTTGCCAATTCACTAAGATTGTCGAATTGGCAACTGGTTGCCGTTTTCCAGTTGCCTATTCAGTTTTTATACTTTTAAACCCTCTCAAATCGAATTGGCAACTGGCTGCCAATTGCCAATTCAATAGAATTAGCGAATTGGCATCTGGTTGCCGTTTGCCAGTTGCCTATTCAGTTCGTATACTCTAAAACCGTCTCAAATCGAATTGGCAGCTGGCTGCCAGTTGCCAATTCACTAGGATTGTCGAATTGGCAACTGGTTGCCGTTTGCCAGTTGCCTATTCAGTTGTTGTACTCTTAAACTGTCTAAAATCGAATTGGCAGCTGGCTGCCAGTTGCCAATTGCCAATTCAATAGAATTAGCGAATTGGCAGCTGGCTGCCGGTTGCCAGTTGCCAATTCAATAGAATTAGCGAATTGGCATCTGGTTGCCGTTTGCCAGTTGCCTATTCATTTTTTATACTCTAAAACCGTCTCAAATCGAATTGGCAGCTGGCTGCCAGTTGCCAGTTGCCAATTCACTAGGATTGTCGAATTGGCAACTGGTTGCCGTTTGCCAGTTGCCTATTCAGTTTTTACACTCTTAAACCCTCTCAAATCGAATTGGCAGCTGGCTGCCAGTAGCCAGTTCAATAGAATTAGCGAATTGGCAGCTGGCTGCCGGTTGCCAGTTGCCAATTCAATAGAATTAGCGAATTGGCATCTAGTTGCCGTTTGCCAGTTGCCTATCCAGTTTTTATACTTTTAAACCCTCTCAAATCGAATTGGCAGCTGCCTGCCAGTTGCCAGTTGCCAATTCGATAGAATTATCGAATTGGCATCTAGTTGTCGTTTGCGAGTAACCTATCCATTTCTTATACTCTAAAACCGTCTCAAATCAAATTGGCAGCTGGCTGCCAGTTGCCAATTCACTAAGATTGTCGAATTGGCAACTGGTTGCCGTTTGCCAGTTGCCTATTTAGTTTTTATACTTTTAAACCCTCTCAAATCGAATTGGCAGCTGGCTGCCGGTTGCCAGTTGCCAATTCAATAGAATTAGCGAATTGGCATCTAGTTGCCGTTAGCCAGTTGCCTATCCATTTCTTATACTCTAAAGCCGTCTCAAATCGAATTGGCAGCTGGTTGTCAGTTGCCAGTTGCCAATTCACTAAGATTGTCGAATTGGCAACTGGTTGCCGTTTGCCAGTTGCCTATTCAGTTTTTATACTTTTAAAACCCTCTCAAATCGAATTGGCAGCTGGCTGCCAGTTGCCAGTTGCCAATTCAATTGAATTAGCAAATTGGCATCTGGTTGCCGTTTGCCAGTAGCCTATTCAGTTCGTTTACTCTAAAACCGTCTCAAATCGAATTGACAGCTGGCTGCCAGTTGCCAGTTGCCAATTCACTAGGATTGTCGAATTGGCAACTGGTTGCCGTTTGCCAGTTGCCTATTCAGTTGTTGTACTCTTAAACTGTCTCAAATCGAATTGGCAGCTGGCTGCCAGTTGCCAGTAGCCAGTTCAATAGAATTAGCAAATTGGCAGCTGGCTGCCGGTTGCCAGTTGCCAATTCAATAGAATTAGCGAATTGGCATCTGGTTGCCGTTTGCCAGTTGCCTATTCAGTTCGTATACTCTAAAACTGTCTCAATTCGAATCTGCAGCTGGCTGCCCGTGGCCAGTTGCCAATTCAATAGAATTAGCGAATTGAAAGCTGGCTTCCGGTTGCCAGTTGCCTATTCAGTTCTTATGCTCTAAAATCGTCTCAAATCGAATTGGCAGCTGGCTGCCAGTTGCCAGTTGCCAATTCAATAGAATTAGCGAATTGACAGCTGGCTGCCGGTTGCCAGTTGCCAATTCAATAGAATTAGCGAATTGGCAGCTGGCTGCCGTTTGCCAGTTGCCTATTCATTTTTTATACTCTAAAACCGTCTCAAATCGAATTGCCAGCTGGCTGCCAGTTGCCAGTTGCCAATTCACTAGGATTGTCGAATTGGCAACTGGTTGCCGTTTTCCAGTTGCCTATTCAGTTTTGATACTCTTAAACTCTCTCAAATCGATTGGCAGCTGGCTGCCAGTTGCCAATTCAATAGAATTAGCGAATCGGCAGCCACACTGTGAAGTTAGATGCCATTTGCCAGTTGCCGATTGAATAGGCAACTGGCAACTGGTAACTGGCAGCCAACTTCACGGACATTTACTTTTTGACGTATCCGACCAAATAAAAATAAATAAATAAAAACTGTAAATTCGGATTCTTCAAAAACGTCAGGTAAAATCAAGCGAGCGAACAGTAGCCCAGACAGTAAAAATAGCGAATATTAGGAAATGGTTGCTCCCTTGAATTGTACTTACATACGAATACAAAAATCAATAAAAAATCAATCGGAATACCGATATATTAGTCACGTTTTAAGTTATTTAAAGCGTTATTTTTTTCAGAAATAATCAACATACTGGAATTATATTTAATTAAATACTGAAACAGATAAATAGCAAGTAAAGACCTACCCGTAATATTATTACACGTATCAGCTTTCTCAAAAGCTATTTAAACTTGAAAGACGTATATACCCACAACTGGCCCTAACTAGGGGATGTGACAGAACCACACCCTTATTTCGATGTAGCCAGGGTATCTATCTCTTCGATCAACATAAAGGGTTCAAGAAAATAAGGGGCTGAGTATCGGAGAAAATATTTTGAAAATGCAACATTTGACAAAATCTCGATATCACGTTCCCGCAAGACATATTAACCCCCAATATGCCCCATAACCAGGGGATGTGACACAACCACACCCCTATTTCAATTTAGCCAGGGTTTCTATCTACTCGATAAACATACAGGTTTCCAGAAAATAAGGGGCTGGGTATCGGAGAAGACATTTTGAAAATTCAACATGTGGCAAAACCTTCATTTTAACGGTCATGTGAAACATATTTACCGCCTATTGGCCCCTAACCAGGGGATGTGACAGAACCGCATCCCCGTTTCGATGTAGCCAGGGTACCTATCTATTAGATAACCGTAAAGGTTTGCAGAAAATAAGGGGCTGGGTATCAGAGAAAACAAATTAAAAATTGAGCATGTGACAAACTTTCGATTTTACAGTTCCCGTAAGACATAATTACCCCCTACTGGCCCCTAACTAGGGGATGTGACAGAACCACATCCCTATTTCGGTGTAGCCAGGATATCTATCTCTTCGATCAACATAAAGGGTTCCAGAAAATAAGGGGCTGAGTATCGGAGAAAATATTTTGAAAATTCAACATTTGACAAAATCTCGATTTCACGTTTCCGCAAGACATGTTAACCCCCAATCTGCCCCATAACCAGGGGATGTGACACAACCACACCCCTATTTCAATTTAGTCAGGGTTTCTATCTACTCGATAAACATACAGGTTTCCAGATAATAAGGGGCTAGGTATCGGAGAAGACATTTTGAAAATTCAACATGCGGCAAAACATTCATTTTAACGGTCATGTGAGACATATTTACCCCCTATTGTCCCCCTAACCAGGGGATGTGACACAACCACACCCCTATTTCAATTTAGTCAGGGTTTCTATCTACTCGATAAACATAAAGGTTTCCAGAAAACAAGGGGCTGGATATCGGAGAAGACATTTTGAAAATTCAACATTTGACAAAACCTTGATTTTAACGGTCATGTGAGACATATTTACCCCCTATTGGCCCCCTAACCAGAGGATGTGACAGAACCACATCGCCTATTCGATGTAGCCAGGGTACCTATCTATTCGATAAACGTAAAGGTTTGCAGAAAATAAGGGACTGGGTATCAGAGAAAACAAATTAAAAATTGAGCATGTGACAAACTTTCGATTTTACAGTTCCCGTAAGACATAATTACCCCATACTGGCCCCTAACCAGGGGATGTGACAGAACCACACCCCTATTTCGATGTAGCCAGGGTATCTATCTCTTCGATCAACATAAAGGGTTCCAGAAAATAAGGGGCTGAGTATCCGAGAAATATTTAGAAAATTCAACATTTGACAAAATCTCGATTTCACGTTCCCGCAAGACATATTAACCCCCAATCTGCCCCATAACCAGGGGATGTGACACAACCACACCCCTATTTCAATTTAGCCAGGGTTTCTATCTACTCGATTAACATACAGGTTTCCAGAAAATAAGGGGCTGGGTATCGGAGAAGACATTTTGAAAATTCAACATGTGACAAAACCTTGATTTTAACGGTCATGTGAGACATATTTACCCCCTATTGGCCCCGTAACCGGAGGATGTGACAGAACCACATCGCCTATTCGATGTAGCCAGGGTACCTATCTATTCGATAAACGTAAAGGTTTGCAGAAAATAAGGGGCTGGGTTTCAGAGAAAACAGATTGAAAATTGAGTATGTGACAAACTTTCGATTTTACAGTTTCCGTAAGACATAATTACCCCCTACTGGCCCCTAACCAGGTGATGTGACAGAACCATACCCCTATTTCGATGTAGCCAGGGTTTCTATCTACTCGATAAACATAAATGTTTCCAGAAAATAAGGGGCTGGGTATCGGAGAAGACATTTTGAAAATTCAACATGTGACAAAACCTTTAGTTTAACGGTCATGTGAGACATATTTACCCCCTATTGGCCCCTAAGCAGGGGATGTGACAGAACCACATCCCCGATTCGATGTAACCAGGGTACCTATCTGTTCGATAAACGTAAAGGTTTGCAGAAAATAAGGGGCTGGGTATCAGAGAAAACAGATTGAAAATTGAGTATGTGACAAACTTTCGATTTTACAGTTTCCGTAAGACATAATTACCCCCTACTGGCCCCTAACTAGGGGATGTGACAGAACCACACCCCTATTTCGATGTAACCAGGGTATCTATCTCTTCGATCAACATAAAGGGTTCCAGAAAATAAGGGGCTGAGTATCGGAGAAAAATTTAGAAAATTCAACATTTGACAAAACCTCGATTTCACGTTCCCGCAAGACATATTAACCCCCGATCTGCCCCATAACCAGGGGATGTGACACAACCACACCCCTATTTCAATTTAGCCAGGGTTTCTATCTACTCGATAAACATACATGTTTCCAGAAAATAAGGGGCTGGGTATCGGAGGAGAGATTTTGAAAATTCAACATGTGACAAAACCTTTAGTTTAACGGTCATGTGAGACATATTTACCCCCTATTGGCCCCTAACCAGGGGATGTGACAGAACCACATCCCCAATTCGATGTAGCTAGGGTACCTATCTATTCGATAAACGTAAAGATTTGCAGAAAATAAGGGGTTGGTATCAGAGAAAACAAATTAAAAATAGAGCATGTGACAAACTTTCGATTTTACTGTTCCCGTAAGACATAATTACCCACTACTGGCCCCTAATTAGGGGATGTGACAGAACCACACCCCTATTTCGATGTAGACAGGGTATCTATCTCTTCGATCAACATAAAGAATTTCAGAAAATAAGGGGCTGAGTATCGGAGAAAATATTTAGAAAATTCAACATTTGACAAAATCTCGATTTCACGTGCCCGCAAGACATATTAACCCCCAATCTGCCCTATAACCAGGGGATGTGACACAATCACACCCCTATTTCAATTCAGCCAGGGTTATTATCTACTCGATAAACATAAAGGTTTCCAGAAAATAAGGGGCTGGGTATCGGAGAAGACATTTTGAAAATTCAACATTTGACAAAACCTTGATTTTAATGGTCATGTGAGACATATTTACCCCCTATTGGCCCCTAACCAGGGGATGTGACAGAACCACATCCTGAATTCGATGTAGCTAGGGTACCGATCTATTCGATAAACGTAAATGTTTGCCCAAAATAAGGGGCTTGGTATCAGAGAAAACAAATTAAAAATTGAGCATGTGACTAACTTTCGATTTTACCGTTCCCGTAAGACATAATTACCCCCTACTGGCCCCTAATTAGGGGATGTGACAGAACCACACCCCTATTTCGATGTAGCCAGGGTATCTATCTCTTCGATTAACATAAAGAATTCCAGAAAATAAGGGGCTGAGTATCGGAGAAAATATTTAGAAAATTCAACATTTGACAAAATCTCGATTTCACGTGCTCGCAAGACATATTAACCCCCAATCTGCCCCATAACCAGGGGATGTGACACAACCACACCCCTATTTCAATTTAGCCAGGATTTCTTTCTACTCGATAAACATAAAGGTTTCCAGAAAATAAGGGGCTGGGTATCGGAGAAGACATTTTGAAAATTCAACATGTGACAAAACCTTGATTTTAACGGTCATGTGAGACATATTTACCCCCTATTGGCCCCTAACCAGAGGATGTGACAGAACCACATCCCCAATTCGATGTAGCTAGGGTACCTATCTATTCGATAAACGTAAAGGTTTGCAGATAATAAGGAGCTTGGTATCACAGAAAACAAATTAAAAATTGAGCATGTGACAAACTTTCGATTTTACAGTTTCCGTAAGACATAATTACCACCTACTGGCCCCTAACCAGGTGATGTGACAGAACCACACCCCTATTTCGATGTAGCCAGGGTATCTATCTCTTCGATCAACATAAAGAGTTCCAGAAAATAAGGGGCTGAGTATCGGAGTAAATATTTTGAAAATTCAACATTTGACAAAATCTCGATTTCACGTGCCCGCAAGACATATTAACCCCCAATCTGCCCTATAACCAGGGGATGTGACACAACCACACCCCTATTTCAATTTAGCCAGGGTTTCTATCTACTCGATAAACATAAATTTTTCCAGAAAATAAGGGGCTGGGTATCGGAGAAGACATTTTGAAAATTCAACATGTGACAAAACCTTGATTTTAACGGTCATGTGAGACATATTTACCCCCTAATGGCCCCTAAGCAGGGGATGTGACAGAACCACATCCCCAAGTCGATGTAGCTTGGGTACCTATCTATTCGATAAACGTTAAGGTTTGCAGAAAATAAGGGGCTTCGTATCAGAGAAAACAAATTAAAAATTGAGCATGTGACAAACTTTCGATTTTACAGTTTCCGTAAGACATAATTACCCCCTACTGGCCCCTAACCAGGGGATGTGACAGAACCACACCCCTATTTCGATGTAGCCAGGGTATCTATCTCTTCGATTAACTTAAAGAGTTCCAGAAAATAAGGGGCTGAGTATCGGAGAAAATATTTATAAAATTTAACATTTGACAAAATCTCGATTTCACGTTCCCGCAAGACATATTAACCCCCAATATGCCCCATAACCAGGGGATGTGACACAACCACACCCTATTTCAATTTAGCCAGGGTTTCTATCTACTCGATAAACATAAAGGTTTCCAGAAAATAAGGGGCTGGATATCGGAGAAGACATTTTGAAAATTTAACATGTGACAAAACCTTGATTTTAACTGTCATGTGAGACATATTTACCCCCTATTGGCCCCCTAACCAGAGGATGTGACAGAACCACATCGCATATTCGATGTAGCTAGGGTACCTATCTATTCGATAAACGTAAAGGTTTGCAGCAAATAAGGGGCTGGGTATCAGAGAAAACAAATTAAAAATTAAGCATGTGACAAACTTTCGATTTTACAGTTTCCGTAAGACATAATTACCACCTACTGGCCCCTAACCAGGTGATGTGACAGAACCACACCCCTATTTCGATGTAGCCAGGGTATCTATCTCTTCGATCAACATAAAGAGTTCCAGAAAATAAGGGGCTGAGTATCGGAGTAAATATTTTGAAAATTCAACATTTGACAAAATCTCGATTTCACGTGCCCGCAAGACATATTAACCCCCAATCTGCCCTATAACCAGGGGATGTGACACAACCACACCCCTATTTCAATTTAGCCAGGGTTTCTATCTACTCGATAAACATAAATTTTTCCAGAAAATAAGGGGCTGGGTATCGGAGAAGACATTTTGAAAATTCAACATGTGACAAAACCTTGATTTTAACGGTCATGTGAGACATATTTACCCCCTAATGGCCCCTAAGCAGGGGATGTGACAGAACCACATCCCCAAGTCGATGTAGCTAGGGTACCTATCTATTCGATAAACGTTAAGGTTTGCAGAAAATAAGGGGCTTCGTATCAGAGAAAACAAATTAAAAATTGAGCATGTGACAAACTTTCGATTTTACAGTTTCCGTAAGACATAATTACCCCCTACTGGCCCCTAACCAGGGGATGTGACAGAACCACACCCCTATTTCGATGTAGCCAGGGTATCTATCTCTTCGATTAACTTAAAGAGTTCCAGAAAATAAGGGGCTGAGTATCGGAGAAAATATTTATAAAATTTAACATTTGACAAAATCTCGATTTCACGTTCCCGCAAGACATATTAACCCCCAATATGCCCCATAACCAGGGGATGTGACACAACCACACCCCTATTTCAATTTAGCCAGGGTTTCTATCTACTCGATAAACATAAAGGTTTCCAGAAAATAAGGGGCTGGATATCGGAGAAGACATTTTGAAAATTTAACATGTGACAAAACCTTGATTTTAACGGTCATGTGAGACATATTTACCCCCTATTGGCCCCCTAACCAGAGGATGTGACAGAACCACATCGCCTATTCGATGTAGCTAGGGTACCTATCTATTCGATAAACGTAAAGGTTTGCAGCAAATAAGGGGCTGGGTATCAGAGAAAACAAATTAAAAATTGAGCATGTGACAAACTTTCGATTTTACAGTTTCCGTAAGACATAATTACCACCTACTGGCCCCTAACCAGGTGATGTGACAGAACCACACCCCTATTTCGATGTAGCCAGTGTATCTATCTCTTCGATCAACATAAAGAGTTCCAGAAAATAAGGGGCTGAGTATCGGAGTAAATATTTTGAAAATTCAACATTTGACAAAATCTCGATTTCACGTGCCCGCAAGACATATTAACCCCCAATCTGCCCTATAACCAGGGGATGTGACACAACCACACCCCTATTTCAATTTAGCCAGGTTTTCTATCTACTCGATAAACATAAATGTTTCCAGAAAATAAGGGGCTGGGTATCGGAGAAGACATTTTGAAAATTCAACATGTGACAAAACCTTGATTTTAACGGTCATGTGAGACATATTTACCCCCTAATGGCCCCTAAGCAGGGGATGTGACAGAACCACATCCCCAAGTCGATGTAGCTAGGGTTCCTATCTATTCGATAAACGTTAAGGTTTGCAGAAAATAAGGGGCTTCGTATCAGAGAAAACAAATTAAAAATTGAGCATGTGACAAACTTTCGATTTTACAGTTTCCGTAAGACATAATTACCCCCTACTGGCCCCTAATTAGGGGATGTGACAGAACCACACCCCTATTTCGATGTAGCCAGGGTATCTATCTCTTCGATCAACATAAAGAGTTCCAAAAAATAAGTGGCTGAGTATCGGAAAAAATATTTAGAAAATTCAACGTTTGACAAAATCTCGATTTCACGTGCCCGCAAGACATATTAACCCCCAATCTGCCCTATAACCGGGGGATGTGACACAACCACACCCCTATTTCAATTGAGCCAGGGTTTCTATCTACTCGATAAACATAAAGGTTTCCTGAAAATAAGGGGCTGGGTATCGGAGAAGACATTTTGAAAATTCAACATGTGACAAAACCTTGATTTTAACGGTCATGTGAGACATATTTACCCCCTATTGGCCCCCTAACCAGAGGATGTGACAGAACCACATCGCCTATTCGATGTAGCTAGGGTACCTATCTATTCGATAAACGTAAAGGTTTGTAGAAAATAACGGGCTGGGTATCAGAGAAAACAAATTAAAAATTGAGCATGTGACAAACTTTCGATTTTACAGTTCCCGCAAGACATAATTACCCCCTTCTGGCCCCTAACCAGAGGATGTGACAGAACCACATCCCCAATTCGATGTAGCCAGGGTACCTATCTATTCGATAAACGTAAAGGTTTGCAGATAATAAGGGACTGGGTATCAGAGAAAACAAATTAAAAATTGAGCATGTGACAAACTTTCGATTCTGCCGTTCCCGTAAGACATAATTACCCCCTACTGGTCCCTAATAAGGGGATGTGACAGAACCACACCCCTATTTCGATGTAGCCAGGGTATCTATCTCTTCGATCAACATAAAGAATTCCAGAAAATAAGGGGCTGAGTATCGGAGAAAATATTTAGAAAATTCAACATTTGACAAAATCTCGATTTCACGTTCCCGCAAGACATATTAACCCCCAATCTGCCCCATAACCAGGGGATGTGACACAACCACACCCCTATTTCAATTTAGCCAGGTTTTCTACCTACTCGATAAACATAAAGGTTTCCAGAAAATAAGGGGCTGGGTATCGGAGAAGACATTTTGAAAATTCAACATGTGACAAAACCTTGATTTTAACGGTCATGTGAGACATATTTACCCCCTATTTGCCCCCTAACCAGAGGATGTGACAGAACCACATCGCCTATTCGATGTAGCTAGGGTACCTATCTATTCGATAAACGTAAAGGTTTGTAGAAAATAAGGGGCTGGGTATCAGAGAAAACAAATTAAAAATTGAGCATGTGACAAACTTTCGATTTTACAGTTCCCGCAAGACATAATTACCCCATTCTGGCCCCTAACCAGAGGATGTGACAGAACCACATCCCCAATTCGATGTAGCCAGGGTACCTATCTATTCGATAAACGTAAAGGTTTGCAGATAATAAGGGACTGGGTATCAGAGAAAACAAATTAAAAATTGAGCATGTGACAAACTTTCGATTTTGCCGTTCCCGTAAGACATAATTACCCCCTACTGGTCCCTAATAAGGGGATGTGACAGAACCACACCCCTATTTCGATGTAGCCAGGGTATCTATCTCTTCGATCAACATAAAGAATTCCAGAAAATAAGGGGCTGAGTATCGGAGAAAATATTTAGAAAATTCAACATTTGACAAAATCTCGATTTCACGTTCCCGCAAGACATATTAACCCCCAATCTGCCCCATAACCAGGCGATGTGACACAACCACACCCGTATTTCAATTTAGCCAGGTTTTCTACCTACTCGATAAACATAAAGGTTTCCAGAAAATAAGGGGCTGGGTATCGGAGAAGACATTTTGAAAGTTCAACATGTGACAAAACCTTGATTTTAACGGTCATGTGAGACATATTTACCCCTATTGGCCCCTAACCAGAGGATGTGACAGAACCACATCCCCTTTTCGATGTAGCCAGGGTACCTATCTATTCGATAAACGTAAAGGTTTGCAGCAAATAAGGGGCTGGGTATCAGAGAAAACAAATTAAAAATTGAGCATGTGACAAACTTTCGATTTTACAGTTTCCGTAAGACATAATTACCCACTACTGGCCCCTAACTAAGGGATGTGACAGAACCACACCCCTATTTCGATGTAGCCAGGGTATCTATCTCTTCGATCAGCATAAAGAGTTCCAGAAAATAAGGGGCTGAGTATCGGAGAAAATATTTAGAAAATTCAACATTTGACAAAATCTCGATTTCACGTGCCAGCAAGACATATTAACCCCCAATCTGCCCTATAACCAGGGGATGTGACACAACCACACACCTATTTCAATTTAGCCAGGGTTTCTATCTACTCGATAAGCATAAAGGTTTCCAGAAAATAAGGGGCTGGGTATCGGAGAAGACATTTTGAAAATTCAACATCTGACAAAACCTTGATTTTAACGGTCATGTGAGACATATTTACTCCCTATTGGCCCCTAAGCAGGGGATGTGACAGAACCACATCCCCGTTTCGATGTAGCCAGGGTACCTATCTATTCGATAAACGTAAAGGTTTGCAGAAAATAAGGGGCTGGGTATCAGAGAAAACAAATTATAAATTGAGCATGTGACAAACTTTCGATTTTACAGTTCCCGCAAGACATAATTACCCCCTTCTGGCCCCTAACTAAGGGATGTGACAGAACCACACCCCTTTTTCGATGTAGCCAGGGCATCTATCTCTTAGATCAACAAAAAGGGTCCAGAAAATAAGGGGCTGAGTATCGGAGAAAATGATTTGAAAATTCAACATTTGACAAAATCTCGATTCCACGTTCCCGTAAGACATATTAACCCCCAATCTGCCCCATAACCAGGGGATGTGACACAACCACACCCCTATTTCTATTTAGTCAGGGTTTCTATCAACTCGATTAACATAAAGGTTTCTCGAAATTAAGAGGCTGGGTATCAGATAAGGCATTTTGAATATTCAACATTATATTCAATAATAACGTTCCGGAAGACATATTAACCCCCAATCTGCCCCAAAACCAGGGGATGTGACACAACCATACCCCTATTTCCATGTATCCAGGGTTGCTATCTATTCGATAAAAATGAAGGTTTACAGAAAATAAGGGGCTGAGTATCGGAGAAGACATTTTGAAAATTCATCTTGTGACAAAATCTTGAATTTACCGTTCCCGTAAGACATATTTACCCAACCCCACATTGGCCCTTAATCAGGGGATGTGACAGAACCACATCCCTATTTCGATGTAGCCAGGGTCCCTGTCTATTCGATATACATAAAGGTTTGCAGAAAATAAGGGGCTGAGTATCAGAGAAAACATACAGAAAATTCAACATGCGACAAAATCCCGATGTAACTGTTCACGTATGACATATTTACCATCAATTGGCCCCTACCAGGGGATGTTGCCAGGATACCAATCTACTCGATAAACACAAGAGTTTCCAGAAAATAAGGAGCTGAATTCGCAGGAAACATATCGATTTCTTAAAACACTTGTTACTTGTATCAAAGCAGTCCTTACTGTCTGCAGTGATTTCTAAATGATAACTCTTGCATAACGGTTTATATCTACAAATGCAACGGCATTTTTACAATGACCAATACAAAGCGTAACTCCATGTTTGTTTGTTTGTTTTGTTTGTTTGATTTGAGGTTTAACGTCCCCGTCAACACTGTAACTCCATGTACCAATACTGCTACAACAACAACTAATACTTCTACAACTACTTCTATAAGCATAACTTCACTTCTTTCACTACCACTACTACCTAACCTGCCAGAGAGAGAGAGAGAGAGAGAGAGAGAGAGAGAGAGAGAGAGAGAGAGAGAGAGAGAGAGAGAGAGAGAGAGACTTCTTTCACTACCACTACTACCTAACCTGCCAGAGAGAGAGAGAGAGAGAGAGAGAGAGAGAGAGAGAGTTTTATGTTTTTGTCCCAACAACAGCTAAGGTCCTACGAAGACGGGACCTCGGTTGGTTTAAACAGTGTTTATTAATGATAATGTTCAATACATACATACGTGCAAACATGTACAAGAATAATGAACGGGACCTCCCCAGTTGGCCCCTAACCGGGGGATGTGACACAGCCGCACCCCTATATCGATGTAGCCAGGGTATCAATCTATTCAATAAACATAAATGTTTCCAGAAAATAAGGGACTGAATATCGATTAGAAGATACTGAAGATTGAAAAATTAAACAAATGTTAAAATCTAGAATTTACCAGTACCATAAGCCACATCAACCCCGAATTGGCCCCTAACTAGGGGATGTGACACACCCGTACCCATATATCGATGTAGTCAGGATATCCATCTATTCAATAAGCATAAAGGTTTTCTGAAAATAAGGGGCTGAGTATCGATTGAAAGATATTCAAAATTCAACATTTGATAATTTGTTTGTTTGTTTGATTTGAGGTTTAACGTCCCCGTCAACACTGTAAAGGTCATTTTGGAGACGTTGCTTCCAATTTTGTGGGACTTTTACCCGACATTGAGATGAAATGACATCTCAAGCCCTGTCGCCCAATGAAACCAATAGGGTTTATTAGCATGGGCGGTCCGCCTCGCAATGCGGTTCCTGGACAGGCTTAGATCCTCTAAGCGGTTTACCAGTACTAGTTTGCGGGCCGGATTCAGCTCTGCGTGGAAGCATCATGCAGCCCATATATTTCTTCAAGCCCCCATGGGCGGGGGCCTCAACATGTGATAAAATCTAGATTTTACCGTTCCCGTAATACATATCAGCTCCCTATTGGCCCCTAACCGGGGTATGTGACACAACCGCACCCATATAACGATGTAGCCAGGGTATCTATCTATTTGATAAACATAAAGGTTTCCAGAAAATAAGAGGCTGAGTATCGATTAAAAGATATTGAATATTCAACTTGGGGATAAAATCTCGATTTCACCGTTCCCGTAAGACATATCAGCTCCCTATTGGCCCCTAACCGGGGGATGTGACACAACCGCACCCCTATAACGATGTAGCCAGGGTATCTATCTATTTGATAAACATAAAGGTTTCCAGAAAATAAGAGGCTGAGTATCGATTAAAAGATATTGAATATTCAACATGGGATAATCTCGATTTCACCGTTCCCGTAAGACATATCAGCTCCCTATTGGCCCCTAACCGGGGGATGTGACACAACCGCACCCATATAACGATGTAGCCAGGGTATCTATCTATTTGATAAACATAAAGGTTTCCAGAAAATAAGAGGCTGAGTATCGATTAAAAGATATTGAATATTCAACATGTGATAAAATCTCGATTTCACCGTTCCCGTAAGACA
Source organism: Lucinisca nassula (assembly GCA_963580285.1). NCBI lineage: Eukaryota > Metazoa > Mollusca > Bivalvia > Lucinida > Lucinidae > Lucinisca > Lucinisca nassula. Next base: position 14,926,422 of record OY757016.1, read on the forward strand.
TATCAGCTCCCTATTGGCCCCTAACCGGGGGATGTGACACAACCGCACCCCTATAACGATGTAGTAAGGGTATCTATCTATTTGATAAACATAAAGGTTTCCAGAAAATAAGGCGCTGGGTATCGATTAAAAGATATTAAAAATTCAACTTGTGATAAAATCTCGATTTCACCGTTCCCGTAAGACATATCAGCTTCCTACTGGCCCCTAACTGGGGGATGTGACACAACCGCACCCATATAACGATGTAGCCAGGGTATCTATCTAGTTGATAAACATTCAGGTTTCCAGAAAATAAGGGGTCGAGTATCGATTAAATGATATTGAATATTCAACATGTGATAAAATCTCGATTTTACCGTTCACGTAAGACATATGAGCCATATTGGCCTCAACCGGGGGATTTGACACAACCGCATCCCTTTAAGGATGTAGCCAGGGTACCTATCTATTTGTTAAACATAAAGGTTTCCAGAAAAAAAGGGGCCGAGTATCGATTAAAAGATATTGAAAATTAAACGTGATAAAATCTCGATTTCACCGTTCCCGTAAGACATATCAGCTCCCTATTGGCCCCTTACAAAGGAATGTGACACAACCGCACCCCTATAACGATGTAGCCAGGGTATCTATCTATTTGATAAACATAAAGGTTTCTAGAAAATAAGGGGCTGAGTATCGATTAAAAGAAATTGAAAATTCAACATATTATAAAATCTCGATTTCACCGTTCCCGTAAGACATATCAACTCCCTATTGGCCCCTAACCGGGGGATGTGACACAACCGCACCCATATAATGATGTAGCCAGGGTATCTATCTATTTGATAAACATTCAGGTTTCCTGGAAATAAGGGGTCGAGTATCGATTTAAAGATATTGAAAATTCAACTTGTGATAAAATCTCGATTTCACCGTTCCCGTAAGACATATCAGCTCCCTACTGGCCCCTTACTGGGGGATGTGACACAACCGCACCCCTATAGCGATGTAGCCCGGGTATCTATCTATTTGATAAACATAAAGGTTTCCAGAAAATAAGGGGCTGAGTATCGATTAAAAGATATTGAAAATTCAACATATGATAAAATCTCGATTTCACCGTTCCCGTAAGACATATCAGCTCCCTATTGGCCCCTAACCGGGCGATGTGACATAACCGCACCCATATAACGATATAGCCAGGGTATCTATCTATTTGATAAACATAAAGGTTTCCAGAAAATAAGGGGCTGAGTATCGATTAAAAGATATTGAACATTCAACATGTGATAAAATCTCGATTTCACCGTTCCCGTAAGACATATCAACTCCCTATTGGCCCCTAACCGGGGGATGTGACACAACCGCACCCCTATAACGATGTAGCCAGGGTATCTATCTATTTGATAAACATAAATCTTTCCAGAAAATAAGGGGCTGAGTATCGATTAAAAGATATTGAATATTCAACATGTGATAAAATCTCGATTTCACCGTTCCCTTAAGACATATCAGCTCCCTATTGGCCCCTAACTGGGGGATGTGACACAACCGCACCCATATAACGATGTAGCCAGGGTATCTATCTATTTGATAAACATAAAGGTTTCCAGAAAATAAGGGGTCGAGTATCGATTAAAAGATATTCAACATTCAACATGTGATAAAATCTCGATTTCATCGTTCCCGTAAGACATATCAACTCCCATTTGGCCCCTCTACGGGCGATGTGACACAACCGCACCCATATAACGATGTAGCCAGGGTATCTATCTATTTGATAAACATAAAGGTTTCCAGAAAATAAGGGGCTGAGTATCGATTAAAAGATATTGAACATTCAACATGTGATAAAATCTCGATTTCACCGTTACCGTAAGACATATCAACTCCCTATTGGCCCCTAACCGGGGGATGTGACACAACCGCACCCCTATAACGATGTAGCCAGGGTATCTATCTATTTGATAAACATAAATCTTTCCAGAAAATAAGGGGCTGGGTATCGATTAAAAGATATTGAAAATTCAACTTGTGATAAAATCTCGATTTCACCGTATCCGTAAGACATATCAGCTCCCTATTGGCCCCTAACCGGGCGATGTGACATAACCACACCCCTATAACGATATAGCCAGGGTATCTATCTATTTGATAAACATAAAGGTTTCCAGAAAATAAGGGGCTGAGTATCGATTAAAAGATATTGAACATTCAACATGTGATAAAATCTCGATTTCACCGTTCCCGTTAGACATATCAACTCCCTATTGGCCCCTAACCGGCGGATGTGGCACAACCGCACCCCTATAACGATGTAGCCAGGGTATCTATCTATTTGATATACATAAAGTTTTCCAGAAAATAAGGGGCTGAGTATCGATTAAAAGATATTGAAATTTCAACATGTGATAAAATCTCATTTTCACCGTTCCAGTAAGGCATAAAGCTCCCTACTGGCCCCTAACCGGGGGATGTGACACAACCGCAACCATATAACGATGTAGCGAGGGTATCTATCTATTTGATAAACATAAAGGTTTCCAGAAAATAAGGGGCTGAGTATCGATTAAAAGAAATTGAAAATTCAACATCTGAGAAAATCTCGATTTCACCGTTCCCGTAAGACATATGAACTCCCTATTGGCCCCTAACCGGGGGATGTGACACAACCGCACCCCTATAACAATGTAGCCAGGGTATCAATCTATTTAATAAACATAAAGGTTTCCAGAAAATAAGGGGCTGAGTATCGATTAAAAGATATTGAAAATTCAACATGTGATAAAATCTCGATTTCACCGTTCCCGTAAGACATATCAGCTCCCTATTGGCCACTAACTGGGGGATGTGACACAACCGCACCCATATGACGATGTAGCCAGGGTATCTATATATTTGATAAACATTCAGGTTTCCAGAAACAAAGGGGTCGAGTATCGATTAAAAGATATTGAATATTCAACATGTGATCAAATCTCGATTTCACCGTTCCCGTAAGACATATTAACTACCTATTGGCCCCTAACTGGAGGATGTGACACAACCGCACCCATATAACGATGTAGTCAGGGTATCTATCTAGTTGATAAACATAAAGGTTTCCAGAAATTAAGGGGCTGAGTATCGATTAAAAGATATTGAAATTTCAACATGTGATAAAATCTCGATTTCACCGTTCCCGTAAGACATATCAGCTCCCTATTGGCCCCTAACCGGGCGATGTGACACAACCGCACCCATATGACGCTATAGCCAGGGTATCTATCTATTTGATAAACATAAAGGTTTCCAGAAAATAAGGGGTCGAGTATCGATTAAAAGATATTGAATATTCAATATGTGATGAAATCTCGATTTCAACGTTCCCGTTAGACATATCAACTCCCCATTGGCCCCTAACCGGGGGGTGTGACACAACCGCACCCCTATAACGATGTAGCCAGTGTATCTATCTATTTGATAAACATAAAGGTTTTCAGAAAATAAGGGGCTGGGTATCGATTAAAAGATATTGAAAAATCAACTTGTGATAAAATCTCGATTTCACCGTTCCCGTAAGACATATCAGCTCCCTATTGGCCTCTAACTGGGGGATGTGACACAACCGCACTCATATAACGATGTAGCCAGGTAATATATCTATTTGATAAACATAAAGGTTTCCAGAAAATAAGGGGCTGAGTATCGATTAAAAGATATTGAAAATTCAACATATGATAAAATCTCGATTTCACCGTTCCCGTAGACATATCAGCTCCCTATTGGCCCCTAACCGGGCGATGTGACATAACCGCACCCCTATAACGATATAGCCAGGGTATCTATCTAGTTGATAAACATAAAGGTTTCCAGAAAATAAGGGGCTGAGTATCGATTAAAAGATATTGAACATTCAACATGTGATAAAATCTCGATTTCACCGTTCCTTTAAGACATATCAGCTCCCTATTGGCCCCTAACCGGGGGATGTGACACAACCTTACCCCTATAACGATGTAGCCAGGGTATCTATCTATTTGATATACATAAAGGTTTCCAGAAAATAAGGGGCTGAGTATCGATTAAAAGATATTGAAATTTCAACATGTGATAAAATCTCGTTTTCACCGTTCCAGTAAGACATATCAGCTCCCTATTGGCCCCTAACCGGGGGATGTTACACAACCGCACCAATATAACTATGTAGCCAGGGTATCTATCTATTTGATAAACATAAAGGTTTCCAGAAAATAAGGGGCTGAGTATCGATTAAAAGAAATTGAAAATTCAACATGTGATAAAATCTCGATTTCACCGTTCCCGTAAGACACATCAACTCCCTATTGGCCCCTAACCGGGGGATGTGACACAACCGCACCCCTATAACGATGTAGCCCGGGTAGCTATCTATTCGATAAACATGAAGGTTTGCATAAAATATGGGGCTGAGTATCGGAGAAGACAATTTGAAAATTCATCTTGTGACAAAATCTTGAATTTACCATTCCCGTAAGACATTTTTACCAAACCCCACAAAGGTCCTTAATCAGGGGATGTGACAGAACCACACCCCTATTTCGATGTAGCCAGGGTACCTGTCTATTCGATAAACATAAAGGTTTGAAGAAAATAAGGGGCTGAGTATCAGAGAAAACATACAGAAAATTCAGCATGAGACAAAATCCCGATGTTATTGTTCGCGACTTCGCGTATGACAAATTACCATCATTTGGCCCCTAATCGGGGGATGTTGTCAGGATACCAATCTACTCGATAAACACAAGTGTTTCCAGATAATAAGGAGCTGAAAATCGCAGGAAACATATCAATTTCTTTATATACTTGTATCAATGCAGTCCTTACTGTCTGCACCTTACTTAGAAACGATGTCGTTACGCAAATGGTTCCCCAATAAATTGGCCATTTGACGTACCGACAGTAGGGAGGTTAAGGTAGTGATTTTCATTTCTACACCTTACTGTATGCAGTGATTTCTAAACGATAACTCTTGCATAACTGTTTATATCTACAAATGCAACGGCATTTTTACAATGACCAATACAAAGCTTCAACAACAACAACTTATACTTCTACGACCACTTCTATAACCATAACATTATTTCTTCTTTCATTACCACTACGCCCTAAACTGAGAGAGAGAGAGAGAGAGAGAGAGAGAGAGAGAGAGAGAGAGAGAGAGAGAGAGAGAGAAGAGAGAGAGAGAGAGAGAGAGAGAGAGAGAGAGAGAGTTTTAGTGTGTTTTTTTCTCCCAACAACAGCTAAGGTCCTACGGAGACGGGACCTCAGTTTGTTTAAACAGTATTTATTAATGATAATGTTCAATACATACATACATGCAAACATGTACAATAATGAACGGGACCTCGGTTTTAAAACTCATCCGAAAGTACATGTATGTAGTAGCCTGGGATCGAACTCAGGATAGCGCGTGTATGAGGCCTCTAGGCTTAACCACTACACATCAAAGGCTTCTGAGAGAGAGAGAGAGAGAGAGAGAGAGAGAGAGAGAGAGAGAGAGAGAGAGAGAGAGAGAGGTTCACAAACATGTAAATTCAACAAGGAAAACTCAACCTGTACAAAAAGATTTTCTTCGATGAACTGGCCTCGGTCGATAGCTCAGTCGGATGCGCGTCTGACTGGTGTTCATGAGTGCGTGGGCTCGATACCTGCCGGGGTCGGCAACATTCTTTCGTGGAGATTGATCTCCCTTCACCTGATTCAAGAAAGGCGGTTGTCCGTTCCGATCCCGGAAGAAAAAATTATCCCTATTGGCCCCTAACTGAGGGATGTGACACTACCGCATCCCTATAACGATGTAGCGAGGGTATATATCTATTTGATAAACATAAAGGTGAAGGAATGGACTATATGTGGCCATTACAGTGGGCATTGGGACTATAGGTGGCCCAGCAATGACACTTCAGCGAGGAACAGGATTATAGGTTGTCTGACAATCACACTACAGAGAGGAACGGGACTACAGGTGGTCTGGCAATGACACTTCAGAGAGGAACAGGACTATATCGGTGGTCTGATAATGACACTACAGAGACAGAAAGGACTTTAGGTGTCTTGCAATGGCAGTACAGACAAGAACTGGACTTATGGTGGTCTGGCAATGACACTACATTGAGAAACGGGACTATGCAGGTCTGGCATTGACACTACAGAGGGTAACGGGACATTAGGAGGTCTGAAAATGACACAACAGAAAGGAACGGGTCTATAGGTGGTCTGTCAATAACACTACACATTGTTTGTTTGTTTGTTTGTTTGTATTGGAGTTTAACGGCTCAGTCAACACTATTTTAGGTCATTTTGAGCCGGTCAGTTACCTATCCACACTTTCTTGGGCAGGCTTATACGTAAGCGGTTAACCAGTTCAGTGAACATTCTTACGCCAGAAACTGACAACTGCCCTTCTTGAATCAGCGGAAGGGAGATAATGACCGTAGAAAAGATAACACTACACATGTAAAAGGGACTTGAGGTGGTCTGCAAATGACCTACAGAGAAAAAAGGGGCTTGAGGTGGTCTGCAAATGACCTACAGAGAAGAAAGGGGCTTAAGGTCGTCTGGCAAAAACAACACAGTGAGGAACAGACTTTAGTAGATCTTTAGTATGGTGCCATTGCTAGGACACCATGATCCCCATTCCTAACTTGTTTCATCTCCAGATCACCTATAGTCCCGTTACTCACTGTAGTGTTAGACCACCTATAGTCCGGTTCTTCTATATACTGTCATTGCCAGACAACGGATAGTGCCGTTCCGCTCCGCCCATTTTCAGACCATCTAATGTCCCGTTCCTCTATAAAGTGTCATCGTCAGACCATCATCTAATGTCCAGTTCCTCTATGTAGTATCATTGTCAGACCATCTAATGTCCCGTTCCCCTCTGTAGTGTCATTGTCAGACCATCTAATGTCCCGTTCCTCTCTGCAGTGTCATTGTCAGACCATCTAATGTCCCGTTCCTATCTGTAGTGTCATTGTCAGAACATCTATTATCCCGTTCCTCCATGTAGTGTCATTGTCGGACCATCTAATGTCCCGTTTTTCTCTGGAGTGTCATTGTCAGACCATCTAATGTCCCGTTTCTCTCTGTAGTGTCATTGTCCGACCATCTAACATCTCATTCCTCCATGTAGTGTCATTGTCAGACCATATGATGTCCCGTTGCTCTCTGCAGTGTCATTGTCAGACCATCTTATATCTCGTTCCTCCATGAAAGGTCATTGTCAGGCCATCTAATGTCCCGTTCCTCCATGTAGTGTCATTGTCAGACCATCTAATATCTCGTTCTTATCTATAGTGTCATTGTCAGACCATCTAATATCTCGTTCCTCCATGTAGTGTCATTGTCAGACCATCTAATGTCCCGTTCCTCCATGTAGTGTCATTGTCAGACCATCTAATATCTCGTTCCTCCATGTAGTGCCATTGTCAGACCATCTAAAATCCCGTTCCTCCATATAGTGTCATTGTCAGGCCATCTAATGTCCCGATCCTCAATGTAGTGTCATTGTCAGACCATCTAATATCCCGTTCCTCTTTGAAGTGTCATTGTCAGACCATCTAATATCCCGTTCCTCCATATAGTGTCATTGTCAGACCATCTAATGTCCCGATCCTCACTGTAGTGTCATTGTCAGACCATCTAATATCCCGTTCCTCTTTGAAGTGTCATTGTCAGACCATCTAATGTCCCGTTCCTCCATGTAGTGTCATTGTCAGACCATCTAATGTTCCGTTTCTCTCTAGAGTGTCATTTGCAGACCATCTAATATCCCGTTTCTCTCTGTAGTGTCATTGTCAGACCATCTAATATCCCGTTCCTCCATGTAGTGTCATTGTCAGACCATCTAATGTTCCGTTTCTTTCTAGAGTGTCATTTGCAGACCATCTAATATCCCGTTTCTCTCTGTAGTGTCATTGTCAGACCATCTAATATCTCGTTCCTCCATGTAGTGTCATTGTCAGACCATCTAATATACCGTTTCTCTGTGTAGTGTCATTGTCAGACCATCTAATGTCCCATTCCTCTCTGTAGTGTCATTGTCAGACCATCTTATATCCCGTTCCTCTCTGTAGTGTCATTGCCAGGCCATCTAATGTCCCGTTCCTCCATCTAGTGTCATTGTCAGACCATCCAATGTCCCGTTCCTCTTTTAAGTGTCATTGTCAGACCATCTAATGTCCCGTTCCTCTCTGTAGTGTCATTCTTATACCATCTAATATCCCGTTCCTCCATGAAGTGTCATTGTCAGACCATCTAATGTCCCGTTTCTCTCTGTAGTGTCATTGTCAGAGCATCTTATATCCCGTTCCTCTCTGAAGTGTCATTGTCAGACCATCTAATGTCCCGTTCCAATCTGTAGTGTCATTGTCAGACCATCTAATGTTCCGTTCCTCCATGAAGTGTCATTTTCATGCAATCTAATGTCCCGTTCCTATCTGTAGTGTCATTGTCAGACCATCTTATATCTCGTTCCTCTCTGCAGTGTCATTGTCAGACCATCTTATGTCCCGTTCCTCCATGTAGTGTCATTGTCAGACCATCTAATGTCCCGTTTCTCTCTGTAATGCATTGTCAGACCATCTAATATCTCGTTCCTCCATGTAGTGTCATTGTCAGACCATCTAAAATCCCGTTCCTCCATATAGTGTCATTGTCAGACCATCTAATGTCCCGTTCCTCAATGTAGTGTCATTGTCAGACCATCAAATATCCCGTTCCTCTTTGTAGTGTCACTGTCAGACCATCTAATATCTCGTTCCTCAAAGTAGTGTCATTGTCAGACCATCTAATGTCCCGTTTCTCTCTGTAGTGTTATTGTCAGACCATCTAATATGCCGTTTCTTTCTGTAGTGTCATTGTCAGACCATCTAATATCCCGTTCCTCAATGAAGTGTCATTGTCAGTCCATCTTATATACCGTTTCTCTGTGTAGTGTCATTGTCAGACCATCTAATGTCCCGTTCCTCTCTGTAGTGTCACTGTCAGACCATCTAATATCCCGTTCCTCTCTGTAGTGTCATTGTCAGGCCATCTAAAGTCCCGTTCCTCCATGTAGTGTTATTGTCAGACCATCCAATGTCCCGTTCCTCTTTGAAGTGTCATTATCAGACCATCTAATTCCTCTCTGAAGTGTCATTCTTAGACCATCTAATATCCCGTCCCTCCATGAAGTGTCATTGTCAGACCATCTAATGACCCGTTTCCCTCTGTAGTGTCATTGTCAGAGCATCTTATATATCGTTCCTCTCTGTAGTGCGATTGTCAGACCATCTAATGTCCCGTTCCTACCTGTAGTGTCATTGTCAGACCATCTTATGTCCCGTTCCTCTTTGTAGTGTCATTGTCAGACCATCTAATATCCCGTTCCTCCATGTAGTGTGATTGTCAGACCATCTAATGTCCCGTTTCTCTCTGTTATGTCATTGTCAGACCATTTAATGTCCCGTTCCAATCTGTAGTGTCATTGTCAGACCATTTAATGTCCCGTTCCTCCATGTAGTGTCATTGTAATGCCATCTAAAACCCGTTCCTATCTGTATTGTCATTGTCAGACCATCTTATATCTCGTTCCTCTTTGCAGTGTCGTTGTCAGACCATCTAATGTCCCGTTCCTCCATGTAGTGTCATTGTCAGACCATCTAATGTCCCGTTTCTCTCTGTAGTGTCATTGTCAGACCATCTAATATCTCGTTCCTCCATGTAGTGTCATTGTCAGACCATCTAAAATCCCGTTCCTCCATATAGTGTCATTGTCAGACCATCTAATGTCCCGTTCCTCAATGTAGTGTCATTGTCAGACCATCTAATATCCCGTTCCGATTTGTAGTGTCATTGTCAGACCATCTAATGTCTCGTTCCTCCATGTAGTGTCATTGTCAGACCATCTAATGTCCCGTTTCTCTCTGTAGTGTCATTGTCAGACCACCTAATATCCCGTTTCTCTCTGTAGTGTCATTGTCAGACCATCTAATATCCCGTTCCTCCATGCAGTGTCATTGTCAGACCATCTTATATACCGTTTCTCTGTGTAGTGTCATTGTCAGGCCATCTTATGTCCCGTTCCTCTCTGTAGTGTCATTGTCAGACCATCTAATATCCCGTTCCTCTCTATAGTGTCATTGTCAGGCCATCTAATGTCCCGTTCCTCCATGTAGTGTTATTGTCAGACCATCCAATATCCCGTTCCTCTTTGAAGTGTCATTGTTAGACCATCTAATGTCCAGTTCCTCTCTGTAGTGTGATTCTTAGACCATCTAATATCCCGTTCCTCTCTATAGTGTCATTGTCAGGCCATCTAATATCCCGTTCCTCCATGTAGTGTGATTGTCAGACCATCTAATGTCCCGTTTCTCTCTGTTATGTCATTGTCAGACCATTTAATGTCCCGTTCCTCCATGTAGTGTCATTGTAATGCCATCTTAAACCCGTTCCTATCTGTATTGTCATTGTCAGACCATCTTATATCTCGTTCCTCTTTGCAGTGTCATTGTCAGACCATCTAATGTCCCGTTCCTCCATGTAGTGTCATTGTCAGACCATCTAATGTCCCGTTTCTCTCTGTAGTGTCATTGTCAGACCATCTAATATCTCGTTCCTCCATGTAGTGTCATTGTCAGACCATCTAAAATCCCGTTCCTCCATATAGTGTCATTGTCAGACCATCTAATGTCCCGTTCCTCAATGTAGTGTCATTGTCAGACCATCTAATATCCCGTTCCTCTTTGTAGTGTCATTGTCAGACCATCTAATATCTCGTTCCTCCATGTAGTGTCATTGTCAGACCATCTAATGTCCCGTTTCTCTCTGTAGTGTCATTGTCAGACCACCTAATATCCCGTTTCTCTCTGTAGTGTCATTGTCAGACCATCTAATATCCCGTTCTTCCATGCAGTGTCATTGTCAGACCATCTTATATACCGTTTCTCTGTGTAGTGTCATTGTCAGGCCATCTTATGTCCCGTTCCTCTCTGTAGTGTCATTGTCAGACCATCTAATATCCCGTTCCTCTCTATAGTGTCATTGTCAGGCCATCTAATGTCCCGTTCCTCCATGTAGTGTTATTGTCAGACCATCCAATATCCCGTTCCTCTTTGAAGTGTCATTGTCAGACCATCTAATGTCCAGTTCCTCTCTGTAGTGTGATTCTTAGACCATCTAATATCCCGTTCCTCTCTATAGTGTCATTGTCAGGCCATCTAATATCCCGTTCCTCCATGTAGTGTGATTGTCAGACCATCTAATGTCCCGTTTCTCTCTGTTATGTCATTGTCAGACCATTTAATGTCCCGTTCCAATCTGTACCAGACCATCCAATGTCCTGTTCCTCTTTGAAGTGTCATTGTCAGACCATCTAATTCCTCTCTGAAGTGTCATTCTTAGACCATCTAATATCCCGTCCCTCCATGAAGTGTCATTGTCAGACCATCTAATGACCCGTTTCCCTCTGTAGTGTCATTGTCAGAGCATCTTATATATCGTTCCTCTCTGTAGTGCGATTGTCAGACCATCTAATGTCCCGTTCCTACCTGTAGTGTCATTGTCAGACCATCTAATGTCCCGTTCCTCTTTGTAGTGTCATTGTCAGACCATCTAATATCCCGTTCCTCCATGTAGTGTGATTGTCAGACCATCTAATGTCCCGTTTCTCTCTGTTATGTCATTGTCAGACCATTTAATGTCCCGTTCCAATCTGTAGTGTCATTGTCAGACCATTTAATGTCCCGTTCCTCCATGTAGTGTCATTGTAATGCCATCTAAAACCCGTTCCTATCTGTATTGTCATTGTCAGACCATCTTATATCTCGTTCCTCTTTGCAGTGTCATTGTCAGACCATCTAATGTCCCGTTCCTCCATGTAGTGTCATTGTCAGACCATCTAATGTCCCGTTTCTCTCTGTAGTGTCATTGTCAGACCATCTAATATCTCGTTCCTCCATGTAGTGTCATTGTCAGACCATCTAAAATCCCGTTCCTCCATATAGTGTCATTGTCAGACCATCTAATGTCCCGTTCCTCAATGTAGTGTCATTGTCAGACCATCTAATATCCCGTTCCTCTTTGTAGTGTCATTGTCAGACCATCTAATATCTCGTTCCTCCATGTAGTGTCATTGTCAGACCATCTAATGTCCCGTTTCTCTCTGTAGTGTCATTGTCAGACCACCTAATATCCCGTTTCTCTCTGTAGTGTCATTGTCAGACCATCTAATATCCCGTTCTTCCATGCAGTGTCATTGTCAGACCATCTTATATACCGTTTCTCTGTGTAGTGTCATTGTCAGGCCATCTTATGTCCCGTTCCTCTCTGTAGTGTCATTGTCAGACCATCTAATATCCCGTTCCTCTCTATAGTGTCATTGTCAGGCCATCTAATGTCCCGTTCCTCCATGTAGTGTTATTGTCAGACCATCCAATATCCCGTTCCTCTTTGAAGTGTCATTGTCAGACCATCTAATGTCCAGTTCCTCTCTGTAGTGTGATTCTTAGACCATCTAATATCCCGTTCCTCTCTATAGTGTCATTGTCAGGCCATCTAATATCCCGTTCCTCCATGTAGTGTGATTGTCAGACCATCTAATATCCCGTTTCTCTCTGTTATGTCATTGTCAGACCATTTAATGTCCCGTTCCAATCTGTACCAGACCATCCAATGTCCTGTTCCTCTTTGAAGTGTCATTGTCAGACCATCTAATTCCTCTCTGAAGTGTCATTCTTAGACCATCTAATATCCCGTCCCTCCATGAAGTGTCATTGTCAGACCATCTAATGACCCGTTTCCCTCTGTAGTGTCATTGTCAGAGCATCCTATATATCGTTCCTCTCTGTAGTGCGATTGTCAGACCATCTAATGTCCCGTTCCTACCTGTAGTGTCATTGTCAGACCATCTAATGTCCCGTTCCTCTTTGTAGTGTCATTGTCAGACCATCTAATATCCCGTTCCTCCATGTAGTGTGATTGTCAGACCATCTAATGTCCCGTTTCTCTCTGTTATGTCATTGTCAGACCATTTAATGTCCCGTTCCAATCTGTAGTGTCATTGTCAGACCATTTAATGTCCCGTTCCTCCATGTAGTGTCATTGTAATGCCATCTAAAACCCGTTCCTATCTGTATTGTCATTGTCAGACCATCTTATATCTCGTTCCTCTTTGCAGTCTCATTGTCAGACCATCTAATGTCCCGTTCCTCCATGTAGTGTCATTGTCAGACCATCTAATGTCCCGTTTCTCTCTGTAGTGTCATTGTCAGACCATCTAATATCTCGTTCCTCCATGTAGTGTCATTGTCAGACCATCTAAAATCCCGTTCCTCCATATAGTGTCATTGTCAGACCATCTAATGTCCCGTTCCTCAATGTAGTGTCATTGTCAAACTGTGTCAAACTGTGTCAAATAAGTAGAAAATTATGACTGTTTTTAATATAACATATTGCAATATTTTTTGCTCGATTCACTTGTTCATCCCATAATTTCTACAAACAAGTATGTTTGTTGTCTTTTTGTCATTTTGTTTGTTCAAATGGCGTTTTGATTGTTGTGAATAAGTTTATGTCGTTCGAAAATGGCAAAATGTACCCTTAAGTATAGATTATATGATTTTTGTGAAAGCGGGTTCTTGTTAGAGGAACATGCTGTTTATCTGTTGCAGTCTTTTATTTCTTAATCTAAAACCAGCGTTTTTGCATTTATATAAATAAACGAATCGCTTTTCCAATCACGAGTAGAGTATAATTTAGCCATTATTTGGCACTAAGCAACTACGAACTCGAACTGGGCCGAAATTGTTTGTCGCGATTCGAATGCAAGGGAGTAATTATTATTCTCACTACCGTACGGAAAAAGTTACTGTTCGCGGTCTTGATTTCGGTAAAACGTCACGATGACTGCTTCTCTATTATTGATCCATGTTGCAGAGACGCTTTTTGCATTTTCATAGACAAACTGTCTGACAGTTGGCGCAAAATAAAAACATCGAGTACCAATCTTCTGTTTACCTTCCGGCAGCGTTATTTGACAGAAACAGGTAAGTTTTCGTTTATTTCCAGTATTTCCATGGTAGTTCCGACTCGCAGTGTGTGATACAATCAAGCATGAATTAATGCCTGATGGGGGCCTTGGGATTCCTTTTCTTCCTTTACTGCAACTCCCTCACACAAGGTTTATGTGCAGGTGTACATTACACTCGAAGGAGGGGTTCGCAGTAAACAGAGATAGATAATTAAAAGGAGCACTAAAAGATTTTGAAGGGCATCGTAATAGGAGCATCATGTGTTTTTCTCATAGGGAAATGCACAAGTGACTTACTTAAGTACAAGGAGATTATAGGCAGCGATAAAATGCCTTATACAACAACAACAAGATAGATAATATTGGAAGGTATATTTTATTTGTGCAGGGGAATGTTCTCCCTGCATAAGGGGCCTCCAGTTGACGTCCCGATCAGAAGGACTGTGCACTTTGTGGCATTCATCCCTGCAATTGATGCCAGAGGTCCCGGGTTCGATCCCCCGCAGCAGCGATCAAATTTCGGTGTCCGAACACGCTCCATTGGCATCATTTGCAGGGATGAATGTCACAAAGTGCAACATCCTTCGGATCGGGACTTTAACTGGAGGCCCCCTGTGCAGGGAGAACCATCCCATGTGCAGGTTAAAGAACCCTACCGTAATTACATGGTTACTGTGTAGGCTTTCATCCTTCAAAACCTTTAGTGTATGTAATGTACACCTGCAAGTAATGGCGAAATGTGACCGATCACTGTATCAGTAGAAAGAAAGAAAGTGTAGCAGTTCGGACACCACGATGTTCTTACGTACAGCAGTCTCATTATCTGGATGAAGAAGAGAGCAGTTAGAGCCTGACTTGGGACCAACGGCGATAGATCAGGACACATCCATGAAAGACACTAGTCGCATGTCATTTGTAAACATTGTCAGTTAAAGAAGTGTTTCTTTGACATGCTTCTTGTGTACCCTTAAGACAGCTATTTTGATTTGGATCTGTTCATGAACAACCAGATTGAGACGGATGTTCGTACGACCCTGCAGATCCCAGCACATGACTGGCAGATGTAGATTACTTGGTTAACAGACAAATTTACTGTCCATGGGATCTGAACTCGAATATTCATGATAACAGAAAGTGGTGCAGCACTTTGGTGTAGTGGTAGCGCATCGGATTTGTGATCAAGAGGTTGCGGGTTCAAGCCTTACGCTAACGAAAGTGTTGTGCCCTTCAGCAAGGCACTTCATCCACATTGCTTAAAAAAAATAAAAAAATAAGTACTGGTTACCACCCAGGAAATCCTGCTCGTAATGCTCAGATGTGAGCGAGTAGCAGTATAAATAGGAGAAAAGAAAGAAAAAAAAGTATTTGCGATTCAGATAAAGAGAAAAGATGGGAAAATTGTGACAATATTTTTGACTATTCAAAAAAGATTTTATGGATAACCGTGAAGTGCCATATTGTGATTGTTCCAACAAGCACCCACAACTTTCCCTTTTTAGCTCTACTGTTACATAGTGACAAGGTGAGCTTTTGTGATCACTTTTCGTCTGTTGTCCATGTGTGCGTCCGTAAACAATTCTTCAAACGACATCTCCTAAACCACTGATCAAATTTTGACCAAACTTCACAGGAATGATTCTTATCTGGACCCCTTTCAAAGTTGTTCAAATGGTTCCGCTCTTTTGCACATCTAGGTCACAGCAGCCAAATATAGATTTTTTTCACTGAAAACTTGAAAAATCTTCTCTGAAACCACAAGGCCCAGGCCTTCGATATTTGGTATGAAGCTTCATCTAGTTGACCTCTACCAAGATTGTTCAAATTATAGCCTCCGCCCCAGGGGCCTTTGGTTTTACATAGGCTTACATTGGGAAAATCTTTAAATATCTTCTTCTCTGAAAATGCAAGATATTTGGTGTGAAGCTTCAACTAGTGGACCTCTATCAAGATAGTTCAATTTATAGCACTAGGGCCAAAAATGCCCCCGCCCCGGGGCCCTTTGGTTTTTTCATACGCTTATATAGGGAAAATATTTATAAAATCTTCTTCTCTGAAACCACAAGGCCCCGTCTTTGCTATTTGATATGAAACTTCATCTACTGGACCTCTACCAAGACTGTTCAAATTATATCCCCAGAGCCCTTTGGTTTTACATAGATTTATAGGGAAAATTTTTAAAAATCTTCTTCTCTGAAACCGCAAGTCCCAGTTCTTTGATATTTGGTGTGAAGCTTCATTTAGTGAACCTCTCAAGATTTTTCAAATTATAGGCCTAGTGCGATAAATGCCCCTGCCCTGGGGGCCTTTGGTTTTACAAAGGCTTATATAGGGAAAATCTTTAAAAATCTTCCCTGAAACCGCATGGCCCAGGTCTTTGATATTTGGTATGAAGCTTCATCTAATGGAGGGCTACCAAGAATGTTCAGATTATACCCCTGGGGCCAAAAATGCCACCGCCCCAGGGGCCTTTGGTTTTGCATAAGCTTATATAGGGAAAATCTTTAAAAATTTTCTTCTCTGAAACCGCAAGACCCAGGTCTTTGGTATTTAGCGTGAAGCTTCAGCTATTGAACCTCTATCAACAGTATTCAAATTATAGCCCTAGGGCCAAAAATGCCCCCACCCCGGTGCCCTTTGGTTTTATAGGCATATATAGAGAAAATATTTAAAAATCTTCATCTCTGAAACCATAAGGCCCGGGTCTTTGATATTTGGTATGAAGCTTCATCTACTGAACCCCTCCCAATATTGTTCTAATTATAGCCCTAGGGCCAAAAATGCCCCCGCTCTCGGGCCCTTTGGTTTTACATAGACTTCTATAGGGAAAATCTTTAAAAGTAGAAGTAAAACAAAGATCAGGAATTGATACAATTAACTTACTCCACCCATAAAAGACACCAAAGGGAAAGAAATACAAACATTAAGCGACCAGACCATAATGGAAACCTAAACAAAGGAAGGCCATAAGGACAGTTACTTTCCCACAAAATGGCCATATGGCCATCCAAAACCAAAAGACACAAGTGATACACACAGTAAGTAACAAACAACAACATAAATAAATCGCCACAGAAGAGCCGCCTTGGAACGGTCAGTGGAAGATTTCCACTGGGGGGCTTAAATCGATTTTACGTGGCCACAATCCTCGCCCTTACTTCCGTCGCGATTTAGACAAATAATTTGTTCAGTCCGCATGAAGGCCTCCTAACTCATCAGTGCAACATCTCCGTGAACACAAAAATCAAAGAACCACAGAGGTGAGACAACGGTGAGGACTCGACAGCAAGAAACCACTGAAATGCTGGAGCAAAAGAAAACCAACAGTTAAGACTCCGATGAGCCCGACCAGAGACAGAGACAGAAGGCCTGTATTTACTGGCCTTCAAAAATCTTCTTCTCATTAACATTATAGGGAAAATTTTTCAGGGAATAGAAATTTTCCCTGTATAACAGGGAAAATGTTTAAAAATCTTCTTCTCCGAATCCGAGATTGTTCAAATCATAGCCCTTGGGCCAAAAATGCCTCCGCCCCGTGTCTTTCGGTTTTTACATTGACTTATATATAGGGAACTTTAAGAAAATCTTCCAATCAGAAACCGCAAGGCCCAGGTCTTTGATATTTGGTGGACCTCTATCAAAATCAAGTGGACCTCTATCAAAAGTGTTCAAATTATAGCCGTAGGAAATAGAAGTCAAGGCAATGAAAACATTTGAAATCTTCTTGTCTGAAAGGAGAAGGCCAAGCTCTTTGATAATTGACATGAAGCTTCGTCTTGATGATTTCACCAAGATTGTTCACATTCTCAGTGGGAATTATTTCTCTGTGAGAAATATCGTTTTTCTTTTTCATAAAAAATCCTGTATTTACTGGGTAAAAATTTAATATACATATTTATTTCAAAATTTCTATGACAGGCAATACATATATACATACAATAATAAGTCATAGGAACGAAAGCTTAATAATGTTGATGGGGACATTAACACATTGTATGCTAGTAGACTTTTCCACTGCCATACGTTGGACAAGTCCATTTGTCATATAAGGGGGTCAGGCCTATTTTTTTGTTAGGGAGCCAACAACAGATTGTTTTAAATAGAAACTTAAAAAATATTCACCTCTGAAACCAGGCCTTCAATATTTGGTGCGTAGCTTCATTTAGTGGACCTCTGCCAAGATTGTTCAAATTCTAGTCCTGGGACCAAAAATGCCCCCACCCCGGAGCCCTTTCGTTTTACATAGACTTACGTAGGGAAAAGCTTTAAAAATCTTCTTGTCTGAAACCAGAAGGCTCAGGTGTTTGATATTTGGTATGAAGCTTCTTCTTGTAGACCACTATCAAGATTGTTCAAATTATAGCTCTGGGGCCCCTGGGTTTTACATTGACTTATATAGGAAAATTCTAAAAAAGAAAATCTTCTCCTCTGAAAGCGCAAGCAAGGCCCAGGTCTTTGAAATTTGGGGTTTAGCTTCATCTATTGGACCTCTACCAAGATTGTTCAAATTATGCCCCTGATGCCAAAAATTCCCCCGCCACGCTAATCGGCCTCCCACTGTGCAAGTTGATCCAGGTCATCTTGTAAAATAAGACATTCAGACGGAGAATATATACAGGACACATTATCAACAAACAAACTGACTGATGACCTGATATTATCAGTCAGATCATTTATGAAAACTAAGAAGACCGGTCCAAGGACTGAACCTTTGGTGGGGGGGGGGGGGCTCCAGATAAAACAGGGACTTGATCAGATGCTTGGCCATCAAGTACAACTTCTTGTGAGCCCCCAGAGAGCCATGAGCTTATCCACCTATGTGTGGATCTGCTTATCCCATAGTAGTCAAGTTTTTTTTAATAGCCCTCTGTGAGGTACCTTCAATTTTGTCAAAGGCCTTGGCGAAGTCTATGATGATCAAGTCTGTCTGTTTGTGGCCACGATTTATGTTCCCATCCAGATTGCCCACAATGTCTTGGTAAAATTGAACAGGTTGCATTTCGCAAGACCTTTGACTTCGGAAACCATATTCACTGGTGAAGGGTTGTCTGTGGAAGTGTCACCAGTAAACAATTCTGATTCTGACAGCAAGAATGCTCACAAAGGCTATACAGTCAGCAGTCAACAAGAATGCTCTCAAGTAAAGCTATACAGAACCAAAAATGTTGTCTGTTTCAACAAGGGACGTAAGTTAACCCTTATCTTACTGAATATTCATTTAAGCCACACCATTTCTGTCTATCAACCAATCAAATTACTTGATGTAATTTATTGCTACAAATTCATAAACTGAATGCTAAACAGTGTAGATCCTGATTAGGTCTGGATCTATGCTGTTTGAAAATATAGGGGTTGTCGTGAACAGCAAGATATGGGTTAAAGCATATTGGTAAAGTGGCTTACAATTATTCACTCGGACTTCAAGTTCAGGTAGGTTAAAACACTATCATCTTTGCTTTTAAACATTAACTGACCGGTAATGTTCATGTCCGTATCTAGGCTGTGCCTAAGTTCATATTATTTTTTTTTTTTCAGTGTAAGATCAATTTTTATTTCACTCATGAAATCCAAATGAAGTATTTTCACTCGTGGCGAATTACTTATTTCTGTGTTCATTCGGTAAAATAAAAAAAAAATCTGTTAACTTGTTTTATGTATGAAAACATTGTGGGTTAGAGAAGTTGCGTTTCTTTTTCAGTTCAGTATATGATATAGGTGACACCTGAACTGCAGCTGATGGCAAGATGTATTAACCCTTTTTGTACCAAATGGAATCTTCCTAATTATATATAGCAGGAGTCCACTTCAAAATTTAGGGGTGTCAGGTTGTGTTTTCTTCAAAATTTATTTGGTAAATGGCCGAATTTTTAGCCTCGATGAGGCGGTTCTAACGTGTACCCACAATCTATATTTTGAGCAGAAATCGAGGCGGTTCTAACGGGTGCCCACAATCTATATTTTAGAGCAGAAATAAGAAAAATATCAGAATTTTTCATTTCAAAATTTTCGTTTTTTTTCGGCGGTAAAGTTTACAATGTATTTGTATAGGCGTGTTTTCTTAATGTATGTTATCTTTTGAACGTGTTCGGCGATACAATCGATATATGAATAACATAATCTTATACGAGTGGTCATTTGATATGAAATTTATGAAACGCTACAGGGCGCGTGTCATAATTTTCACATGCCGAGTCAATTATAAATTTCACATGAAATACACTCGTTCAACATCCTCTGTTTGTAATTTGAATTTTTTCTGTATATGAGAGGACTGGTTAGGATTTACACCTTCATGGATGGTAACTGCTTCAAAATATTTTCTCTTTTCAGTAGGTTTACTTGAAGGGCAATTCTTTCTCCATTATAAATATGGGCCTGACTATATGGGTCTTTTAGGATGTCTTTATTGCTATAAATGACCCTCGGCATACGGTATTCAACATAATCATCGCACGTGCTCTAATAAACGCACACTTATATTTATTCAAAAATATATTTTCATGGCAATTTAGAACACAGCATGTTTCACCCTGTTCAAATCAGACAAATTAAGCTATTACATTCACTTATTGTTTAAGTAAATGAAAGTGCACGCAATAATAAGGAATTGATACAATTACTTCACGCCTCCCATCAGAGACACCAGAGGGAAAGAAACATGACATGAAGTTACTAAACCTAAAAAAAAAAACACTAGCGGATAACCGGAAGGACAGTTACTTTCCAGCAAAATTCCCAAACGGCTTTCCTAAGCAAAGGCATGTAAAGACTAACTAGTAACGAATAATTAACCACGACAGAAGAACCATATACCCCTATCTATATCTCAAAGACCCGATGGGCGGGGCGATAGAGGGCGTGATTTATTTTAGGATGAAAGTAGGTCAGCATATTAATTCGTTTCTACAACACATTCACATTCATATTTTCATTTTCATTTTTTATGACTAACGTTTTATTTTTTTTATTTTTATTCATGTTTTGTTTTTCTTTTTGGTGTTTAACGGCCCATTCAACACTATTTTAGGTCATTTTTTAGCCTATCCACACTTTTCCTGGGCAGGCTTATACGTAAGCTGTTAACCAGTACAGTGCACATTCTTTCGCCAGAAACTGACAACTGCCCTTCTTGAATCAGCGGAAGGGAGAGAATGGCCGTAGAAATTTTATTTATGGTAAAAATATTATTACACCACGTTAACAAGTCTGTGCAGCCTTCTAAACCCACTTGATTTAATATATAGTAAACTGAGGTTTACAGGGGTATACATTATTTTACTTATTTTTGCTCCAATCCATAGGTTGTGGGTACTTGTTAGAACCGCCTCAACGAGGCGGCTCTAACGAGCACACACAACCTATTTGTGGAGTATATATGAGAAAAATATCACACATTTATCTTCAAAATGTTGCCATTTTGAAGATATGAAAGAATGCTTTATGTTACACGGTAAATGGTCTATGTTACCAGCGCCCATCGGGGCTTGAAGAAATATATGGGCTGCATGATGCTTCCACGCAGAACTGAATCCGGTCCGCACATGCACTAGTGCTGGTAAACCGCTTAGAGGATCTAAGCCTGCTCAGGAACCGCGGTGCGAGGCGGACCGTCCATGCTAATAAACCCCATTGGTTTCATTGGGCGACAGGGCTTGAGATGTCATTTCATCTCTATGTCGGGTAAAAGTCCCACAAAATTGGAAGCAACGTCTCCAAAATGACCTTTACAGTGTTGACGGGGACGTTAAACCTCAAATCAAACAAACAAAACTCTATGTTACCAGTAATTATATAAAGTCGACCAGTGCTCCAGGACATAGGTTGTGGGTACTTGTTAGAACCGCACCAATGAGGTGGTTCTAACGAGCACCCTAAGCCTATGTTTGGAGTATAGATGAGAACTATATCACACATGTTCATCAAAAAGTTGCCATTTTGAAGATATGGAAGAATGTTCTTTGTTTAAGAAATAGATCAGCTCTAACTGTGATTTGTTGAGTAATAAATCACAGTTTGGAGGTCAGTTGTAAAGTAGATCAAGTCGCGAGCACGTAGCGCGCGTGATTTGTCCACTTACAACTGACCGACAAACAGTGATTTATTACTCAACAAAACACAAACTATAGCTGATCTATTTCGATTCTAACAGGCTGAAAATCGGCAATAATGCTGTTGTTTCCTTCAAAATTTCACACGTTTTCGCCATTGTTAGAAGAAATCCCACTAAAATCATCAACTGAAACACAAGCATTTACATGTATACCCTTTTCTAATGTTTTCGATGCAAGAATATGACGTTACACCGTCTAACGTCAAGGAAATCGACTAGTGATGTCATAATTTGGCAGTTTTTAATGACGTCACTCGTCACGCTCTTCTTTGTCGGGGTTTGTTGTAGAATAAAACAGTTATTTTTTCATTGCGAATATAGGTGCGCTGTGTTAGAATACACCATAAAATAAATGCTATTATATAAAGTCTTCAAAAAAGATTAATTTTCTTATAGCCTTTATTACAAACGTAGTTGCTTCTCGAGTAAACGTTTGTACAAGGTATGTCTTTCAAAAACACCCGAAATGTCTGAAATAGAAACAAACTATACTACTCAAAGTTTGATAGGGATCACTTTTTTAATGCAAAATAAATTTTGGTTAAATTAATCAGCTGAATGCTAATTTGATATATAATGATAGAAAACATATCCTTCACAAAGACTAGTGATTAATTTTGTCAACTGGCACTTCATTCAAGCGTGACAACAGCAAACGTCTAGGCACCCACAAAATTTGCCGTAACACGAAGGGATTTGGACAATTGATTTTTCACAAATTTCCAAATTTGTTTTGACAAAATTGCCTAATAACGTGTATGGCGTCCACGGGCATCAATTACAGGACGACATCGCATGCACATGTTAGTAATCAGAGTGTGTATCAGTTTTTGTGGAATCAGCCTCCATTCAGCAACCAGTGCATCTTTGAGCTCTTGTAAAGTCCTCGGATGCACAGATCGGGCTAAAACAGCACGCTGTAGCATGTCGCACGCATGCTCAATCGGATTTAAGTCCGGTGATCGAGCAGACCAGTCCATACGAACGATTGTCTCGCGTTCCAGATAGGCATCAGTGACGTGAGCACGGTGGGGACGGGCATTATTGTCCATTAGAATAAAGTCATGTCGATAGCACCGGCGTATGGTCTCACAAACTGATCAAGAATCCCATTACAGTACCTAACTGCCGTTAACGTTCCGTTTTCAACGACATACAAATCAGTTTTACCATTCACGCTTATCCCAGCCAAACCCAATGACTGATCCCTTTCCATAGCGGTTATGCTCTGCCACATTCAAGTCATCGAATCGCTCTTTAGACATTCGCCACACTAATTGACGTTTATCAGTGATGTCTTTACAGAATCTGGACTCATCAGTAAACAATACTGGCGTCCAGTCACGAATCGTCCACCTGACGTGAGTTCTGGCAAAGTCCGACCGGTCTTGCACGTGCTGTCTCGTCAACGGAACACGTACAGCAGGCCTCCTGGCATTCAGTCCGGAATCGTGGTGCCTGTTTTTGACAGTTTGTGTAGAAATTAGTTCTCCAGTTCCGTTCCTAAACTGGTTATTCAACAGCGTATAGCGCTCAGGAACCGTTCACGTCGAGACTGAATCAAAAATAAACTGTCCTGACGTTGAGTTGCAGCCCTTTCTCGACCGCCGCCGTGTCTGTGTGAAGGATTCCCGTGGGAAAGATGCCGACTCTACATTCGGGAAACCACGGTCTGCGACACATTCAGAATCCCAGCAACACGACGTTGAGAGACGCCAGGTTCCAACATTCCGACGCCACGGTTCATTTCTTCGGGGCTCAGGCGGTTTCTTAACTGTCCCCTAGGTATTTTAAAGTTTCACAAATCAAATGAATTCCTTTTTACGCTTAGTAAAGGAACACTGACAAGTTTGATTTTTCTGTTGGAATGCAGTGTTACGCAAGATGTTTGGGGTGCATGAGTTCATTTGCTGAGTGTGAGAAGTGTGCACTTTCATGTGTACTGAATTGCACATGATATTTATCAATATTCGGAGTACAAATTCTGTCATGAAATTTTAATTTTTCAGTGCAAAATTTGGTATATAAAAAGTGATCCCTATCAAACTTGAGTAGTATATTAGAGAGTTCTTATTTCTCATCAATCATAACATCATTCAAGATACCGCTCATTGTTTTGATTTGTTTGAATAGGGGTTTAACTTCCCCGTCAACAATATGTAAGTCATTTTGGAGACGTTGTTTGATTTAAGGTTTAATGCTCCAGTCAACACTGTATATGTCATTTTGGGGACGTTGCTTCCAATTTTGTGGGATTTTTACCCGACATTGAGGTGAAATAACATCATAAGCTTGGTCGCTCAATGCATGAAACCAATCCGACTCGCACTGCATTGCCCTCTAAGCGGTTTACCAGTACTCGTGTGCGGTCGGTTTCAGCTCTGGGTGGAAGCATCATTCTTCAAGCACCGATGGGCGGGGGCCGTCCAATAGGGTTTGCAAGCATAGACGGTCTGACTCGCGCCGCTTTGCCTGGGCAAGCTGGGCAAGCTTAATCCTCTAAGCTGTTTACCAGTACTCGTTGCATACCGCTTATTGTAACAAATTTTAAAATACGCTATACGTTTCTTGTTAATGCCTAAGCGCACCGTATTATTATTAGGCGACTACGGTTCTTTAAAAGATGTATTTGTTTCAAATGGGCTTCATCATCAGGCTTTATTCTAAGCTTTTGAAAACGAACAGAATCTTCAACCGAACAGGGACAGATTTATATTTTGTTTGCAGGGCGTCTTTTTGTATTTTTAATCCCACACCTGTAAGCAAATAGTGAAGGCACTAATGAGACTTTTGGATCGTCACCGATATGGCTACAAATACACAGCGTAAATTAAAAGTTGAAAGAATGTCTCCAATATAGGGATCAACCATGTTTTTTCATGCATTAACAAGTTGCCCCCGCCCATAGGGGCTTGAAGAAATATATGGACTGCGTGATGCTTCCACGCAGAGCTGAATCCGGCCCGCACACTAGTGCTGGCAAACCGCTTAGAGGATCTAATAAAAATCAAAAATGAGTTCCTTAAGAAGCAATGAAAACATTCATAAGAAAGAAGATGGGTCATACTACGTAGTTTCGGCTAATAAAGCCTCATCAGTGACCCTGTAATGATCCGACAACGAAAGCCAGAGGAAACATACTGCAATTTTGCGAATTTCGAATAGGCAGTCGATTCAAAGACTGATATAATTCAAAATGGGGTCCAAATAATTAAAAAAAACTGTCTAGAATATGAGTCGAAACCAATAATTTATTTCTGATTTCTCAGAATATTCACGCTTTTCTCAAAGGATCAAAAGTAAAATATAAACTGCACTATGGTTGATGTACGGGGCGACGTTTTACGGCAGCCACACGGCACAACACCAGCTGCAGTGAAGGCAAATAAAAATCAAAAATGGGTTCCTTTAAGAGCAATGAAAACATTCATAAGAAAGAAGATGGGTCATAGTACGTAGTTTCGCAAGCCTGTCCAGGAACCGCGGTGCGAGGCGGGACCGTCCATGCTAATAGCAACCAACCAACGAGTTGTTTGCCGCCGAAGGCGGCAAACAACGAGAGTTGGTTGCTTAACGGTAACACGTGTATTTATTTATGAACATACCCCACCCATTCAAAACCTCAAAAGCCAACAGGACTAAGGCCAAAAATTTCTTCGTACTTCCGGTTTTACAGCTTCCTGTTGCCGGAAGTAAACCTGATTGGATAAAGCTTGAACTTCCTTGTTACCATGGACGCACGTTCATCTTTTCGAAATAAACAAACTTGGCTGTGCTATATCAACTCACAATACAACTTTTTCCCGTTTAACAGCTACATCAGAATCAGAATTCTGACATCTAATTCAATGATAAAAACGTGTCTTCTTTACCCTTTCGCTGGTATATTCCACTGCATGAGGTAGTACTACAAATACAGTGTCACAGACCGTGTCAAAACTAATAGCCGTTAGTGTTGGCGAGAAGACGTAAACAAATGTTTTCCTGCTGTGAAATGAGTGAATAAAATAATACAGTAGGTACATTTTTCTTGAAACATCTTGCTTAAAAATTGGTGTTTCAGTTCAATGTACCTGTTGTTAAAATACAGCCAACAATGCTCAGAGAGGATTTTTCCACTACAGTCGAAGAAAATCAAGGCCGGACTCTAGCTCTTGTCGAAAATAAGCATGCAGCTACCAGGCTACAAGCTCGAGATAGTACATGAAAGAAGAAAGCTCTACACACTGATGGCCAGGATCACAGCAATAGGTGAATTGGGATCCAAACATCTTGTTCAAACTTTGGTGTTTCATTTCAAAGTACGGTAGCCTATACCTCTTGTTTTAACAAAGCAGCATTGGAGGTCACAGGAGTGAAATGTCTTGCAATTTCAGAAGACACTCCCAGGTATCCAAGTTGTAAATATGAATGCTATGTGATGAGTGACTGTTTCAAAAACTTTACAAAGGTGTTCTCGAATTTGACCCCTAGCCCCCACCCTAGGGCGTAAACCCAGAGGTCTGTTCTCTTTGAACATTAGAAGACCCTCCCAGTACGACTGGCTAATCTGACAGAGCTGAAAAGATAATCAATTACCATTCCTGTCATTGCGATCGATAATCAATTAGTAATCACTGAAGATTTAGTCATAATTTTACCTGCCTGGCTTTCTGTCTGAGCGTGACTCCTACCATATGCTGTACTTTGCCATATGTATTTGGACAGACAGACCTGAGAAAACAATGTAGACCCAGATGAGACGCCACAGAACACCGTGTCTCATCTGGGTTTGCACTGGTTGTCACTCATACAGCTATTTTAGGCATAACTTTGGGAAGTAAATTGTACGTATCAAATAATCGATTGCAAGCAAATCAGTAATGATATTCATTTGTGTGGAATTTATCCATCGATAATAATCGATTATCCAATTGATCGTACCAGCCTTACCTCCCAGGTACTTAAGTTCCAAATATGAGTGCTCTGTGATGAGTGACTGTTGAGATATAAGCATTTGAAAAACTTTACTGCAGTGTGACGGGAACGCACACGCAACCAAGCACATCCTAGGTGACAACAATAGCTCTCCATGTACTTCGTACAGGCAAGCTAAAAATCACTTGCATAGCAAACATTTGGACTTGCCCTCATGGAAGTTGGGCAATGGACTTGTCAGGCCCTGCTTAATAGAAGTTCTCATTTAGTACTGCATTAAAGTGTTTGCCTGAGCTAGACTTTAGAATTTGTCTGGCACTTTAAGCATTTCATTTTTTCTGGCTAATAAAAGATCTTTGATAGATAACAGCAATGCATGCATCTATCAGGAAGTCTATACAAATCATTGTGTCAAACCCTGCCATCCAATGAAACCAGTAGGGTTTATATGTATGGACGGGCAGACTCGCACCACTCTGTCTGGGCAGGTTTAGCAGTTTACCAGTAATTCCACAAAAACAAGCAAATATGCCCCTTGAACCCTAATAGTAAAACTGGGGTTTACAGTGGGTAAACCTTATGTTTCGATTTTCCTCTCTAAAATATAGATTGTGGGAACTCGTTAGAACCACCTCAGTGAGGCAGTTATAACTTGTACCCACAATCTATATTTTGAGTCGAAATAAGAACAACATCACAATGTTCCATCTTGAAATTTTCAGGGTTTATTTTTTGCGTTTAAGTTTACATTGTATTTGCATAGGCATGTTTTCGTAATGTAAAGATGCTGTTGATATCGCTTTACACAGAAACACCATGCAGCCCAATATATTTCTCCTGGGGTTAAAATAACTTTGGATCAAATAATAGTTAATCTGGTCCAACTGCCTGTCTTTACTCTTATCTTTTGCCAAGGGCTGACCCATAATGATTGCCGCTTTATTACTTGGACAGCCAAAAAAAAAAAAAAAATTCTATCAATTCCCCAGAATCTCCCCTAAGAACACCTATCTTCATATCTATATTTCTATCTTGGTCCCTTGATTTGCCCTGAAAGCTTGTGGAATGTGTAAAATGCAAAAATATGAGAAAAAAATATAGTGGAGTGTGGTAGCTCAGTGGTTAGTGCACTTGCCTCTGATGCTAGGGGCCCCCACTTCGATTCCCGGCAGCAGTAATAAAATTGCAGTTTCCGAACATGCTCCATTGCCATCATTTGCAGGTATGAATGCCACAAGTGCACAGTCCTTTGGATCCAGACGTTAACTGGAGGCCCCCTGTGCAGGGAGCACCATCCCCTGTGCAGGTTAAGGATCCATACCATAATTACATCAACAACAACAGCCTGTTTACTATGTAGGCAGCTCCATCTTGCGAAACCTGGGGTGTATATACATGTATATGTACACCAGGAGTGTTTTGTTTGTTTGATTTGAGGTTTAATGTCCCCATCAACACCAACCCAAGACCGACAGATTTTGTCTGGTGAAAAGCTGGACCAGGTCAGGTATAGTGAGGTCAGTGGCTGGCTGGTCCGAATGGTCTAGTTGAAAATCTGCCACCAAAGTCATAAAAATCCATGTTTTTAGCTCATTGATTATGAGATGGATTTCTGTTTTCAGTATGTTGCAGCAGCTTTACTATGTAAATATTAATAGAAATATTTGTTTGATTTGAGGTTTAACATCCCCACCAACACCGTAAAGGTCATTTTGGAGACGTTGCTTCCAATTTTGTGCTACTTTTACCCGACATTGAGATGAAATGACATCTCAAGCCTTGTATCCCATAAACCAATATGGATTATAAGCATGGACGGCCTGACTTGCACCGCTTTCCCTGGGCAGGCATAGATCCTCTAAGCGGTTAACCAGGCAGTACTCCTGTGCTGTCGGTTTCAGCTCTGCCTGGAAGCATCATGCAGCCAATCTATTTCTTAAAGCCCCGATGGAGTGGGGCTGGGTGGGGGGGGGGCACCTTGGGGAGATAGATTTCGTTTGTTTAATTTGAGGTTTAAAGTCCCCGTCAACACTGTAAAGGTCATTTTGGAGACTCTGCTTCCGATTTTGTGGGACTTTTACCCAACATCGAAATGAAATACCATATCAAGCCCTGTCGCCCAATGAAACCAATAGGGTTTATAAGCATGGACGGTCTGACTTGCACTTTGCCTGGGCAGGCTTAGATCCTCTCAACAGTTTACCAGTACTTGTGTGCGGGTCGGTTTCAGCTTTGCCTGGAAGCATCATGCAGCCCATCTATTCCTTCAAGTCCCAATGGGGGTGGGGGAGGGGGGGGATAGATTAACTTTATTTGCATTATCTGCTTGTTCCTAGTCTGTAGGTTATCAAAGTTGGAAAAACATGTAACCAGAACACACTGACCTTCAAGGTCAGTGGGGAGGATCTGGTTGCCTGTTTTTCCAATATTGACAATGTGGCAGCAAATAATGCAAATATGGTGAATAGATAGAATTCTGGCATTTCTATCTCTTGAACAGAAATAATAACTCTTCCCTACCCGAAAGTATGGATGCAACTGCAGTTTTCAAAAATAATACTTGTTCTACAAAATACCGATACCATTCTCTGGAAGGAGTGATTTTTTTTTTTTTCGGTCAACTATCTACTGCACAGTTCAAGTTTAACTTTGTTGCTGTCGACCACCTTTGAGACTGTTGAACTTTAGAACAGTCCAAAAGGAGGTCTTAATATAGGAATTTTGCGGTACTACTGCAAAGGTCCATTTAGAATACCTTTTCCTTTAAAAAGACCCACCTAATACTGAATGCACAAAATGGGAGGTTAATAAGCATCAAAACGGTTGGTTGCAGTTAGGTCGCGCCTATTTCATATTAATTTTACCTGCCTGGCTTTCTGTCTGAGCGTGACTCCTACCATATGCTGTACTTTGCCATATGTATTTGGACAGACAGACCTGAGAAAACAATGTAGACCCAGATGAGACGCCACAGAACACCGTGTCTCATCTGGGTTTGCACTGGTTGTCACTCATACAGCTATTTTAGGCATAACTTTGGGAAGTAAATTGTACGTATCAAATAATCGATTGCAAGCAAATCAGTAATGATATTCATTTGTGTGGAATTTATCCATCGATAATAATCGATTATCCAATTGATCGTACCAGCCTTACCTCCCAGGTACTTAAGTTCCAAATATGAGTGCTCTGTGATGAGTGACTGTTGAGATATAAGCATTTGAAAAACTTTACTGCAGTGTGACGGGAACGCACACGCAACCAAGCACATCCTAGGTGACAACAATAGCTCTCCATGTACTTCGTACAGGCAAGCTAAAAATCACTTGCATAGCAAACATTTGGACTTGCCCTCATGGAAGTTGGGCAATGGACTTGTCAGGCCCTGCTTAATAGAAGTTCTCATTTAGTACTGCATTAAAGTGTTTGCCTGAGCTAGACTTTAGAATTTGTCTGGCACTTTAAGCATTTCATTTTTTCTGGCTAATAAAAGATCTTTGATAGATAACAGCAATGCATGCATCTATCAGGAAGTCTATACAAATCATTGTGTCAAACCCTGCCATCCAATGAAACCAGTAGGGTTTATATGTATGGACGGACAGACTCGCACCACTCTGTCTGGGCAGGTTTAGCAGTTTACCAGTAATTCCACAAAAACAAGCAAATATGCCCCTTGAACCCTAATAGTAAAACTGGGGTTTACAGTGGGTAAACCTTATGTTTCGATTTTCCTCTCTAAAATATAGATTGTGGGAACTCGTTAGAACCACCTCAGTGAGGCAGTTATAACTTGTACCCACAATCTATATTTTGAGTCGAAATAAGAACAACATCACAATGTTCCATCTTGAAATTTTCAGGGTTTATTTTTTGCGTTTAAGTTTACATTGTATTTGCATAGGCATGTTTTCGTAATGTAAAGATGCTGTTGATATCGCTTTACACAGAAACACCATGCAGCCCAATATATTTCTCCTGGGGTTAAAATAACTTTGGATCAAATAATAGTTAATCTGGTCCAACTGCCTGTCTTTACTCTTATCTTTTGCCAAGGGCTGACCCATAATGATTGCCGCTTTATTACTTGGACAGCCAAAAAAAAAAAAAAAAATCTATCAATTCCCCAGAATCTCCCCTAAGAACACCTATCTTCATATCTATATTTCTATCTTGGTCCCTTGATTTGCCCTGAAAGCTTGTGGAATGTGTAAAATGCAAAAATATGAGAAAAAAATATAGTGGAGTGTGGTAGCTCAGTGGTTAGTGCACTTGCCTCTGATGCTAGGGGCCCCCACTTCGATTCCCGGCAGCAGTAATAAAATTGCAGTTTCCGAACATGCTCCATTGCCATCATTTGCAGGTATGAATGCCACAAGTGCACAGTCCTTTGGATCCAGACGTTAACTGGAGGCCCCCTGTGCAGGGAGCACCATCCCCTGTGCAGGTTAAGGATCCATACCATAATTACATCAACAACAACAGCCTGTTTACTATGTAGGCAGCTCCATCTTGCGAAACCTGGGGTGTATATACATGTATATGTACACCAGGAGTGTTTTGTTTGTTTGATTTGAGGTTTAATGTCCCCATCAACACCAACCCAAGACCGACAGATTTTGTCTGGTGAAAAGCTGGACCAGGTCAGGTATAGTGAGGTCAGTGGCTGGCTGGTCCGAATGGTCTAGTTGAAAATCTGCCACCAAAGTCATAAAAATCCATGTTTTTAGCTCATTGATTATGAGATGGATTTCTGTTTTCAGTATGTTGCAGCAGCTTTACTATGTAAATATTAATAGAAATATTTGTTTGATTTGAGGTTTAACATCCCCATCAACACCGTAAAGGTCATTTTGGAGACGTTGCTTCCAATTTTGTGCTACTTTTACCCGACATTGAGATGAAATGACATCTCAAGCCTTGTATCCCATAAACCAATATGGATTATAAGCATGGACGGCCTGACTTGCACCGCTTTCCCTGGGCAGGCATAGATCCTCTAAGCGGTTAACCAGGCAGTACTCCTGTGCTGTCGGTTTCAGCTCTGCCTGGAAGCATCATGCAGCCAATCTATTTCTTAAAGCCCCGATGGAGTGGGGCTGGGTGGGGGGGCACCTTGGGGAGATAGATTTCGTTTGTTTAATTTGAGGTTTAAAGTCCCCGTCAACACTGTAAAGGTCATTTTGGAGACTCTGCTTCCGATTTTGTGGGACTTTTACCCAACATCGAAATGAAATACCATATCAAGCCCTGTCGCCCAATGAAACCAATAGGGTTTATAAGCATGGACGGTCTGACTTGCACTTTGCCTGGGCAGGCTTAGATCCTCTCAACAGTTTACCAGTACTTGTGTGCGGGTCGGTTTCAGCTTTGCCTGGAAGCATCATGCAGCCCATCTATTCCTTCAAGTCCCAATGGGGGTGGGGGAGGGGGGGATAGATTAACTTTATTTGCATTATCTGCTTGTTCCTAGTCTGTAGGTTATCAAAGTTGGAAAAACATGTAACCAGAACACACTGACCTTCAAGGTCAGTGGGGAGGATCTGGTTGCCTGTTTTTCCAATATTGACAATGTGGCAGCAAATAATGCAAATATGGTGAATAGATAGAATTCTGGCATTTCTATCTCTTGAACAGAAATAATAACTCTTCCCTACCCGAAAGTATGGATGCAACTGCAGTTTTCAAAAATAATACTGGTTCTACAAAATACCGATACCATTCTCTGGAAGGAGTGATTTTTTTTTTTCGGTCAACTATCTACTGCACAGTTCAAGTTTAACTTTGTTGCTGTCGACCACCTTTGAGACTGTTGAACTTTAGAACAGTCCAAAAGGAGGTCTTAATATAGGAATTTTGCGGAACTACTGCAAAGGTCCATTTAGAATACCTTTTCATTTAAAAAGACCCACCTAATACTGAATGCACAAAATGGGAGGTTAATAAGCATCAAAACGGTTGGTTGCAGTTAGGTCGCGCCTATTTCATATTAATTTTACCTGCCTGGCTTTCTGTCTGAGCGTGACTCCTACCATATGCTGTACTTTGCCATATGTATTTGGACAGACAGACCTGAGAAAACAATGTAGACCCAGATGAGACGCCACAGAACACCGTGTCTCATCTGGGTTTGCACTGGTTGTCACTCATACAGCTATTTTAGGCATAACTTTGGGAAGTAAATTGTACGTATCAAATAATCGATTGCAAGCAAATCAGTAATGATATTCATTTGTGTGGAATTTATCCATCGATAATAATCGATTATCCAATTGATCGTACCAGCCTTACCTCCCAGGTACTTAAGTTCCAAATATGAGTGCTCTGTGATGAGTGACTGTTGAGATATAAGCATTTGAAAAACTTTACTGCAGTGTGACGGGAACGCACACGCAACCAAGCACATCCTAGGTGACAACAATAGCTCTCCATGTACTTCGTACAGGCAAGCTAAAAATCACTTGCATAGCAAACATTTGGACTTGCCCTCATGGAAGTTGGGCAATGGACTTGTCAGGCCCTGCTTAATAGAAGTTCTCATTTAGTACTGCATTAAAGTGTTTGCCTGAGCTAGACTTTAGAATTTGTCTGGCACTTTAAGCATTTCATTTTTTCTGGCTAATAAAAGATCTTTGATAGATAACAGCAATGCATGCATCTATCAGGAAGTCTATACAAATCATTGTGTCAAACCCTGCCATCCAATGAAACCAGTAGGGTTTATATGTATGGACGGGCAGACTCGCACCACTCTGTCTGGGCAGGTTTAGCAGTTTACCAGTAATTCCACAAAAACAAGCAAATATGCCCCTTGAACCCTAATAGTAAAACTGGGGTTTACAGTGGGTAAACCTTATGTTTCGATTTTCCTCTCTAAAATATAGATTGTGGGAACTCGTTAGAACCACCTCAGTGAGGCAGTTATAACTTGTACCCACAATCTATATTTTGAGTCGAAATAAGAACAACATCACAATGTTCCATCTTGAAATTTTCAGGGTTTATTTTTTGCGTTTAAGTTTACATTGTATTTGCATAGGCATGTTTTCGTAATGTAAAGATGCTGTTGATATCGCTTTACACAGAAACACCATGCAGCCCAATATATTTCTCCTGGGGTTAAAATAACTTTGGATCAAATAATAGTTAATCTGGTCCAACTGCCTGTCTTTACTCTTATCTTTTGCCAAGGGCTGACCCATAATGATTGCCGCTTTATTACTTGGACAGCCAAAAAAAAAAAAATTCTATCAATTCCCCAGAATCTCCCCTAAGAACACCTATCTTCATATCTATATTTCTATCTTGGTCCCTTGATTTGCCCTGAAAGCTTGTGGAATGTGTAAAATGCAAAAATATGAGAAAAAAATATAGTGGAGTGTGGTAGCTCAGTGGTTAGTGCACTTGCCTCTGATGCTAGGGGCCCCCACTTCGATTCCCGGCAGCAGTAATAAAATTGCAGTTTCCGAACATGCTCCATTGCCATCATTTGCAGGTATGAATGCCACAAGTGCACAGTCCTTTGGATCCAGACGTTAACTGGAGGCCCCCTGTGCAGGGAGCACCATCCCCTGTGCAGGTTAAGGATCCATACCATAATTACATCAACAACAACAGCCTGTTTACTATGTAGGCAGCTCCATCTTGCGAAACCTGGGGTGTATATACATGTATATGTAATGTACACCAGGAGTGTTTTGTTTGTTTGATTTGAGGTTTAATGTCCCCATCAACACCAACCCAAGACCGACAGATTTTGTCTGGTGAAAAGCTGGACCAGGTCAGGTATAGTGAGGTCAGTGGCTGGCTGGTCCGAATGGTCTAGTTGAAAATCTGCCACCAAAGTCATAAAAATCCATGTTTTTAGCTCATTGATTATGAGATGGATTTCTGTTTTCAGTATGTTGCAGCAGCTTTACTATGTAAATAATAATAGAAATATTTGTTTGATTTGAGGTTTAACATCCCCATCAACACCGTAAAGGTCATTTTGGAGACGTTGCTTCCAATTTTGTGCTACTTTTACCCGACATTGAGATGAAATGACATCTCAAGCCTTGTATCCCATAAACCAATATGGATTATAAGCATGGACGGCCTGACTTGCACCGCTTTCCCTGGGCAGGCATAGATCCTCTAAGCGGTTAACCAGGCAGTACTCCTGTGCTGTCGGTTTCAGCTCTGCGTGGAAGCATCTATTTCTTAAAGCCCCGATGGAGTGGGGCTGGGTGGGGGGGGCACCTTGGGGAGATAGATAGATTTCGTTTGTTTAATTTGAGGTTTAAAGTCCCCGTCAACACTGTAAAGGTCATTTTGGAGACTCTGCTTCCGATTTTGTGGGACTTTTACCCAACATCGAAATGAAATACCATATCAAGCCCTGTCGCCCAATGAAACCAATAGGGTTTATAAGCATGGACGGTCTGACTTGCACTTTGCCTGGGCAGGCTTAGATCCTCTCAACAGTTTACCAGTACTTGTGTGCGGGTCGGTTTCAGCTTTGCGTGGAAGCATCATGCAGCCCATCTATTCCTTCAAGTCCCAATGGGGGTGGGGGAGGGGGGGATAGATTAACTTTATTTGCATTATCTGCTTGTTCCTAGTCTGTAGGTTATCAAAGTTGGAAAAACATGTAACCAGAACACACTGACCTTCAAGGTCAGTGGGGAGGATCTGGTTGCCTGTTTTTCCAATATTGACAATGTGGCAGCAAATAATGCAAATATGGTGAATAGATAGAATTCTGACATTTCTATCTCTTGAACAGAAATAATAACTCTTCCCTACCCGAAAGTATGGATGCAACTGCAGTTTTCAAAAATAATACTGGTTCTACAAAATACCGATACCATTCTCTGGAAGGAGTGATTTTTTTTTTTCGGTCAACTATCTACTGCACAGTTCAAGTTTAACTTTGTTGCTGTCGACCACCTTTGAGACTGTTGAACTTTAGAACAGTCCAAAAGGAGGTCTTAATATAGGAATTTTGCGGTACTACTGCAAAGGTCCATTTAGAATACCTTTTCATTTAAAAAGACCCACCTAATACTGAATGCACAAAATGGGAGGTTAATAAGCATCAAAACGGTTGGTTGCAGTTAGGTCGCGCCTATTTCATATTAAACCCTATTGATTTCATTGGGCGACAGGGCTTGAGAAGTCATTTCATCTCAATGTCGGGTAAAAGTTCCACAAAAGTGGAAGCAACGTCTCCAAAATGACCTTTACAGTGATGATGGGGACGTTAAACCTCAAATCAAACAAACAAATCATGCACTAACATTTGCCGGTACCGAGGAAGCTGTTGGAACATGAGGCCGCTAGGCCGAATGTTCAAATATCTTCCGAGGGATCCGGATGATCGTTGTTCTTGCATAACTTCCGATTCCGACAGCAATTTTTGACGAAAACGCCCAAAAGCTCCACATAAACTCCATATAAACTCTTCAAATGCGACCGGCGAACCAACATGGCGGCCAGTTCAAAATGTTGTTTACAATGACGTTGTAACGCAGTAACCATCTGACGTCATCATAGAACCCTAAAACGCTACGTTCAGGGGCCAGTTGTTCAAAACTAACGGCATCGTTAGTTAACGTATCGTTAAAATTTTTATCATTTAATATGGCAAAAGTACTAATATTTGTTGAAAGAATGTGAGCAGCTTTTGCAAATGCAAAAGCTGTGGAGAGTTGCATAAGGCGAGCGCTTAATTATAGCGCCTTGAAGCGCTTTGTCCGTGCTATGGAACGCTCTGCTCGATTGAGGCGCTTTCGAAAATGTCTGCTAAAATGGAACGATTTTCAAACCCGAAAAATTCTCAGAAAAAAAAAACGTTTCGCCTGGTTGCTATGCAACGTAGAATAAGGCAGCTCCAAACACTGTTACGAATCTCTACGAAACGCTTTTTTGAAACGTACCGTTGCATAGCAAAGCGCCACAAAGCGCTCTGTAGCGCTCGTCTTATGCAACTCCTCATTGCTCACATTTTTTCAGCAAAACTAACAAAATTTAGATATTGTACTTCCTAGAACACTTAACAATATGACCATCAACGAGCTTGTTAAGCTAACAATGGTTTGAACAACTGGGCCCAGGGCGATAACGTTACGTCGCTCAACGTAACTTAAACAAAGCAACGCCAGTCTTCAAACAACACGCGAATTTCATGATTTGAACATGGTTTTTGCTGTTTGAGCACGGCTTTCGGCGTTGAACGTCTGTTCGGTACGTTTTCCGGAGTGTTCAAATTGCGCGAAAGCAGACCATAAGTCCATAGCTTAAGCCCATTGCAAAACACAGGTGTATTTATGCAGAACTGAAAAAAAAAAAAAAAAAAAAAATCGGCCCAGGTAAGATTTGACTTAAATATTTATACTACATCTTAGGTAATCAATTGAAAAAGCAAGTAAAATATTACAATTTATTATTAAGACCATTTAACGTATAAAATAGACGGAAAAATATTTAGATATTTCAAATTGAAATTGATGTACCAGGTTGTGATAAAATTTGTTGTTGCCCTTATGTGGGGATTCACGTACAGTGAAATTCCACTGTTAAGACCACCTAAAGTAAAGACTGTTTCTGCTTTGAAAACCTTATATAACCCATTTAGTATCGGAAGCCCCAAAACGGGTACCCCGACACACAATGCAAACCCAGATCGGACGCCGCAGAACGCGGCGTCTGATCAGGGCCTACACTGTTTGCAAAAAGTTCAGTCATAGAACGTGGCGTCTGATCAGGGTCTACACTGTTTGCAAAAAGTTCAGCCATCCATTTTCCAAACGAAATTTGAAGAAAACGCAACCTGGCACCCCTATATAGATTTTGAAATGGACTCCTGCTATATATAAGGAGGAAGATACCATTTGGTATAAAAATAGTTAGTAGGTCTTTGTGTTTTCTGCATACATTGTCCTTTTGGATCACTTTTGACATTGTGAAAACACGCCTATACAAATACATTGCGAAAAAAAATAATAAAACATTTAAGATGAAAAATTGTGATAATTTTTCTGCTCAAAATGTAGATTGTCGGTACATGTGAGGCGGTTCTAACGAGTACCCACAATCTGTATTTTAGAGCAGAAATAAGAAAAATAAGGTTTACCCCAGCAAACCAAGTTTTACTCAGAACAGTAGACATATAGGGATAAAATAGACTTTAACATAACAAATAAATTACATCATGTTAACAAGTCCGTAAAATTGAGACCCACCTAAACCCAACTTTGTACAAAGAAAACTGGGGTTTACGGGGGTATACCTGATTTTTTCTCAATAAGGCGGTTCTATCGAGCACCCACAGCCTATTTTTGCAGAATAAATAAGAAAGATATCACGGATTTTCATAAAAAATATATAGCCCTTTTGGAGATGTGAACAAATGAACAATGGAGGGTGGGGATGTCTAGGGCTGTCAGGTTTGTAACGAAAACATGTAGCTTTGACACTGGGAGTATGGCTGGCATATTTGGAATATGATAATCTCTCAAGTAAAGAAGGTAGAGAGGAGACAGTAGGCTTATAATGTTACACAGTGTTCTCAGTACCAGCATTCCTACCCATCATGAAAATTTTGACCCCCTCGAACCCAACTTTTATATAGTAAAACTGGGGTTTGTAGGGGTAAACCTTATTTTTCTTATTTCTGCTCTAAAATATAGATTGTTGGTACTCGTTAGAACCGCCTCAATGAGGCGGTTCTAACGAGTACCCACAATCTATATTTTAGAGCAGAAATAAGAAAAATATCACAATTTTTCGTCTTCAAATTTTCATTTTTTCGGCGATAACGGTTAAAATGTATTGGAATAGGCGTGTTTTCATAATGCGACTTCGCCCAATATAGAGGCTGTAGAAATCACGATTCATTAACATTTATTAAGGATCTTTCTGCCTTCAATCATTCAAACCATTTGGTCTTGGAATGCCCCTGTCACCACCCCAACGCCCCGACTGGATCAAATGCAGTGTTCTTCTTTCAGTGCCGGGAATAGTGGAGTAAAGTGTCCTACTCCGACGAGGACTGGGTAATCATCCCGAAAACACGCCTATATAATTTTGACCCCCTTAAACCCCACTTTTATATAGTAAAACTGGGGTTTGTAAGGGTAAACCTTATTTTTCTTATTTCTGCTCTAAAATATTGATTGTGGGTACTCGTTAGAACCGCCTCGATGAGGCGGTTCTAACGAGTGCCCACAGTCTATATTTTGAGCAGAAATAAGAAAAATATCACAATTTTTCATCCTAAAATTTTCATTTTTTCGGCGATAAAGGTGGCAACGTATTTGTATAGGCGTGTTTCACACGGGGTATTCGACTACCTGGAACGCAGACGGATACCAAAAACGCCGACGGAAAAACAACAACAAACATTCGTGGTGAGTTGAACAAATCGCATTTTACGGGCATATATCAAATAGATGCCCACAGATGTTGATAGCAATCTGTTTCGCAGTGTTTCGGAATACTTTCCACGAACTGTGGATGCAAATCCTTCTGTCAATGACGAATTATGACCTATTTTATTCGGCAAAATATAGATGCTTGATGCAAGTCGACAGTTTTTTTAGTTTTACAGCAATAATTCGTATATAATTTCCAATGTTTCCTGAATAGCATAAAATACTAATGTATTGAGTACCTGCCATGCGTTATTAGAATTAGCAAAAAGCAGGATTTTAGAATTATAGATGTGAATTTCTTGATGAGGGTGTTCGAATAAGGATACCAATGACGACCCGCACAGATACCACGCAATGCAGACGGCACAAAGTTATGGTTACCATTGACGTGGAAACCACAAGCGTGAAAAATAAAAAAAGGAGTAAAATACATTCTGTTTTCGTTTAATTGGAAAGTTAATCTAGACACTGAGTCTTACCACAGTGTACCTCGACCAAAGAGGGTATTCTCGATGTAGAAGGGA
Source organism: Lucinisca nassula (assembly GCA_963580285.1). Taxonomy (NCBI): domain Eukaryota; kingdom Metazoa; phylum Mollusca; class Bivalvia; order Lucinida; family Lucinidae; genus Lucinisca; species Lucinisca nassula. The sequence continues at coordinate 14,966,397 of OY757016.1, forward strand.
AGGCAATGACCAGGAATCGATACGATTGCCTTTCCCTTTTCGCCAAAAGACACCAACGTGACGGTTTGTCTTAATACCACATGTGGGCCATATTCGCGCATATGACTTTATGTAGCGCACATGACCCGTCAATTCTTATTAGGTGTCATAAATCTGTGATTTCATAATGTTAGATACTTTTACGATCAAATAGGCACGATTTGTAATTTTCCTTAGGTATATTAATAGCGTAGTCCCACAAAACAACCATGGACATGAATTCAGTCCTTCTCGCTACCTTTAGTCCACGCAGAGTACTTTTAAATTCATTATTTTGACAGATAAATATGAATATACAGTCGAACTTCAACGGCTCGAACACTTTTGGGACCAAGAAAATTTGTTCGAGACAACGGTGGTTCGAGCCACAGGGGGTTGATCTTTGAGCTAGGGGAGGAGACCGAATACGGACATATTTTCAGTTTTCTTCAAAATAAATGCATGTTGTGTGTACATTACATTACTTGTGAGTACACAAAACATACATTTTCAAGATCAAATTAGACAATTATACAAACTATATTTATATCTGCAGTTATGGCATTTTTTTTCTAGGGACTCAAGAAAGAGTTCGACTCGGCCGTAGTAAATGGGCCATCAGTGTTTGAGTCATCGAAGTTTCACTGTACATTAAATTTCAAAACAGATCGTTTGTTGTTTTTTTTTTTGGTTTTGGTTTTACGGCCCTTTCAAGATTATTTCACTCATGTCGAGCCGATCGTTAATCAGAGGTGGGCGAAAACCGGAGAAAAACGACATGAGCTTCCGTTGCAGAACTAGGCGTCTCACATGTGACCCGAGCCAGGCTCGAACTCAAAACAGATCGTATTAGAACTGTACGAGTTTGTTTCATTATTTTTACAGATAAATATGATTATACATTATTGCAATGCCCATAGGAGCTTGAAGAAATATATGGGCTGCATGATGCGTCCACGCAGAGCTGAATCCGGTCCGCACACGAGTACTGGTAAACTGCTTAGTGGATCTAAGCCTGCCCAGGCAAAGCGGTGCTAGTCGGACCGTCCATGCTTATAAACCCTATTGGTTTCATAGGGCGACAGGGCTTGAGATGTCATTTCATCTCAATGTCGGGTAGAAGTCTCACAAAATTAGAAGCAACGTCTCCAAAATGACCTTTAGAGTGTTGACGTGGACGTGAAACCTCAAATCAAACAAACATTATTGCAACGATGTTAATATGGGGTTGTTCCAGTGTGTGGTACGTGTTGGTAGGATCGGGTCCTACGAAATTACAAATCGGTCTTATCAGATAAACAATGTGAAATTTATAGAAAAATTTCGGGAAAGAATGACGCACCTGAACGAATGGCAATATAATTAACCCATATATGCCCTCTTCTGGGATATTAGCAAACAGTGCCGATCCAGATCAGACACGGCGTCTGATCTGGGTCTACATTGTTTGCTAAATGAAAATTCATTTTTGTAAAATTTGCCACAAATAAAAACAAACCTGACAACCTAATAATAGGAAGTGACAACTCCAAACTTACTAGGTGGAAGACTCCATGTCACATATGGATTAAAACATACGAAGAATAGTTTGTTTCCATCACCCCACCCCCTTTAGCAGAAAAGAATGAATGCCTAAACAGTTGTCCAAAATTAAATATTGCCAGGATATTTGTTTGTTTGAATTGAGGTTTAACGTTCCCGTCAACACTATTTAGGTCATTTTGGAGATGCTGCTTCCAATGTTTTGGAACTTTTACCCGACATTGAGATGAAATGGCAACTCAAGCCCTGTCGCCCAATGAAACCAATTGGGTTTATAATTATGGACGGTCCGACTCGCATCACTTTGCCTGGGCATGCTTAGATCCTCTAAGCGGTTTACCAGTGCTCGTGTGCGGTCGGTTTCAGCTCTGCGTGGATGCATCATGCAGCCCATCTATCTCTTCAAACCCCGATAGGCGATTGCGTTTGAGTTTTACGTCCCCACCACCAACAAGATCATATGGAGACGGAACCTCTGTTTAAAGACTCGCCCGAAAGTCTGGTGAAGCCCGGAATCGATCCCACGACCACTGGTTTGCGAGGCGAGTAGATTTTCCTCTGCACCACGGAGGCTTCTAATTGACATATATGGGATATAATACCGAAACGGAATGAATACAAAGTACCTGCATGTAAAACATGGTGTTTTGACAGATGCCTATGCACAGTATGCCGAGATGAGACCTCTCATTGGGAGCTGTCTATATCTCGCATTTTGATGATTTTAATTGAAGCATCTTTACGGAACCCGGGAAGGGACATGATTTGTTTTAATATGTTGGGCGAACAAGATATTAAGTTGTGCGAACAAGATAATATGTTGTGCGCACAAGATATTATCTTGTGTAGACAACATAATTTATCTTGTGTGGACAACATAATTTATCTTGTGCGGACAACATATTATCTTGTGCGCACAAGATATCTTGTTCGCCCAACATATTATCTTGTTTGCACAACATAGAGCTTGGGAAGTTGTGCGAACAAAATATTATCTTGTGCGCACAACTTATAAAATAATAAAAAAATCTTGTCCCTTCCTGGGTTCCGTACATCTAACATAATAGCAACTGTGCATTTTTATTCGCAAAATTCAAAGATGAAAGTGGCAGAAACTAAGGGCGTAAGTGTAAATCTTTGGTCAGCTGTCTGAGCGATTAAGCTGTGTAATATGACAATGCAGATCAAGTTGAGACGCCGCAAAATCGGTGATTTGTCTACGTACACCGTTTGCTTAAACGGCCAGTCTGTTTGAAAAAAACTTACAACAAATAAAACAAAGGAGAAACCCGCCTGTCAAGTACTGTTATGTGGAAGATTCTGGTTGTCATATATGGGTACATGCATCATGAAAGGCGCCTGCGACCAGATAAGAATCATATCAACATGTGTAGCTGTACAATCTGATTGCTTTCAGATGCATCTCGGTGCAGAAATGATTTAATATGACATGTGATGGAATGAATGCACAACATGTCTAAATATTTCGAACAAACAGTGTCATGAGTGTCTAGAGTTTGCTAAGAATGACAGAAATTAAGAAGTATCACGCATTTTGTGCAATAGCCTGCAGATGCACAACAGTTTTTAAACACGAACAGGTTGGAGCAACATCTATCCGTCAGCAGTTGAAACCTGCTTTCTCACGAACAGTTTTGACGGATTGCATTCACATTTCCTATACACGATCGTCTCGGATAAAATCCGCCACTTTTATTTGTGAAGCGGTTCTTCTTCTTCTTACTACTACTACTTCTGCTACTACTGACAATCCGTTGCAGAACTTGGCGTCTCAAATGTGACCCGCGCGAGGTTAGAACCCACAGCAGTGAGAGACGATATGGTTAAGATAGACTATCTGAACGAAACCGCCAACAAATGCGGACCTTTAGAAGTTTAAATGGGCATATACATATATTTGCACAAGAACCACCACTGTCGATCAGACTTTTTTAGTTTCCTGCCTCTTCAGTTTCCTGCCCTTCACAAACATCCGAAGAAAAAACTTGCTTGGGTCTAGAGATAGGCTTCTAAATAGAATAACGGAATGAAACGTCAAACATTAGAATACTTGCATGAAACCTCGAACATTTTTCAGCCGATTTGTGGTCTATCTGGAAAATCCTCTATGAATGATTTATCTGGAAAATCCTCTGTGAGTTGTAATTTCTCTTTTTTTCTCCCGACCGAATAGGTTCGGGGGATATAGCGATCAGCCTGGGGTCTGTCCGTCCGTCCGTCCGTCCGTAGACGCAACCTTGTGATGGCCATAACTCCTATACCCTTTGCGATTCATTGATAGTTCTTGGCACAATTGTTCACAAGGCTGAGACGGCGTGTCATGCGCAAGAACCAGAACTCTGGATGCCATTCTTTTTGAGTTATCTCCCTTTTTAATAAAATAGAATGATTACTTTGTGGTGGCCATAACTCCAATATCCTTTGAGATATATTGATGACACATGGCACAGCTGTTCACAAGGCTGAGACAGCGTGTCATGCACAAGAACCACAACTCTGGTTGCCATGGTTTTTGAGTTATCTCCCCTTCCAATAAAATAGAGTGAATACCGTGTGATGACCATAACTCCAATACCCTTAAAGATATATTAATGATACCTGGCACAGTTGTTCACAAGGCCGAGACGGTGTGTCATGCATAAGAACCACAACTCTGGGTGCCATGGTTTTTGAGTTATCTCCCCTTCCAATAATATAGAATCACTACCTTGTGATGGCCACATATTTATGGTACTTGGTACAGTTATAAATGAGTTTAAGCAGGTGTGTCACGTGCCAGAACCACAACTCTGGGTGCCCTGGTTTTTTAATTATCTCCCCTGACATTATAACCTTGTGATGGCCACTTGTATGCAAGGTTGAGACGGCGCTTCATGCCTAAGAACCACAACTCTGGGTGCTATGATATTTGAGTTATCTCCCCTTCCAATATAACAGTCTGATTACCTTGTGATCACCGTACCTCCAATACCATTTGACATATATTGGTGGTACTTGATGCAGATGTACATGAGGTTAAGCAGGTGTGTCATGCTCAAGAATTACAACTCTTGGTGCTCTGACTTTTGAGTATTCTCCCCTGCCAATATAACCTTGTGATGACCATAGCTCCAAACCCCTTTGAGATATATTCAAGGAACTTGGCGCAATTGTATACAAGGTACAGAAGGGGTGTCATGTGCAAGAAACACAACTGTTGGTGCTGTGGTATTTGAGTTACCTACCTTTCCAATATAACAGTATGACCAGCTTCTGATCATCATATCTCAAATACCCTTTGAGATATATTGATGGTACTTTGTACAGAAATACATGAGCTTTAGCAGGCATGTCATGCGCAAGAACCACAATTCTGAGTGCCCTGGTTTTTTAATTATCTCACCTGACAGTATAATCTTGTGAATGCCATAACTGCAATAACTTTTGTGATATATTGCTGGTTTAATTCTGGTGCACTTTCTATTGGTGAACAATCTTCTGAAGGCCATGTTGGCTTTTGGTCGGGGGGATTTGCCATCTCTTCGATGGCTATTTTTTATTACTTTATTCAATAAAATGTGGAACTATTATAGTAAACAAAATATTAGAATCAAGGAAAGGCTCTCTGACTGTTCCTCTTCATCGGTTATCTTCTGAAGACACTTATGTAAGTACAGGAAACATGAACTATCCAAACATTTCCTGAAATGGAAGTCGTTGAAATTCATAATCCCTATACCAGACACATGCAGAGAGAGAGAGAGAGAGAGAGAGAGAGAGAGAGAGAGAGAGAGAGAGAGAGAGAGAGAGAGAGAGAGAGAGAGAGAGAGAGAGAGTAACCATTTACTCGTCTTACGCTATTTTCACCATCCTTGTTTATATACGGCATGGGAAATATTCAACACTGTTCATAACCGTGCTTTTTGGATCTCAAAATTAAGGAGATATGGAAGTAGGCATTGATTTAGCCATTAATTGTAAATCCGTCATTGGTATCAATCGTCTGCGTTTCATGGTAACATCAAAGAAATCCGTCTGTCGTAAATATTACCTTCTTTCAGCATGGTGCACTCAAGTCCATGCTTATTGCTGCCCGAGCAACGTATGGCACAAGTATATAGGAGTTTATTTTTGAACAAGGACTATTTCTCTTTCAAGCTACAATAACATCTTTGGATAAATCGGTTTCATTTCTGGTACTTACACTAATTCTTTTAGAAAATGTGCATGTTTTGCATTTTAGTTGTCTGTAAAGACGCTTTCCTGTAATCTATCGAAGCTAAAAGCACCATTACGAAATAGCTGTGACAGATCCGGAAGAATACAGCAAAAAATCAAAACTGATTTTTTTTAATAGGGTCGCAAAAAACATGATTTTATCGACTTACCCTCTTTCAAATCCAAGGTAAACAGTCGGCGTTTTTGGTATCCGTCTGCGTTCCAAGTAGTCGAATACCCCGTGTGTGTTTGCGTAATATAACTTTAACATCACGAAAACAAGCTTTGAACCCCACTCTTATATTGTAAAACGGGGGTTAACATGCAGGGGTAAACCTTATTTTTCTTATTTACTCCTCTAAAATATAGATTGTGGGTACGCGTTAGAACCGTCTCGATGATATTTTGAGCAGAAATAAGATAAATGTGACAATTTTTCATGCGAAAATTGTCGTTTTCCGGCGGTAAAATTTAGAATGTACATGTATTTGAATAGGCGTGTTTTCGTACTGAATGTCACAGGTGTTGATTTGTTTGTTTGTTTGATTTGAGGTTTAACGTCCCCGTCAACACTGTAAAGGTCATTTTGGAGACGTTGCTTCCAGTTTTGTGGGACTTTTACCCGACATTGAGATGAAATGACATCTCAAGCCCTGTCGCCCAATGAAACCAATAGGGTTTATTAGCCCCTCGCACTGCGGTTCCTGGACAGGCTTAGATCCTCTAAGCGGTTTACCAGTACTAGTGTGTGGGCCGAATTCAGCTTTGCTTGGAAGCATCATGCAGCCCATATATTTCTTCAAGCCCCTATGGGCGGGGGCCTGTCACAGGTCTTGAAGAAAGGTGTTTAGAGAATAATCGGGATTGCAAAGACATACACTACTAACATGTTAAGTGAATCGGACACCGTGGGAACCATTAACCCATTGTATGCTGTCACATGTTGGACAAGTCCATTTGTCATTACAGGGGTGCTGAGTCCTTTTTTATCGTTTCTTTTCTATTTTTGACGTGAAAACTTGATAACAAACAGTGTAGACCCTGATCAGACGTCGCATGCTACGTTGTCTGATCTGGGCCTCCGTTGTTCACCCATGCCTCTTTTACTGGTTTCCATATAAGAATGGGTTAATACATAACGAAAACATGCCTATACAAATACATTATAAACTTTACCGCTGAAAAAACGAAAAATTTAACATGAAAAATTGTGAAATTTTTCTTCTTTCTGCTCAAAAATATAGATTGAGGGTACTCGTTAGAACCGCCTTATCGAGGCGGCGGTTCTGATGATTACAAACAATCTATATTTTAGAGCAGAAATAAGAAAAACAAGCTTTACCCCTGTAAACCACAGTTGTCAATATAAAAGTGGTGTTCAAAGGGGTCAAAAGTATATAGGCTTGTTTTCGCGATGTTTCCTCGAGATAGAACAAGTGCTAAAACGTACATTGTGGATTCTAGGTAGAACCCCGGTTCTAACGAGTACCCATGATGTATATTTGCAGCAGAAACACGCGTACTTTGAAAATATGAAATATGTAAGAAAAATCTCGGTAGATGTGTTTTGTTGTTTTGTTTTTTGTTATTTTTTTTATGTCGACCGTGACATTTTTATGGCCATTTTTTTAACCTACTTACTTTAACATTTTCTAGCATTTTTAATAAAATATTACTTGAATGCTTTCTGGTTTGAATTTAGCCCAGACAAAGGTTATAGCAGTTTTCCATTAATGCCAAGAATCCGACCTATTGATTCTAATTGTTTGCTCACCAGAGCCGACGGCTCCGTGGGGAGATTTTTGGATAGGCAGTTGTCCGTCGTCGTATGAACCATGTTAGAAATATTAACCATATTGGCCGTTACAGGTTTTGTTTTGTTTTAGCTCACCAGAGCCGAAGGCTCCAGGGCAGCTTATAGGATGGGCAATTATCCTTTGTCATCTGGCGTCTGGCGTCAACACATTTAAACAACATATCCTCTGAAGCCACTGGGCCGATAGTGTCCAAATTCCATATGTTGTGTCCTTTTACCTAGAGACTGTCATGGGTTTTTAAAATACATGACTGCCAGTGGGCAGTGTCCACCGGAGCTCTTGTGAGCAAAGGTGTCCATGGGTCTCTTGTTTTCGACATGCAAGCGGAAACACAGCTATTTTTTTAAACCGTACCATTTCAAGTTTATTTAAGCTTATACATGTACGTACGTGTTATGATTATCTCAATTTAAACCATTCAGCAGACATAACTATGTTTTTCTAGTATAAGTTCATTTTCAGGTAACTATATACTTATAAGGCTGTGTACACGCGGTAAAACATATGCCTAAAGCTCAACTTTCTTAATCAACTCGACCACAGGTGTTTACAATTCTTTGGCTGTACAGCTCTACAGCACATTGAATTATAATTGAATAGTAAAATGTTTTGGTTGTATGATTTGAGGTTAAACGTTCCCCTCAACACTAAATAGGGTAATTTGTAGACATTGCTTTCAATTTTGTGGGACTTTATGAAATGACATCTCAAGCCCTGCCACCTAGTGAAATCAATAGGGTTTATATGCCTGGACAGTCCGACTCGTATCACTTTGCCTGCTATACCATTTCTCGTATGCAGTTGGTTTCAGCTCTGCGTTCTCTAAGTCCCCATGTGCGAAGGCACATATTATGATAAAACATCCGTGAGACATAGTGCATCTTTTCATATCTCAAAAACGGATATTTTCTGACGAAAGTTGTGATCATATGATTTTTTTATTTTTACTCCAAAAATAATTTGAAAGAGCTCGTTAGAACCGCCTTATTGGGGCAGTTCTAAGGAGCACCCACAATCTATGTGTTGGAGCAGAAATAAGGATAATAATGTATACCTCTACAAACCCCAGTTTTCAATGTATAAAGTGGGGGTTAGAGGGGTGTTCTTACGAGTACCCACAACCTATGTATTGGAGCAGAAATAAGAAAAATAGTGTATACCCCCGTAAACCCCAGTTTTCTCTAAATAACTTGTTAACGTGATGTTACGTTTTCTTCACATGTTTAATTATTGGGATCGCCTCATGGAGTACACACATTGTACATTTTCAAGATAAAATAAGACAATTAGCCTCAATACATCACAAAAACACGCCTATACAATTTTGACCCCCTGAACCCCACTTTTATACAGTAAAACTGGGGTTTACAGGGGTAAACATTATTATTTTTTTCTGCTCTAAAATATAGATTGATTTAGATCGGTTAGGCGCTTCTAACGAGTACCAACAATCTATATTTTGAGCAGAAATAAGAAAAATATCACATTTTTTCATCTTAAAATTTTCATTTTTTCGGCGATAAAGGTTACAATGTATTTATATAGGCGTGTTTTCATTATGATACATGTACTCGTATAAATGCCTGCAATTATGGGACTTGGGATTATAGACTCCTGAACGAGTTTGAAAGACCCATGGAAAACGTGTTTGAGTAATTGGGGTTTTGCTGCCATGCAGGTTAAAAAAACATTCTTCAGTCTTTAAATAATATATAAAAGGCTTCGGTTTTTGTTGCTTTCTTTTGTCTGCTGTTAATGTCCTTTAAGCAGAGACCACCTTTGGGACTGTTCAAAAGTTGTCTCAAAGACATGTTGTCTGAATACAGGAATTTTACTAACGTAGGCAACATTGTGAGCGCTCGGCGGCGCTCGGCGAGCGCCCGCGTTGTTGAACGCACCGCTAATGGCTGGTTCAAAACAAGTATAAAATGTGCTGACTTTGCATTTGGGAAACATACACGTGTTGTATAGTGTTTTTTTTTTTTTTTTTTTTTTTTTTTTTTCATCGTTGTATAATAAGGGAATAACTATATTTAAAATTGTCATTTTGGGAGGTTATTCGTCGGTTTCTCGGTCGCAAATTCCTTTTTACGGCCCCGAGGGCACGTCGCCTTAAAACGAAATTTCCGACCGTACCATCCCCAAATGACAATTTTCAATATAGTTATTCCTGTTCTTTATTCAAGGCGGTAAGCGCTGTGTAAATGCTATCCAATGAAAAGCGACGTTATATCAGGAATACTGTCGCAATGTTTTGACGTTATCCAACCAAACGTCGCGTTACATACGAAAGTGCATGACACCTTTTTGTCGAATTTTCTCTTGTTTCTGTTTCAAATAGTAAATTGTGAGTGATCGTTAGAACAGTCTCAATGAGTCGGCCCCAACCAGTACCTACAGTGTATATTTTTGAACAAGAACACGTCTAATAATGTCTAACCATGTAAACTCAATTTTCTTTATAAAATAGTGTGGTTTACAAGGTATTCATTTCACGGACTTTTTATCAGGACGAATTCTCGCAAGTTTCAATATTACGATCGCTCTTGTTCGCTTCTTGCTTCAGATCCTAGGTCTTTTATGGCAATTACATTGTATTTTTTAGAGTACTTTGGTTTTATAGTCCTTAGTTTTGACTTTAAGAGACAGGCTTATACAGAAAGGCTAACAAGTTCAGTACACATTATTTTACCAGAAATATGTCTTTCTTGAATCCGGCAGTGGAAGATAGAGAATGGTTAGGGAAAAAAAGACCAATATAACTAAAAGTTTTGAAAAGTCCGTAAAAACCAAATACTATGAGGCAAGATCGGACTATATAGCAATTATTAAACGAGCTTGTTAAGGGGAATGGGTACACCAGGGGAGGCAACTCCTGCAAAAGTGTTTTTGTCTGTAATGTCAATAGGGGTCAACTCTTAAAGGAAAGAATTTGCTCCTGAGGTGCAAATTCTTTCCGTTTGAGTAGACCCATTTTTCGGTGGGACTGAGCCTATAGAAAAGTGAACAGGGAGTCCCGAGAGTTGTCTCCCTTTGAAAAATGACGGAATAATGTACTAGGTTTTCCCATTCCCCTTAAATCTAGCCATCACGCGAACACGTCCTTTGCAATGAAGAGCATTTCTTTTTTATTTGTCCACACTATTCAGACAAACGCATTTCATTGTTTCATTCTACTCATAACTATGATCCTCTCAATGTTCAAAAACTTCTCTGCGGTGACGATAACCTGTCAATACAGGAGAATACTTCTCTTCTCCTTTCAGTCCAAACCTACATAAAAGTTACTAGCAGATTTTGCTAATGTTGACCAATATTTTTTTATTTTATTTTATTTACGGCCCTGTTTCACGACTAGTCACCTGACAGTATTTATTTATTTATTTATGTTGTATTCACTGTTCTCTCTCTCCATGGACGAATTAAGTGTATGCATAATGTTGCTTCTTCCTCTTTCTTACTCTACATGTTTAATTTTCCTTAGTCTTATTTCATATTATGTTATATGATTTGAATGTTTATATATCCCCATGTCACGTGAAATTAATATATTTGCTGCACCTATGTAGGGGAAGGGCCGTAACTAATATTGTGAGAACTTGTGGCCCAACCCCATTGACTTTTAATATGCAATAAAATATGATAAAACAACATGTCCTTTTCTATGCAGTCTGATCAACGCCCCAGCTGTCTGTGTATCGCATACAGTGGAGACAAAACAATCAGATGGCCCACAAAGTTAGTCAGAACACACAGAATACGGATACGCAGTCTTTTCTGAGATTTTGCTGTACGTAACTTGAAATGAGTGGCCGATATAATCATCACGAAAACACGCCTATATAAATTTGACCCCCTTAAACCCCATTTTTATATATCAAATTGGGGTTTTCAGGGGTATACATTATTTTTTTCTTATTTCTGCTCAAAAGCATAGATTGTGGACTCGCCGAGGCGGTTCTAACGAGTATCCACAATTTATGTTTTGAGCAGAAAATGCGAAAAATTTCGATTTTTCGGTGGTAAAATTTACAATATATTTGTATAGGCGTGTTCTCGTAATGCTTAACATTTTTGCATGGATACGTTTCAGGTCGTCGTCTTTTAACCGTGTTATATCTAATCTAATTTGTTTACTTTGAGGCTTTACGTCCCCGACTATTTAGGTCAATAGTCCTCGCTATAATAAATAGTTTTATGGAAAGGTTTTAAGAAAGGATTTATAACCAGACTGGTCTGGACTGCCCACACCAGAGTTGTGTCTTCATTTTATTTTAAGACTTATCTTAATCAGGCAGGGACATGCTATAGTTAACATCGATTCCTTATCATTGCCTTTTTTTGTCTTCAAGCATTAGAAATTGACGTTGTGTTCATTTTTCATTTTAAATTATTTGAAGCCGAAAGAACTCTGAGGAATTTAAAATCTAGTCTGCTCAGATTTTTCATTGCTTTAATATATGCCATTCTTGCCCAAACATTCACAAGCTTAACATGAAAGACGAATAACTCCACTTCCTTCCTATTCCATTGTAAATAAGTTGGTTACTGCATGATTTCAAATGAGGCTATGATAGCCCTGACAATGCATCAACGTAGAGCCGCCCAATATACTGCAGACATTGTTGACTCTTTTCATGTTACTTTGATCGACATTCTGAGGATGATGGAGCTGTCGGCAAGGTGGGTTCCCCGAATGTTGGTCGCGGACCAAAAGCTGAAAAAAAAAAAAAAAACTGGTTATTTCAAAACTCCAGGCTGACCCAGCAAAAAGCAAAAATAGAGATCAGTAATACAGGATGAAACATGGGTTCCCAATTTTGATCCTGAATCCAAGTCTCAAACAAGTCTGCGCCAACAAAAATGTACTAGCGAGTTGCATTTTTTGGCAAGATAATGGTCTCTGTTTTCACGGATTGTGAGTGACTGCTCATATTTGATTTTTTGCAAAGGTCTCCAGCCATTTTCGGAGCCTATTACTGCTGCATCAGAATTGTAACAGCTGAAAGAAGCAATTGAAGCACAAAGGAAAGCTTCTATCAGGAATTCGGTTGCTGCAGGACAACCATTACGAGAACACGCCTATACAAATACATTGTAAACTTAACCGCCGAAAGAACGCAAAATTTCAGATGAAAAACTGTGATATTTTTCTTATTTATGCTCGAATATAGATTGTGGGGACTCGTTAGAACCGCCTCATCGAGGCGGTTCTAACGAATACCCACAATCTATATTTTAGAGCAGAAATAAGAAAAATAATGTACGCACCTGTAAACCCTAGTTTAGCCGACATTCAGAGGGAATGACATCTCAAGCCCTGTCGCTCAATGAAACCAATATGGTTTATAAGCATGAACAGACGGACTCGTACCGCTTTGCCTGGACAGACTTAGGTCCTCAAAGCGGTTTACCCGTACTCATGTGCGGTCGGTTTCAGCTCTGCGTGGAAACATCATGCAGCCCATCTATTTCTCCAAGCCCCGATGAGCGAGCGGGGGCTGTCGGAGAAGTTGCACTAATGAGCTAGAAATCCTTCATGCGGACTGAACAAAGTATGTGTCTAAACTACAACAGAACCAATGGCGATGATTATGGCCACGTAAGGATTTAAAACCCCAGTAAAATACCGTTCCAAGGCGGTTCTTTAGTGTTGTAGTTCGTGTCTCATGTGTGTTGCTATTATTGTGTGGTCAGTGAGTGAGTGTTTGAGCTTTACGTCTCACCAACAGCTAAGGTTATACGGAGACGTGGCCTCGGTTTAAAGATTCATCCGAAAGTCTGGAGAAGCCCGGGATCGATCCTGCGATTCCTTGTTTACAAAGCGAGTAGTGTGCCCACTGCACCACGGTGGCTCCTATAGCCGTTTGGTCATTTCGTGGAAAAGTTACAGGTCTTTGGACTTTCAACCTGTGGCGTTTTTATTAGAGTGCTTCCACGCAGAGCTGAATCCGGCCAGCACACTAATACTGGTAAACCGCTTAAAGGATCTAAGCCTGTCCAGGAACCACGACGCGAGGCGGACCGTCCATGCTAATAAACCCTATTGGTTTCATTGGGAGACACGGCTTGAGATGTCATTTCATCTCAATGTCGGGTAAAAATCCCACAAAATTGGAAGCAACGTCTCCAAAATGACCTTTACAGTGTTGACGGGGACGTTAAACCTCAAACCAAACAAACAAGTCTGTACAAAACTTGTCTTGAAGACCACTTTTGAACAGTCCTAAAGGCTGTCATAGTATAGGATTTTTACTGTAGATATATTGAATTTTGAAATAATTCTCTCGGGCCACAAGAACAAGTTCGAATTAGCCATGGTAAACGAATTAATTTTGTTCGAGTTTTCGAAGTTTCACTATATTTTGTTTAGGTCTAGGACCTTTTGACTTATAGTTCAAACTTAAATGTTTGGCAGAAACAGCTAAATATGAATTGTAGACAACGTTTAGTTCTTTTTCACAAAAATGAACAAACTTGTGTCAAAAGATCAAAAATAAGCAATATAAGAAAAGTAGAAGTAAAACAAAGATCAGGAATTGATACAATTAACTTACTCCACCCATAAAAGACACCAAAGGGAAAGAAATACAAACATTAAGCGACCATACCATAATGGAAACCTAAACAAAGGAAGGCCATAAGGACAGTTACTTTCCCACAAAATGGCCATATGGCCATCCAAAATTAAAAGACACAAGTGATACACACAGTAAGTAACAAACAACAACATAAATAAATGGCCACAGAAGAGCCGCCTTGGAACGGTCAGTGGAAGATTTCCACTGGGGGGCTTAAATCGATTTTACGTGGCCACAATCCTCGCCCTTACTTCCGTCGCGATTTAGATAAATAATTTGTTCAGTCCGCATGAAGGCCTCCTAACTCATCAGTCCAAAATAAACTTTTCAATTGACTCTCTACTGGGGCTACATAATAGTCAAAAGATATTTACAGACCAACAGAATTCTTGGCAAGGAACCTACACATTCTACAACTGTTTTAATCAGAGTTTCGGTCAGCTACAGTTGGCAATACGCCTTTGGTATAGTCTGGTTGGATGTTCCTGCCATTTGATTTGCAGTGAAACTTATTCTGGAGTGATTTTAATACGTACACAAAATATACATGTATATTTTTTCTATATAAGATCCGAAAGATGTTTTTGTTTGTTTGAATCGAGGTTTCACGTCTTGGTCAACACTATTATGGTCATTTTGGAGACGTTGCTTTCAATTTTGTGGAATTTTACCCGACATTGAGATGAAATGACATCTGAAGCCCTACCGCCCAATTAAATCAATAGGGTTTATATGCAGGGACGGTCTGTCCGACTCGCACCATTTTGCCCTATTTCGAACAGTTTTCCGATCCATATCCTGTGATAAACGGAGTCAAGCAAGGCTGTGTGCTAGCCCCAATACTGTTCAGCATGATGTTCTCTACCATGCACACAGTTGCTTTCCAGGATGGTGACAATGGTATACCTATTAGGTATCGCTTTGATGGGAAACTTTTCAGCCGAAGAGGGTTGTAAGCCAAAGCCAATGTGCAGACAGAGGAGCTAGACGAGTTCCTCTTTGTTGATGACATGGCAAAGGGTGCTCCAAAAAGGTGTAGATCAAGTATCTGACTCCTGTGACTGCTGTGATCTCACAATCCGCATAAAAAGACAGAGGTGACAAGCCTTACAAGGAGCCAACCCTCACAGTACCTGGCATGCCTTACAAGGAGCCCACCATCACAGTGAAATGTCAAAAATTGCAAGTGCTAGACAAATTCATCTTCCTTAGAAGCCTATTGTCAAGAGTGGTGCACATTGATGATGAAGTCAATGTCAGGATTGCCAAAGCGGATGCGGCATTTGGCCGACTCTCTGGTAGTGTCTGGGGTCGAAATGGATTACGGCTTGACACAAAGCTGAAAGTCTACAGAGCTGTATTATTGCAAACATTAATGAATGCATTAGATACGTTGACAGTTAAACAGTTAGACAGAACCAGTTTTCCACAGAGTGTTTTCTTTGCCTAACGTTCCTCAGGAAACTTGGTAACATGGCCTGTCCATCTAAACTGTGCCAGTTTCAGAAGAGTACATTCTGTATCCCTGCCATTTTAGGACTTCTCTGTCTGGAAATTAAAAAGAGAAACGATCAGGAACTGATACATATCCCACATTCTTCCACAATATCACTAGGGAAAGAAGTCGAAAAATGGAGTGACGACAGTAAACAAAACGGACAACAGGTAAACCGAGTAAGTAGCTCGTATCCAAACAGGTGGTGACTCAGAATATCCAAACGTAACTCAAAAGGAGCAACATACATAATGTGGGAAAGAATCAGAATCACCAACATGACAACCATTTAACTTGAATCCTGTCTTGCAACTTAAATCCGTAAATGTTTTCCAAGAAATCTTATATGGGAGTAGAAACGGGCAAACGGTTCCCATGGTGGCCAGGACACCCTCAAAGTCACCCTAAAGGACTTCAACATACCAACAGAGACGTGGGAACAATTTGTACAGGACCGAGCAAAGTGAGGAAGGCCTGATCAGAAGAGGTGCTAGTGAATATGGGACAAGAAGAGTCAGCGAAGCCAAACAAAAACGTGCACAGCGCAAAGCAAGAGCTAAGGTATCGCCAAAAGAGCTATCTTCCTCTGACATTTGTTGTTTTATCTCTAACATACAGTTAAGAGCTAATCTTTGTCTAATCGGTCATCTTCGAACACAAAAACGGCAGCAAACCCTAGCATGTATATTAAGATCGGTCATTATAAGTAATGTGAGACGAACTTTTTATTTCGAACAAATGTTCATCGTCCCAAAGGTAATCGAGTTGTCAAAATTCGACTGTATTGCAAAACTTTGAGGGGAATGGATACACCTTCAGGGGAGGCAACTCTTTCAAAAGCATTTTGTCTCCCATGCCAATAGGGGTCAACTCTTAAAGGAAAGAATTTGCTCCTGAGGAGCAATTTTTTTCCTTTAAGAGTAGGCCCTTTTTTCGGTGGGACAGGGCTTATAGAAAAGCGAAAAGGAAGTCCCGAAAGTTGTCTCCATTTGAAAAATGGCCGAAACATCTGGCAGGTGTTCCCATTCCCCTTAAATCTTTAGACACATAAGACTTCAATCAAGGCAAAAAAAGAACGGTTTGGAATTTTGCGACAGATTTCATCTACCCAACATGGCTTGGCATTCACGAAAACACGCCTATATAATTCTGACCCCATTGAACCCCACTTTTACACAGTAAAACTGGGGTTTACAGGGGTAAACATTATTTTTCTTATTTCTGCTCTAAAATTTAGATGGTGGGCACACGTTGGAATCGCCTCGATGAGGCGGTTCTAACGTGTACCCACAATCTATATTTTGAGCAGTAATAAGAAAAATATCGCAATTTTTCGTCAGACAATTTTCATTTTTTTGGCGGTAAAATTTTCAATATGTTTATTTAGGCGTGTTTTCGAAATGTTTAGAGTTTAATGGGCCATGTTCAATATGTCAGGGCGATAATCCATTGGAACCACTATTTGATGGTTGACAGTCCATGCACTCGTCTTCTGCATAGACATCTACTAGACGCCATTTTTAATCAGAATGCCAGTATTGACATGGAAGCCGACTGCCATCGTACATGAAATATTTCCTGTTCATCGTTCTTGTTTATGTTAAACCATAATAAGTTGTGGCCTTGGCATTTTCTAATGAGTTTGATCAAGAGATGATGAGTTTGTTTGTTTGATTTGAAGTTTAAAGTCCCCGTCAAAACTATAAAGGTCATTTTGGAGACGTTGCTTCATATTTTGTGGGAATTTTACCCGACACTGCGATGAAATGACATCTCAAGCCCTGTCGCCCAATGAATAGGGTTTATAAGCATGTACGGTCCGACTCGTGCGCACCGCTTTGCCTGGGCAGGCTTAGATCCTCTAAGGGGTTTACCAGTACTCGTGTGCGGGTCGGATTCAGCTCTGCGTGGAAGCATCATGCAGCCCATATATTTCTTCAAGCCCCGATTCCTTTTAAGGTTTGTATGAATGTCAGGCAGACTTGAAGACGTTATACTTTGATATTTCGTTATTAACTCAGTTTGTACCAAATGGAGTCTTCCACCTTATATATAGCGGGAGACCATTTCAAAAGTTAGGAGTGTTAGATGATGTTTTCTTCAACATATATTTGAAGAAAAAAAAAACTGCACCTTTTGCAAACAGTGTAGGTCCTGATCAGACGCCGCGTTCTGTGGCGTCTGAAGAACGCGGCGTCTGATCTGGGCCTTCATGCTTTACCAATTACCAGTTTGGGGGTTCTGGTACAAAAAAGGGTAAAAAAAACTGACTCAAAAGGGTATAAGTTAAGTCAATGTCTTGTTCCCATCGGCCTGCTTGGCCTTGTATGCCATAATCCGTGCTGTTATTAATCAAGTAATTTCGTATTGGTCCTGTTACTGGTCCGAGATCTGCTGTATTGGCCCGAGGCCGCAGGCCGAGGTCAATACAGCTGACCGAGGACCTGTAACTTGGCCAATTCGAAATTACTTGATTAATGACAGTTTCATTAATTGACGGAATTAAAAAAACATGATTTATGATTTTTGAACTCCGGTAAATATTGGTTGACCTCGTCTATTACAGGATAGTCAATTGATAAAAGATGGATACAGATCAGGAATGGTATCAGGTGGTTTTGTTTTGTTTAAATTGAGAATTTACGTCCCCATCAACACTATTTAGGTCATTTTGGAGACGTTGCTTCCATTTTTGTGGGACTATAACCCGATATTCAAATGGAATGACATCTAAAGACTTGCCGCCCTAACTAACCGAAATGATGAATATGTAGGGACGGTCAGACTGGCATCACTTTGCCTGGGCAGGCTTAGCCCAGTAATCCCCTCAAAGCGGTGGTATTAGGCTGTCAATGAAAGGAGTCGAAGCTAAAACGTGGTCTCCCAGACTTTCTCACAGTTTGGTTTTATTTTCTAGTCCTTTGTGGTCTTTTTTTTCTACTGCGGTAATTTGAAAATATTTTAGGGTCAAGGAAACCTATTTTGCCGAATCTCATCACGAAAATACGCCTATATAATTTTGACCCCCTTGAACCCCACTTTTATATAGTAAAACTGGGGTTTGCAGGGGTAAACCTTAGTTTTCTTATTTCTGCTCTAAAATATAGACTGTGGGTACTCGTATAGAACCGCCTCGATGAGGAGGTTCTAACGTGTACAAACAATCTATATTTTGAGCAGAAATAAGAAAAATATTACAATGTTTCATCTTAAAAATTTCGATTTTTCGGCGGTAAAATAGTCAATGTATTTGTATAGGAGTGTTTTCGTAATGTTACGAAAACACGCCTATTTAATTGCATTGATAATTTTACCACCAAAAAATGAAAATTTTCAGATGAAAAATTCTGATATTTTTTTATATACTTCTGCTCAAAAGATAGATTGTGTGTACTCGTTTAAACCGCCTCGGCGAGGCGGTTCTAACGCGTACCTCAAAATCAATGTTTCTTGGCAATTACTGCTTTGAAACTGGGAGCATGACTGGAATAGTTGAAAAATTAAAATTGGAGTCTCAAGAAAAGGAGGAAAGACAGTCGGCTCATCCTTTTGAACAAACGTCTAAAGGGTGCTACCAGCATTTCAAAAAATGACCTTGCCCCCACCCCGCGCCCCAGCTAGGCACTGTAGAAATCACCATTCATTGGCGTTTCAGACCCTTACTGCTAGGACTGATAATTCCTAATTTCCTCGAACCATTACAGATTGGAATGCCCTTCCCGATTCGATTATTTCGACAGCTGAAGGTGCTGATGACTGCACTGAGAAAAAAAATAGTCATGCCGACTAAGGAGCCTAGTCAATATGATTGTCCAAAAAAGCACTATGCAAAATAGTCGATGTGACTAGGAAGACCTAGTCAAGCATTTTGACTAGAAAACACTAGTCAACTTGACTAGCTTTACTTAGCCTAGTACATTTGACTAGCTTCATCTAGTCAAAGTTGACTAGTTTAAGCTAGTCATATGTACTAGCTTAATAGTCAAATGTACTGGTGTGACTGTCAAAAGTACTAGCAAGCATGGTCAGGATTACTAGATTCTTAGTACTGATTACTAGTTGCTTTAGTCGTAGATTACTAGATTCTTAGTACTGATTACTATTACTCAAAACACATATGGAAAAACATGCTGTGTAAAGGCGCCTTTAGGAAGATAAGAGAAGAAATAAAAGAATATTTCTTACCTGCAGAGTTATATTTTCATATTGCAGAAAAGAAAATCCCCATTATTTATGCTTGGATTCACGGAAATGTCGACTTTAGAGCTTCTAGACGTATATTTGTATGTTGACATTGTTGCTGTTGTTTATCTTGTAAGCATTATAACGCTGCTTATAACCACTAGGTGCTTAAGAAATAAAAGAATATTTCTTACCTGCAGAGTTACAAACAATGGCCATATTCGACTGGGAAGTTTCGTGAAATTTTCGTGAAATTCCACGCAGGAGTGCGGTGTTATCTTGTAATAGCCGATCACATGGTCCAATCAAATATGAGTTATTTTTCAAATACGTAAGCGATCGTGGAGCACGATTCTATTCGAAGGAAAAGTCGAACCTTTCGTGCACCACGGTCGCTTATGAGCTATACGCAAATAAAATATTTGATTGGACCATGTGACCAGCTATTACAACTAGGAACCACACTCCTACGTGGAATTTCACGGAAATTTCACGAAACCTACCAGTCGAATACCGCCAATAAGAACAAAGTGCTCAAGGTGAGTACAACAACCCACTGTATGTTGGGTGAAATAATATCAGAATCAACCCACTGTATGTTGGAGCATGTTCTCCTAAACGTTAAGATGGCGTCTGGAACGCTTCCTCTACACATTCTGCAAGCTGTCAATCAACATTCGGCGGGAAAACTGTCTAGACACCCTAGTCATACTGACTAGAAAGGGTAGTCATACTGACCAGATGCCCTGTCAACGATTCTTGATTTACGCTTACTAGAGAGACTAGTTAAATTGACTAAGAATGCTCAGTCAACCTACAGACGACTAGGCGACCCTCTGTGTTTACTAGGTAAACTAGTCGAATGTACTAGTTATTTTTTTCAGCGTGTGTAACTAAGTTTACCTCTTTGGTTTGTGCTAGGGACTAACTTCCCATATCATAGGTCCTGGTGTATGAATCTCATTTGCCGTGTCGCCAGTAACAATGCTGATTCTGGTTTTGATTGACAGCAATAAGAAAAATAATGTTTACCCCAGTAAACACCAGTTTTACTATATAAAATTTGGGTTTAAGGGGGTCAAAGTTTCGTGATGTAGCTGGTTTGATCCAGAAAAATCTTGATCACTCCAAGGTTTTCAGTTCTAAGTTGTTAGGTTTGCTCCCCGGGAGTGGCGATGACATATCTGTGTCGAACCATGTTCCACTGGCATCATTTGCAGAGCTGATGCCCTTGCACCGTTTTTAGGATCGGGATGTTGACTGGAAGCCCCCTATCCATGGAGAGTCATCCCATGTCTAGGTTGATGATCCTTATCGGAAATTGCATGGCTTATGTGTAGAAGGCCTGCGAGTTATGGTCAATAGGGTAGTGGTGGGATAGGGATAGGGTACGGTAGGTACCCAGTTACAGCATGGACTGCTGATTCGCATTAAATGTGTATCATAACCCGTTATGATACGAAAAACTTTCTCTCTCTCTCCCCCTCTCTCTCTCTCTCTCTCTCTCTCTCTCTCTCTCTCTCTCTCTCTCTCTCTCTTGCTGCGCAGTTGCTATGATGTTAACTCTTATCATGCTGTTCACGACAACCCTTTTCTTTGCAAACAGTGTAGATCCAGATCAGATGGCTCTGAAGAAGCCGTCTGATCAGGATCTACACTGTTTGACATTCAATTTATGAATTTGTAGGAATAAATTAAATCAAGTAATCTGATTGGTTCAAAGTCAGAAATGGGTGTGGCTAAACTGAATATTCAGTAAGAGAAGGGTTAAGAACAGCGTCAACGCGGTTAAATTAACTGTGGTTTGTTTCTAAATTACATTTTGTTCTTGACCTACAATGTTCTATATTATTATCATATTTACGAAATGCATACCATGCATGCACTTTGTGATATACGAGTATTTATTATTTACTTTGTACCTGACTTGAGTGTGCATAAAATTGATTAAACTCGTGACTGAGTGCGTGTGCATTAGTTTTAAGACGTTTTCAAAAGTATAACATCTTTCTGAACTTCATCGACTGTAACGTAAGTAACATATCTTTACTTTCTTTGCCTAACGATATGTATATGAAGCGATGCCAATTTTGTAGCTGTAGGAAAGATTATAAGAATCTTATATGGGAGTGAAGGGTGGACACCGAGGGTCACTGTCCGGCATCACGAGGCTTGCCGAGTGATTGCGGACAGTGACCCCGAGGGACGGATTTTTCTATCCGCCCCTCACACCAATACAAGATTCTTATTATTGCATACCTTCCAATTCTTAGCGCGGATTTTTTATGCTGAAGTCACTTCGGTTACCGACTTTCGTTTTATTGTGGTGACACTGCAGGAATGTCAAGTAACGTGCTGCGACGGCGCATACGAGGTCGTAATCAACCAGTACATTTATCAAACACGCGGTTATATTCGATTTTTGGTCGGAACAACAGGGTCAGAACATAAATTTCTACCCCAGGGTAAAATCACGGAGTTCCTTGTCGGTTGCACTACAGTAAATAATTGGTCTTTATGAAAGCTGCACTTGCTTTGGGGAGCTTTCAGTACAGAATTGATTATTCTGCTGCTTCTGATTGGATTTGGTGCTAAGCCATTATTTTTCTGAGAAGTATTATTGTTTATTAGAAGAAATATTAGTAGGTATTTGCTATTGTAAAATGCAGCTGCTTTAAATTGAACCAGAAAATTGTGCTGACTGGCCACTGGAAATGCCTGGATTTATTCGCTGCGGTATGGGTTTGTGGACACTGGCTGCCAAAAAGGCCAAAATATGCCGCACACCACCCATATTTTTTAGCTGTTTCTGGAAGGTAAATGGTCAGCCTGTCAAATTATATGCCTCATAATGGAATCATTAGATTTGCTGAAATGTGGTAGAACATGGTATATGCCCCAATTTACATTGTGAGTAAGGGTATTTTTTACTGTAGTGCCACCTGTCTGGTGTGCAGGAATCTTATATTCTTACTCAGGTGTTCCTACCCAGGCAAATTGCGTAAGTATAGTGCTCGAAAAATAAAACTTTAAACAAATTAAAATGACCATTTTCGGTATTGTTGTGCAAGAAACAGAATGTAATATGGGGTTGTGTTTTAGATGGGCGTTTCAAACCCTCGAGGTAACCGTGTTGAGTGGAACATTGGCGTGGCCTCGGTTCCGCTCAGCACGGTCATCCTGAGGGTTGGAAAAACCCATCTACAACACAACCCCATATCAGATTCTTATATAACAAGTCCATGTAAACATCACTTGCCACCGCCCATCGAACATTGGAGAGAAAAAATGCTGCATGGTACTTCCACGCAGAGCTGAAACCGAACGCCCATGAGGACTGGTAAACCGCTTAGAAGGTCTAGGCCTGCCCAAGGAAAGTGAGGCGAGTAGGGACCTCCATATAAACCTGTTTTGTTTGTTTGGGTGTGGAAGGGCTTGAGTTGCAATATCATCTCGGTGTGGGGAAAATGTCCCACAATATGACTTAAATACTGTTGACGGGAGCGCAAGATCTAAATTCAAACAAAAACGATGGATAGTTGTATGGATAGACGGATGGACGGACGGACGGATAGATAGATGGATAGATAGATAGGGGTGTGGGGGGTCTTTAAGCGATTTTACATGACCATAATCCTTGCCCTTTGTTCTGTCTTAATTGAAGGCTTTCTAACTAATTAGTGCTACATATCCGAGAAAATGAAAATCAAACAACATCCGCGCAGTCTGATCAGTGTCTTCGTTGTGCGATCTAAGGATAGCTAAGGCCAAGTTTGCAATAGTTTTCTTATGTGTGTTTGAAGCACAAACCTCCGTATTCGTCAGACACTGTTCTAACTAGTACCCACAACCTATATTGATGTTATTTGTATACCGGTGTTTCGTCCCCGTCAATACTAATGAGGTCATCTTGGAGACGTTGCTTCCGATTTTGTCGGACTTTCACCCGACATTGAGATGAACTCTACCTTCCGCTAGAGTTAAAGAAAGGTCCGGCTCGTACCGCTTTTTTCTAGACAGGCTCAGCCTTCTAAGAGGTTTACCAGTGCTCAAACTCTGCGCGGAAACACCATGCAGCCCATTCTCTTTCTCCAAGCCACGATTTGTAGGGGCTTTGAGTCAAATAAGCAACGTTCTGTAGAATACGTATGTACTATGGCAAATAGAACATTAGATTTCCTGAGGCGAAACTTTTATCAGTGCCCTCAGAATGTGTTACAGGCAGCATACAAAGCTCATGAAAGACTTGTTCGACCAATCTTTGAATATTAAAGGTATGTCTGGGACACCAACTGGTGTTCCTTTAGGAAGAATTTGATGAAGTTCAGATTTGTAACTAGCAGTTGCAGCTTTGAAACCGGGAGTATGTCCGGGATACTAAAAATAAGATTGGGGGTCTTTCAAGAAAAGAAGAGACAGTAAGCGTATACTATCGCAGGAAGGTTTAAAGGTGCTACAGTATGCCAACAGGGGGCATTATCCCCCCAATTAGATGTTGTAGAAGCGCTTTGGACCCAACCCCCAATAAAAGAACCGATATCTACAAAGGTCCCAAAACACACACACACACAGGTAGAGATCCTTTGGTGAGAGCTAGAGATTGACTTGCCATATCGCAGGCCCTGATTTGTTGTGCCACCATTAACAAGTTTGGTCCTGATTCTTAACAAACACGCCTACACCAATACATTGTAAACTTTATCGCCGAAAAAATGAAAATTTTCAGATGAAAAATTGTGATATTTTTCTTATAACTGCTCAAAATATAGATCGTGGGTACACGTTAGAACCGCCTCATCGAGGCGGTTCTTATGAGTACCCACAATCTATGTTTCAGAGCAGAAAAAAAGAAAAAATAAGATTTACCCCTGCAAATCTCAGTTTAACTTTACAAAAGTAGGGTTCATGGGGGTCAAAATTATAAAGGCGCGTTTGCGTAATGCAAGGTTCAATATTTGTTATACAATACAAGTGGTCTCGGTGGTCGATCATCCGTCACGTGCTTCAGGGATGACTGACCACAGTATGTAAGTTCAGTACTACAGTTTGTGTTTGTTTGATTTGCGGTTTAACGTCCCCGTCAACACTGTAAAGGTCATTTTGGAGACCTTGCTTCCAATTTTGTGGGACTTTTTCCCGACATTGAGATGAAACGACATATCCAGCCCTGTCGCCCAATGAAACAAATAGGGTTTATTAGCATGGACGGTCCGCCTCGCACCGCGGTTCCTGGACAGGCTTAGATCCTCTAAGCGGTTTACCAGTACTAGTGTGCGGGCCGGATTCAGCTCTGCGTGGAAGCATCATGCCGCCCATATATATCTTCAAGCCCCTATGGGCGGGGGCTTTCAGTACTACAGTAATCGGAAGATAAGTTGAAAATGACGTTTTAGACTATAGCACCAGCAATAGGTGAGACAGGGTTTTACCGTTATTTTCGATAAAAATCGAATAACCACCCTATAAAGTGAAAAGAATTAAGAGCCTTTACAAGCCAATATGAAATGGCTCAAGTGGTGAGTGTTGGTATTGTTTAAAAAACGAAATGATCTTTCGCGGTTCGATCCCTACCAGTGTTTTTTTTTTCTTTTTATCCTGAATAGGAATTCTGCCTTTTCTTTTATGTCCTTTTAAATCGAAATTTATATTTTATGTGTTTTTTTAGGTCAATTTTTTTATTATATTATTATTGTTTTGTTTTTTGTGTGTGTGTGTTTTTTTTCTTCTGATTTTATAATGACGACGGTGGTTCGATATATGCCTGTGTTGGCAACATTCTTTCGTGGAGAGTGCTCTTGAAATCTTTTCTGCGGTCATTCTCCCCTTCCACTTATTCAAGACGGGCAGTTACAGGTTATCCGCTTATGTTGGGAAAGTGTGGATATGTAGACTGACCGGCTCAAAAATGACCTAAATATTTTTGACGTCGGTTGCTTTAAGCTGTGACCTGGATGGACTCTTAAGAAATCATATCAGCAGACATTATCATTGAGACACGAAACAGACGTTTATAGCTTTGTGAGAATATTGAACTTGGATTTTTGGAAACCTGCGTGAATCTAATGAAATCCGTTAAAAAAGTTTGTGTAGTAGCTCGGTAAAAGCTTCGTGACATTGTTTCGTGTTTCTTCTTAGCACATAAAAACAGAATTACTGATCTCAGCAGAAGAAAATGGCATGGCAATATTTTAAACAATAAAAAGTATAATGTAATATTTTAAGAAGGAAAAAGAAAAAAATGTAATAGTGAGGCTCGAACTCACAACTATAAAGTACAAAACATTTAACTGGATATTAGTCAGCCGTCTTACCACTGTGCCAGTTTGAATATCTAACAAGTATACAACAAAACCACATTGTATTGAATATAACCGACGCTTGCTTACCCTTCGACATCCGGCCCGCATACTAGTACTGGTAAACCGCTTAGAGGATCTAAGCCTGTCCAGGAACCGCGGTGCGAGGCGGACCGTCCATGCTAATAAACTCTATTGATTTCATTGGGCGACAGGGCTTGAGATGTCATTTCATCTCAATGTCGGGTAAAAGTCCCACAAAATTGGACGCAACGTCTCCAAAATGACCTTTACAGTGTTGACGGGGACGTCAAATCAAACAAACAAATTACCTTTCAACAACAGTGGACTATGCTCAATAATAAAAACATTCGCTGACTTCACTGTCAACTTATCCCCCGACAACAGTAGTACCACTAATGGTTCAAGTTGTTTGTTTATTCAATTTAAGGTTTAACGTCCCCGTCAACAATATGTAGGTCATTTTGGAGTCGTTGCTTCCAATTTTGTTGGACTTTTACCCGACATTGAGATGGTTTGACATCTCAAGCCCTGTCACCCAATAAAACCAAAAGAGTTGATAAGCATGGACGGTCCGACTCGCAACGCTTTGCCTGGGCAGGCTTAGATCCTCTAAGCGGTTTACCAGTACTCGTGTGCGGGTCGGTTTCAGCTCTGCGTGGAAGCATCATGCAGCCCATCTCTTTCTTCAAGCCCCGATGGGCGGGGGCCACATAAGATTCATGCAGGTTTCCAAAAAATCAAAGTTTAACATTCTCACAAAGCTACATGTATAAACGTATGTGTCATGTCTCAATGATAATGTCTGCTGATTTCTTAAGACTTCATCTAGGACACAGCTGAAAGAAACTGATGTCAAAAATAGTAAGGTCATTTGTGAGCCGGTCAGTTTACATATCCACACTTTCCCAACATAAGGGGATAACCTGTACAGAAACTTACAACTGCCCGTCCTGAATCAGCGGAAGGGGAGAATGACCGTAGCAAAGATTTCAAGATCAATCCACACGAAAGAATGTGGATGGGGAGAGTTCCAATCCAAAACAATTGATCGGAGGGAAAGCCTATTATTTGGCCTCAGTGAAATCATTAGTGAAATTCAATCTCCCGAGGGAATTGGTTTTGACAAATAAATCATTCATGAAACCCATTGATGATAATGCAGCTTTGACGGAGGCATCCGAATTGTTTAACAGATTTCAAATTAGAGAAAAGACAGGTGTGAACACGCTGTCAGGGTATTTCAGCAAACACCTTTAAACAACGACTTGCAAATGAACATGAGGATAAGTCTTCTGGAGGTTTTCGGAAAAGACTGGCAGACAATGAAATTTGCTCTAAGGTCGTCAAGTGTCAATGAAGACAGTAGCCAGACTTCATCTGCAGTCCATTTACAAACGTTTTTGTGCATTCAAGGCAAAAAAAATGATAATATTATTTCTGCTGTACAAAAGTGATGGGTGTCATCCTTCTCATATCCAATCGTTGAATACCGTCGACAGAATGGACAAGAAATACTGGAAAATATAGGTGTCATTATACAAGAAATGATTGATTCTTAAGTATCCGAGGTTGTGTTCACAGATGACCCAGTAAATGGAGACGAGTCAAAAATAGTTCTGAGTGCAAATTACGAAAATAGTTTGAAGATGGTGGAGGCTCTAAAAGGAAACAAAGAAACAAAAATAAGTAATGACGAGGTCAACAAAACTAAAGCAGATTTTACCACTATCGCAGAAAGAAATAGCATGTGCTTGGAAGACAGGTAAGTGTATCGAATATGTGAGATAGCCATTGAATTGGAGGATACAGTACGCACACCTGTAGACATCGAGTGGGCGATATCAAAAGGAAAAATTTATATTCTACAATTAAGACTTGTTACGTCTCTCGATTTGGAAACGGATGACGATCTTACTCATGAATTGGACAGTCCCGTCGTAAGCGAAACTGAACTTAATACGCCATGCAATCAACAAAATATGATGTCTGTTGCTGTTTCGACATTGACCGGAGATCTTTTTGTCAGTGCTGTTGACAGAGCCTTAAGTTATGCAGATTGTAACAGAATCGGGCTCCGACATCCATCTCACGCACTTGGCTGTATACTTACATTGTCTGGGCTATGTTTCTTGAATATTACGCAACTGGCGGCTAAGGTGGTAGAGGGTTTAGGAGGTGCAAATGCAAAATCAAATATAGAAATTCAGTTTTTTTGGCCAGACAGTTGAAGAGCATACTACAAAGGCGGTGCGTGATTTCTTAGGCAGAGATAAATGGGACAAAGAATAATGATGGTCATACTTTGAAGAAACGCGATTCCAAATTATTTGAAACATTGAGAAAGAAGTCAGATTTTTATAGTGTTGGAAGAAAATGCGACACAGCCACAGCTCTTTACGAATGTATTGACGATAGCCTGATGTTTTATTTCGAGATGTAGCGAGCGTATACCTTAAAAGCATCCGAATCGTCGGTGTCTGCAAATATCATAATGATGCTTCTTCAAAACGATGAAAAAGAATTAAATGTAGAAGCTCTTGCTGGTATAGCATTTCTACTGTCCGACTGCAAAGATTTTGTCAGTACCCAGGTACCAGTTGCTTTACAAGACCTAGCAGAACTGATACAGAAGTCCAACATCAAAGAACAATTCCTTAATAAACCAACAGAATCATGTGATTTTTTTCTGAAGGATTCTGGTGACGACAACATTAAGACGAACTATATTCTATTCATGGAAAAGTATGGA
Organism: Lucinisca nassula; assembly: GCA_963580285.1. Classification (NCBI taxonomy): domain Eukaryota; kingdom Metazoa; phylum Mollusca; class Bivalvia; order Lucinida; family Lucinidae; genus Lucinisca; species Lucinisca nassula. Next base: position 14,995,319 of record OY757016.1, read on the forward strand.
CATAGGGGAATCAGAGACGCGGAATTTTACCAGAAGTTTTGGTCCCAAGTAATACAAACTTAATGGAGACAATAAAGATGGTAATAAGACAAGGTGCTTGTAAGAAGAAAGAGAAGGTGTTGCTCTCCGCGGCGGATATCGTTACTTCTACTTTGTAAACGGAATTGTCAACGCTGCAAAAGCTGATGATGAAGCGGTTTCTTGTCCCAGGCGCCATAGATGGTGTTGTGCAGAGAGCGTGGGAAATCATGCATGATTAAAGTTAGTGACCTTTTCAAAAGAGTGTATTGGACACTGGCTGAACTGATGGTATGCGAAAGTCGTATTCCGGAACCAGACTTGCTTTTTTTCCTTACCCACAGAGAAGCGGCAAGTTGCTTGAATAGCGCACTACCAAACTGATCAGACTTGCCAAGAAGAGAAAGAAGGTATTTCCAGAAAGAAACAAGATCGTCTATCCCAAAGTGAATATTGGATGTCCACAACCTGTCCCAGAAGTGGAACCGTCACAACAGCGACTCCCAGTCTTCACTCTTCAAGGCATGCCTGTTTGCCGTGTGAAAGCTGAAGGGATAGCATGCGTTATCAAATCTCTGGAAGACGCAAGTCAGCTAAGGCATGGTGGTGTGTTGATTTGTAAATTTACAGACGTAGGCTGGTCACCTTATTTCCCGTTAATAAGAATAAGTGGAATTGATACAGAGCTAGGAAGTTTGGTTTCACACGGCTGAGTCTTTGCTAGAGAATGCGCCATACCATGCGCTGTCAACATGCCGTCAGCGACAGACTAAATACGTAGTGGAGACCACGTAGTTCTTAATGGAACAGCTGGGACATTAAGTAAAGTATAGTTTTTGAAAAACATCTACTGATGGCACGTTAACCAGCTAATCACTAGGCTTAGTATGTAACGAAAACTAGCTCAGATTGCTCTAACCATAAAGTGTAGAAGTTAATATTTTTTACATAATACAATGAACCATCAGTGACTTAAACACCGATACATCATTTCATGTGGTCGGAGACTTTATGGAATTCTTCCGATAACGTTAAAATACAAGGGACATTCGCTTTAACGGCAATATTTGTTACATAACACTTTGCCATTATCGCGGCAAGCTTAAAATAATCCCAGAAAGATGTAATTTATTAGGCAATGAAGCCACTTTTCTCTTAATTACTCAAAAACAAATGTTTGTTAGAATCGCCTCGCTGTGGTGATTCTAACAAACACCCACAATATTAGTTTCTTGGCGGCGAGGCGATTCTGGCAAATTTCCACAGCATTTGTTTCTGGGATTGTTACCAAATTACAATATTCTTCAATCGTCTCATCCTGAGCTGAGGATTCACTGAAATGTCGTTATAGCAAGTTTTTGTCTTCATAGCGAATGTCGGTATAACTGAAGAGGATTGACTGAAAAGCAATTACATATTTAGGAATAGTTTAGGGAAATCTTTCCTAGTGTTATGGTAAGTGATCAAGAAAACACGCCTATATAATTTTGACCGCGTTGAACCTCGCTTTTATATTGTAAAACTGGGGTTTACTGGGGTAAACCTTATTTTTCTTATTTCTGCTCTAAAATATAGATTGTGGGTACTCGTTAGAACCGCCTGGATGAAACAAAGACAAAAAAAAGTTTGAGGTAAAATTACATGCGTTGTCAGCGCATGTTACTTTTGCGAATCGTATAGTGCAGGATAGTGATGCGTCACATACGGGACAGGTCCATGCTCGAAGAATATGACATGCGCAGGAAATGGTGTTACCGACTGAGTGAGGGGAAATAATCGAATTTAATATATTGCACAAATATTACTGCAGTTGATTACAGTTTTGTGTGAATCTCACATAAAACTGTTATTAAAATCTGTCGCTAATTTCTGTGACATGAAAACACAGAGAAATTTATTTTGATGTAGCGCCCCTACATAAACTTAATTAAAGTATGGTGCTCTGGTTCTGTAGAAACAAACACACAAACACGTTTTAAAAAAAATACAGAAATATTCAAAGGAGCCAAACTCTGTTAAAATTTGGTGAAAACTGTATTCTTGAAACAATATCAATTACTTCACATCATGGTCTTTCCATAAAACAAGTTTCAGCAGGATTGATTTAACTGAATATGGGGTTAATCTGAGACGAAATGTTTACATCACTTTTCAAATGGACGTTACTCTCCTTATTTTTGGTGGATTGTAACCTTGAAATAATATGCACTGCTCCACGCCATGGTCTTACAATAAAACAAGTTTTATATCATTCTGCTAAAGTTTGGTGAACTGTTACCTGGACACAATACGCGCTGCTCCACATCAGGGTGCAGCATTTAACAAAGTTTCAGCTTGAAATAATGTAAACTATAGTAGGAATTATCCGGAAACAAAATGTTTACAGCAATGGCCATAACTCTGCTGATATTTATTGGACTGCAACCTCGATATAATGTGCACTGCTCCACATCATGGTCTAATCGGCTTGATCGAATCTAAATTCGGCAAGGAGACAGCTGGAAACGAAATGTTTACATAAATTTTCAAAGGGAAATATGTTAATATTTAGTGGATCGTAACCTGGAACAATATGCGCAGCTCCACTTCATGTTCTGATAATAGTTTGCCGGAAACGAGATATTTACAGAAATATTCAAAAGAGCATAATTTCTATTAAAATTTGGTGGAATATTGCCTCGACAAAAATGCACCATTCCATAGTCTAACAATATATATAATTCAAGTCTGATTGGAGCTAAGTTGTAACAGGAGTTATCCCGAAACGAAATATTTACAGAAAGTTCCAAAGGGATATAACTGTACATCACGAAAACACGCCTATATAACTTTGACCCTCTTGAACCCCACTTTTATATAGTAAAACTGGGGTTTACAGGGGTAAACCTTATTTTTCTTATGTCTGTTCTAAAATATAGATTGTGGGTACTCGTTAGAACCGCCTCGATGAGGCAGTTCTAACGAGTACCCACGATCTACATTTTGAGCAGAAATTAGGAAAATATCACATTTTTTCATAATAAAATTTTCGATTTTTTCGGCGGAAAATTTACAATGTATTTGTATAGGCGTGTTTTCGTAATGTTCATATTTTGATGGACCGTAACATTGAAACAATACGTGCGGCTCCACATCAAAGTCTAACTTCATGTCAAGAATGACAATTGTGGAAGAAGTAAACTGGAAAGAAAAATAGTTGTAGAAATTTTTAAAGGGGCGTTACTCTGTAGATATTTGGTTGAAACAATATGCGCTCCTCCTCATCCTCATCTAACAGTACAGTAGAACTTCGATGGCTCGAACACCGATGGCTCGTTTACCATGGATGTGTCGAACCCATACTTGAGCCCATAGCGAACTCCTAGACATAAGAATTAGTGGGGGATAATTAAGGAGATTTTAGTTTTTTATCTTGCAAATGCATGCTGTGTGTACTCATTAGAATCGCCTCGATGAGGCGATTCTAATGAGTACACATAGCATACATTTTCATTATAGAACACCGAAAGATGTCTAAAAGTATCTCGTTATGCCTCCTGGCAGTCACCTCAGTGGCTCGAACCACCCCTGTCTCGAACAGATTTTCGAGGTCCCAAAGGTGTTCGAGCCATTGAAGTTCGACTGTATATCAAGTTTAGTTCGAACCCAGGGCCTCTCGCATATCGCGCGAACACTCAGCCGACTGAACTATCGAGCCTCTTACATTTTTTTAGTTTTAGTTTTAATGAGAGTCTTCGCTAATCTCTGATTCCTATCCAGTCTGGTTGCGAGGCTTATTTTTCACACTCTTTCATGCTCGCATACGCGGCGTTGGACCAAAACTGGCCACCCAACGTCACGTGCGTGGAAAGGTGGAGAACGCGACTCGATCGGCACTGGTACCCAGAACCCCTCGTATACCGTGGAAAGACTTTACACACTGAGCTACCGAGCCACACTGTTGACATGTTACAAAACAGAATCAACCCGTTCTATGACCGAACAAGTTGGCTGCTTTCAAAAAGCATCCAATAGGTTTGGTCTTGGCAGTCTACATACTGATTTGAGCCAGCTGATATCATTATCCCACTTAATGCATTTTTTGAATAAAAATAATAAACTTTAATACAAAACGTGTATATAAAATTTCGAAGTCTGTGACCTTGGTATCAGGAAGGGTAGGTAGTGATGAGTATTCTGTGGTAAATTGTTTAACGCCATGGCAAGTATAAACTAAATGTAACTTACATATGGTATACACATGTATAGCACAAAACTTAACCAAACGAAAATGTCAACCGAATTTTTCAAAGGATCTTAACTCTGTTAATATTTGGTGAACAGTAATTCTCGAAACTTAAGGCACATCTACACATCTTAGCCTTACTACATACACATTTTAGGCTTGATCGGATGAAAACTGTATAGTAGGAGTTATACGGAAACGAAAAAAAAAGTTTACGAACGGCGGACGGACACCAACCCCATAACTTAATACGACCGTTTTTTTTTTGTTTTTTTTTTGTTGTTGTTGTTGATTTCCAAACGGGCGTATAAAAAGATTTTTCCTAAGTCATCAGGCCTTCTATAGGGCCTTGGTTATCTATTCCATTTGTTGTTAACGTCCCTGTTAACACTGTGTGAGTCTTTTTTGAGACATTGCTTCCAATTTTGTGGGACTTTTACTCAGTACTGAGATACAACGGGCAGATAAAACTCCTTCTAAAGCCCTGTCGCCCAATGAAACTAAATGGTTGAAATGCATGAACTCGAGCCACTTTTCCTGGGCAGGCTTAGAACTTCTAGGCGATTTAACACTACTCATGTGCGGCCGGTATCAGCACTGCGTGGAAGCATCATGCAGCCAAATCTATTTCTTCAATCCCCGATGGACGGGGGCCGATCAGACCTTGGGGCAATATATGGGACTGCATGAGCTGAAATCGACCGAACTTTGAAGTATTGCTGAACCGCCTAGGAAGATCTAAGCCTGCCCAGACAAAGTGCTGCGAATCAGACTGTATCTTAAACCTCGGCAGTTTCTTTAAGCGATACCTCCGCAAAAACCTGAAATTTGCAATTCCTTTTGTATATCGTTCTGGATCACAATTTAATTGTAAAAGAAACTGATTAGTAAAACGTCAAGTATTGAGTGGAAATAAAGAACACCACTCTCGGCTTATCAGATACAATAGTTCCCATCGAATGCGCCAAAAAGTCTTTTAACAACTCAGTCTGTAACTGGTGGCAGGTCTCTTAGTAGTCATGAAGTTTTTTAACAGAAACTATTGCTATCTGTGCTGGGCTCAAGAACAATAAACAACGACCCATCAACGTTATGACTTTGTTCCGCTCCCTAAATATCGAGCTTGGCACTGACGTTAATTCTAGTAGCAAAGACATGGAAATGTTTTTACACACCCTGCGATCTTTTTATGCCCCCGCATCGGATGATGCCGGGGGCATAGAGTTTTCCGTACGTGCGTCCGTGAGTACGTGCGTACTTGCGTCCGAATGTACGTCCTTCTGTAAGAAAGTGTGCACGTACGTACGTACGTAATCCTGTTAGACTCAGGTTAAGGTTTTTGTACAAGGTAGAACTTTAGCTCATATTTTCCAAACCATGCAATAGATTTGGTTTATATTTAGTATGATGATATATATAGGTCCAAAGTTTTATTCAGCAATGCCCCCACCCATACCCGTGACCTCAAGGTCAAGGTCACAAACTTAGAAATTTCTAACGTTTAAGACCCAGGTTAAGGTATTTGTACCAGGCAGAACTTGAGCTCATATTTTCAAAACCATTCAATGGATTTGGTTTGTATTTAGTATGATGATAGATATAGGTCAAAAGTTTTATTCAGCAATACCCCCATCCATACCCATGACCTCAAGGTCAAGGTCATAGACTTTGAAATTTTTAATGTTTAAGACCCAGGTTAAGGTATTTGTACCAGGTAGAACTTGAGTTCATATTTTCCAAACCGTGCAATGAATTTGGTTCATAACCGGTATGATGATACGTATAGTTCCAAAGGTTTATTCAGCAATACCCCCACAAGGTCAAGGTCACAGACTTAGAAAATTTTTAATGTTGAAGACTCAGTCTAAGGTATTTGTAACACGTTGAACTTGAACTTTTATGATTCATTTGGTTCATATTTGGTTTGATGATAGATGCAGGTCCAAAGTTTTATTCAGTAATACCCCCACCAATGCCTATGACTTCAAGGTCAAGGTCGCAGACATAGAAATTTTCAAATTTAAGTATGTTAATAGCTTATATTTTCCAAACTTTATAATGTATTTGCTTCATATTTGGTATGACAATAGTTGCAGGTCCAAAGTTTCATTGAGCCATACCCCCCCACCCCTTACCTCAAGGTCAAGGTCACAGACATAGAAATTGTTTATATTATACTTTTTGAGATTTCATATTTCCTGAACCATGTGATGGATTTGCTACATATTTGGAATGAACATAGATACAGATCAAAAGTTACATTCAGCCATAACCCCACCCTGCCCCATGATCTTAAGGTCAAGGTTGCAGACTTAGAAATGTTGAATGTTAACGTTTGTAAGAGCTCATATTTTCCAAACCATTTGATGGATTGAGTTCCTATTTGGTATGTTGATAGTTATTTTTCCAAGGTTTAATCAGCCATACACCAACCTATGCCAATGACCTAAGGATGGGGTGGGGGGAGGGGTGAGGTAGGCTCCCGGGCGGGCCGTTTGTGTTGTATTGACACATTTCTAGTTAATTTTTGGTTTTACGATCCTTTCAAAATTATTTCACTCACATCAAGCCGATCGTTAATCAGAGGTGATCGAAAATTGGAGTACTCGATGAAAAACCTCCTGACATTCCGTTACAGAACTTCTCATTATGTGACCTGAGCCATGCTCAAACCTACAGCGTTGAGAGACCTAATGATTAAGAGTCAGTACTCTTATCCACAAGGCCACGGAGGCCCGTTACACCCAGCGATCTTTATAAATGAGGAAAAAAATACCGTTTTTTGTCTTTCCAACATTTACATATACGTAATATTAGAGCTATATAAATCTGTTCCTATCTGTGTGAAGTAAACTTTGCAAGTTGTGTTTGTTTGTATTTAACGACCCAGTCAACACTGATTTGGGTCATGTTTGGGCCTGTCAGTGTACCTATCCACGCTTTTCCTGAGCAGGCTTATTCGTAAGCGGTTTACCAGTTCAGTGCACATTCTGTTGCCAAAAACTGACCCCTGCCCTTCGTGAATCAGCGAAAGGGGGAGAATGACCATAGAAAAGATTTCATGATCAATCTTCACGAAAGAATGTTGCCGACCCCGGTAGGTATCGAACCCGAGTCTTCCTTATCACCAGTCAGACTGCATCCGACTGAGCTACCGCAGCCAGCCACACTATGTGAGTAGTAGTAGTTATGTTCTGTTGTTTTTCGTTTCCATGGCCCCATGGACTTACTCCATAATGGCATTGCAAGACGTAAACTTTGCGAAAATGACTGCGGCTGTTATAAGTTCCCCATAAGGGAAATAGATACGCCTTAAGGGGGTGGGGCTACTACTGCAAAAGTAGTTTCTCTTTGGATATGTCTAATGGGTATACTCTTAAAGGAAAGAATTTGCTCCTGGGGAGCAAATTCTTCCCCTGTTAGAGTAGACCCCTTTTTCAGTTGGACAGAGCCATTAGAGTAGCAACCATAAGGTCCTTAAAGTTGTATTTTCATTTCCATCACGAAATCATGCCTATAGAATTGTGATCCCCTAAGGGGCCTTTAATATGTTCTGTAAAAGGGTTATCCTTTGGAAGCAAGGAATACACCACAGAACTGAAAAATATGGTGTACACATGTTTTCTGGGCCAGACTAGCTAGTTTCGGCCAATTAGGCCTTATCAGTGACCCTAAGATATTTTCAAAATTCCACAATGGAATCAATGATCCCAAAGGACAAGAAAATATAATCCACACTATGATGTAGGGCAGGGAGACGTTTTACCGCCACCACACATTCCCACACACCAGTTGTAGTGAAGTTAAATATGTTCTATAAAAGGGCTATCCTTTGGAAGCACGGAATACACCACGGAACTGAAAAATATGGAGTGTATATGTTTTCTGGACCAGACTAGTTAGTTTCGGTCAATCAGGCCTCATCAGTGACCCTCAGATATTTTCAAAATTCCACAATCGAATCTATGATCCCAAAGGACAAGAAAATATAATCTACGCTTTTATATAGTAAAGCTCGGGTTTGCAGGGGTATACATTAATTTCCGTATTCATGCTCTGAGACACTAGATTGTGGGTACTCGAAAGAATCGCCTCGTCGAGGCGTTTCTGTCGACTCCCCGCAATCTATGTTTTGAGCAAAAAAGGTAAATATTCCAATTTTTCTTTTTAAAATTTCTTTTTCCGTGGCCAACAAATGACAATGTTTTTGTATAGGTGTGTTTCGAAATACGGTAAAAATGATAGACTAACTGCCACACATGCCAGGTGTACCCATTTTCCTTAAGATATTTATTGTTGGAGTTGAAACGCTTGCTTTTCGGCCTGTTTCGCTATTCAGACAGGCTGTTTCCTGTAATTGCAGTATAGTATTGCATCATCGTTATTTGTTTGTTTGATTTGATGTTTAACGTTAAAGCTGATTGGTTGATCGCGTCACGTGCCCCTCCATGGAACAGTTACAATCTGGTCATTATACCCGGTTTGCCCGCCTCATGGCGACCAAACCAAAAAGAAACGCAACTCCAAATATGCAGAAATAATCATGTTTGCAGAAAATCGATTTAATGACGCAATAACCTAATCATTCCTGAATGTAACTACCATAGAGAGTTCAATTTCCAGTGAGAATGTTTGGAACACAAATCCGTTTTGTCATAGAGGTAGTCATTTCACAAGTTCAAAACATAAGCAGTTAATAGCGAGTATGTCCTCCGTTTGCATTCAGTCCTGCACGCACACGCCTGGTCATGGACAGGATTAAACGATTGCTCTCTGCCTGGGGACTAGCATTCCACTCCTGTACGAGCGAGAGACGCAAGGCTTGGTGTGTTGTTGGCGGCTGGGGGCGGTTACTTACGCGCCTTTCCAAGACGTCCCACAAATATTCTATAGGAGACTCTAGATCTGGACAATGCTGAGGCCAGTGCATCACGTCAACGTTGTTTTGCTGAAGAAACGCCATGCTGAGCCTTGCTACATGCGCCCTAGCGTTATTCTGTTTAAACGTAACGTTGTGCTATCACACATAATAAGGAAAAACTACCGGTCGTAAAACGACGTCAACGTAACGCTGAGCCGTCAGAGAGCCATCTTTGAATACCAGGGGCGTTCTATGACCATAAGATATGCCAGCCCACACCATCAACCCTCCGCCTCCAAATCGATCACGTTCAACCAAACAATTGTCACGATAACGCTCTCCGCCACGCCTATATACACGTCGACGGCCGTCAGCTCTGTACAAAAAGTACCTGGACTCGTCAGAAAACATTACGTTACGCCACTGACGAAGGGGAAACAGGTTTATTAACTTCATGTTTGACAGCCATCAAAAAGCATGTGATAAAATATTGCGACAAATTCTTCGAAAGATCAGGTAGAAATCGTTTTCGGTCTATAAAAAATTCTAATGAGTTTTTAAATAAATTGAAACCATGGCGTTTTTGTGCTTCAAGTCTGTCTACTTAAGAGTTTTCATATCTTATGAAAGAAAAAAACTTAATGATTTAATTGAATGGACATTTCATAGAGAAGACTCCCTCTATCTTGCATGTATTGTAAGAAATGCTTTTTTTTTCACTTCTGAAGAGCATAAAAATTATACTTTATGGTCATGTCAGAAAGTGTGTGAAGCTCTCACCTTTCTACTTGACAATATTTACATAAGATTTGGTACTTAGGTATTTAGACAAGTTGTGGGTATTCCGATGGGTACTAATTGCGCACCGCTCGTGGCGTGTGAGTGTGAATTCGGGTTGGCTGATTTGTTTTTGTTTTGTTATGAGAGGGACTTCATGATGTCCCTTTCTACTGAAAACGAGTCTGAAATCATTGAAGCTTTAAGCTCCACTTCTAGATACTTGGATGATTTATTAAATATTGTTAATACCTATTTCGATGGTTTGATCAGTCAAATTTACCCCCCAGTTAAATAAAGCAAATTCTTCTGATACCGAGGCCCCGTTTTTGGATTTACATCTATCTATTGTAAATGGGTTTGTTTCGTGCAAACTTTATGATAAACGCGATGATTTTGATTTTGTTAATTTTCGTTTTTTTTGGATGGTGATGTTCCTCCTGCGCCATCCTATGGCGTTTATATTTCGCAGTTAATTCGATTTGCCAGAGTGTGTAGTCATTTAACTGACTTCAATACTCGTAATAAATTGTTAACGGCTAAACTTCTTAATCAGAGTTATCGGTACCATAAACTACGCAAAGCCTTTTCAAAATTTTATAGATGGCATTCTGATTTAATTTCTAAATTCAATATTGGACTTAAATCTCTTCTGCAACAAGGTTTATCGGAACTCGAATTTTATGGTGACTTAGTATACAGATTCAGAAAAAAATTATAACCGCAATGACTTCAGCACCCAATTTCGTAAAATCATTATACGATATAAAAGACTGGGTACTCCATAAATGTTATACGACAGACTGCATGCATGGTAGTTAACCCAATCACGGTTGACAACTTTGCTTCCCTCTTTAATTGCACGCCGGTGGGTCAGGCCTCAGATTCTATGACGGTTCAAGTGTAAAGGCTTATTGAGAATTAGAGAGATCTAATTCAAGGTAATGTTGGTTGGTGCCTGATGCTCTGTCTCTGGTTGGGCCCATCGGAGTCTAACTGTTGGTTTTCTTTTGCTCCAGCATTTCAGTGGTTTCTTGCTGTCGAGTCCTCATCGTTGTCTCACCTCTGTGGTTGTTTGATTATTTGTGTTCACGGAGATGCTGCACTGATGAGTTAGGAGGCCTTCATGCGTACTGAACAAATTATTGTCTAAATCGCGATGGAAATAAGGGCGAGGATTGTGGCCACGTAAAATCGATTAAAGCCCCCAAGTGGAATTCGTTTCCGCTGACCGTTCCATGGCGGTTCTTCTGTCTCGATTTATTTTTGTTATGGTTTGTCTTTATGTGTTTGTGTCGCTTGTGTTATTTTATTTTGGATAGCCTATTGGCCTTTTTGTGGGAAAGTAACTGTCCTTTTGGCTTTCCGCTGTTGGTGTTTCCATTAGGTCTGTTGTTGCATGTTTGTGTTTCTTTCCCTTTGGTGTCTCTGATGGGAGCTATGGGTTGATTGTGTCGATTCCGGATCATTGCCTCTACTTCTATCTTGGTCTATGTTGTGTGAGCCACGCCATTCTAACCTGACGTCGTCGTGGTGTTAATGGCATACCAACGTACGGACGACGAGGACGTAAGCCAAACTCTCGAAGGCGATTCCTGACAGTATCTGAACTTATTCGATTGTTGTGCGTTCCCGGTGTCACCTGAGACGTCTCGACGGCTGTACGGAACCGATTATGAAGGTGGTTTAGACGGATGTATCGGTACTGTCGACGTGTCGTGACGCGTGGACGTCCACTTCTGGGCCTGTCATTTGTCGTTCCCGATTGACGTAGACGCTGGTACAAGCGAGTTATCGTCGATTTACTCACTTGGAAATCCTGGCGAGGACATCCTGAGACGTCCCACGTAGAAGCATTTGGACCGCTACGTTACGTTGATCTTGCGTCAAACGTACGATATTCCGTAGAGAAATTTTACCGGACTTTTGAAACATAAACTCCAGGTAACACAATATGCCAATATGATGAGGTTATTGTTTTTTTTGTTTGATTTGAGGTTTAACGTCCCCGTCAACACTGTAAAGGTCATTTTGGAGACGTTGCTTCCAATTTTGTGGGACTTTTACCCGACATTGAGATGAAATGACATCTCAAGCCCTGTCGCCCAATGAAACCAATAGGGTTTATTAGCATGGACGGTCCACCTCGCACCGCGGTTCCTGGACAGGCTTAGATCCTCTAAGCGGTTTACCAGTACTAGTGTGCGGGCCGGACTCAGCTCTGCGTGGAAGAGGTTATTGTATACATTTAATGTACTGCACAAGGAAATGTTGAAAACAGTGGAGCGTTAAACTGTACAGATATCGCCTAAATGTTTTCTACATAAGAAAGTTTAAAAAATATGAAAATAAATCGCAAAATGTTTTTTCAGTCAACCTGATGGTTGCATGAAAATCTATTGGGTTAAAAAGTTGCGTTTCTTTTTCGGTTCAGTATACATTATTTTTAGTATCCATCACAGGAACAAGTCCGTGAAATGATCAGCCCACTAAACCCCACCTTATATAGAGAAAACTGGGGTTTACGGGGGCATATATTAATTTTCTTATTTCTGATCCAAGACATAGGTTGTGGGTACTCGTTATAACCGCCTCATTGAGGCGGTTCTAACGAGCATCCACAACCTATATTTGCAGTATTTATAAAAAAGATATCACGGGTTTTCATCAGAAAAATGGCCATTTTGGAGCTGTTAAAAAAAATGCACTATGTCGCACGGGTGTGTTATCGTAATGAAACGTATTCCATGTCATTTATGATGTATACTTGTTTACTATTATATACCTGCGTATGAATAAAAGTTTGTCAACCTGATACGAACTGTCTTGTGTCTCGTGACTGAACTCTCGATTGAATTAATTTGCTTCAGGGCTTTTACGATGTTTTGAAACAGTGATCCTTTATAAAATGCATTGCCTGTAACGTAAGTACTACTTTGCTTTTTTCATTGTTTGAGGCGAAACATTTTGGTAGCTCTAGGAAATAGTGAATCTTTCATGAGTACTCATGTATTATCATCACGAAAACACGCCTATATAATTTTGACCCCCTATAACCCCACTTTTATATAGTAAAACTGGGGTTTGCAGGGGTATATATTATTTCCTTACTCCTGCTCTAAGACATAGGTTGTGGGTACTCGTTAGAACCGCCTCAGTGAGGCGGTTCTAACGAGTACCCACAACCTATGTTTCGAGCAGAAATAAGAAAAATATCGCAATTTTTCATCAGAAAATTTTCATTTTTTTGGAGGTAAAATTTTCAATATATTTAGATAGGCGTGTTTTCGTAATGTTGAATGCATTAAACGAGTTGAGGAAAAGGGATAAATGCGAGGCTCTACCATGTCTGCCCTTTCATTTTCTAATGTTTGTGGACCTAGAGTGTTAGCATTGCTTCGTTCGTTTGTTTGTTTGTTTGCTTGAGGCTTTTCATCCCCGTCAACACTATTTAGGTCGTATGCCGGCCTCTGTAGCTCAGTCGGATGCGCGTCTGCCTGGTGATCAAGAGGACGCGGATTCGATACCTGCCGGGTCGGCAACAATCGTTCGTGGAGATTGATCATTATTATTTTCTACAGTCATTCTCTCCATTCCGCTGATTCAAGAAGGTCAGTTTCTTGCGAAAGAATGTGCACTGTACTGGTTAATCGCTTACGTATATGCCTGTCCAGAAAAAAGTGTGAATAAATAAACATACTTTCTCAAAAATGACCTAAATAGTGTTAACTGGGTCGTTAAACATCAATACAAACAAACAAACAAACAAATGAACTGTAATTTTATTTTTAGCTCGCCAGAGCCGAAGGCTCCGGGGTAGCTTATAGGATAGGCAGTTGTCCGTCGTCGTCGTCTGCGTCGTCTGCGTCAACACTTTTAAATATCTTCTCCTCTGAAGCCACTGGGCCGATTGGACCTAAATTTTATCCCTCGCATCCTTGGGCTTGGGGATTGAAAGTTTGTGTTTTTATGAAAATCGGCTCACTAGTTTCCATAGACTTATAATGGGGAAAATTGAAAAATGGCATTTACTGCAAAGTCATTCCAGATATTTTGACATAACTTTTATAGAAATGTTTCTTGAGTAAACTTCTCTCAGCCATATGCTTTTATGCCAACCTGAGGGTCCCCCAGGTTGTGCCGAGGCCATGCCCCACCCCCTCCACTTCATTTTGTTTGATTTGTTTGATTTGATATTTAACGTCCCCGTCAACACTGTAAAGTCATTTTGGAGACGTTGCTTCAAATTTTGGGGGACTTTTACCCGACATTGAGATGAAATGACATCTCAAGTCCTGACGCCCAATGAAACCAATAGGGTTTATTAGCATGGGCGGTTCCTAGGCAGGCTTAGATCCTCTAAGCGGTTTACCAGCACTAGTGTGCGGGCCGGATTCAGCTCTGCGTGGAAGCATCATGAAGCCCATATATTTCTTCAAGCCCCTATGGGCGGGGGCCGCCCCTCCACTTCATAAAAGGGCATATATCACAGAAACCATTCAGCTCCCGACCCCTAAACCATACATATTCTTGTTCTTATTGATAAGACGCATTTAGTGACACCAACCTGGGGGTCCTCAGGGATGCGCCGAGGCCATGTCCCACCCCCTCCACTTAATAAAAGGCCAAATATCTTGGAAACCATTCAGATCCCCACCCTTAAACCATATATATTCTTGTTCCGTATGATATGACCCATTCAGTGACATCAACCTTGGAGTCCCCGGGATGCGCCGGGGCCATGCCCCACACCCTCCATTTCATAAAAGGCCCAATATCTCGGAAACCTTACAGATCCCCGCCCCTAAACCATATATATTAAAAAACGAAAATCGGAATCGGTTTTTAGGCCTTCTGGAAGCTGGCATTTCACAGAAAGACATCGCACGACGCTTTAATGTCGACAGAAAAAACGAAATATAGTCTTGTTCGACGTGCCAGGTTAACAGGAACTGTTGGTGATCGTCCTAGACCTGGACAAGTGCGGGTGACGTCAAAACGTCCGTCAACTTCACCTCCGGGAGCGCTTCCAGACGGCGGCGCAAACAGCTTCTGTGATTATTGGCAACTGAGGGCGAAGAATTCATCGTATGACAGTGTCTCGTCGGAGTTCGTTGCCGGCGTCCGTACCATGGACCAATACTTACACGACGCCATAGGCAGCTTCACAATAACTTTGCTCAAAACCATCAAAGGCGTGCCAACTGGCATGACGTCGTCTTCAGTGATGAGTCATGGTTCAATTTGTACCACAGTGACGGGCGCGAGTATGCGCTTATCGGCGTAACGGAGAAAGGATTGCTGACAGCTGCGTTGTGGAACGAGACTCGGTGGCGTTATGGTCTGGGGTGCCGTCAACTACAATTTTCGGTCACGCTTGCTGATAATACACGGTGATCTGAACGCTAGACGTTACGTCAATGAGATTTTGAGGCCAGAGCTGGTTCCACTGTTGCGACGTCAACGTAATCCCATGCTGTTCCAGAACGTTAACGCTCGCCCACACACGGCAAGGTTGACGCAGGACTTTTTGCGTCAAGAAGGCATCAATGTTCTTCCTTGGCCGTCGAGATAACCGGATCTTATTTGTATCGAACACCTTTGGGATGAATTGGGACGTCGCGTTCTTGGACGTCAACGCGCCGCAGAGTGTAGGGCAGCCTGCGATAGCTCCTCAGCAAGATTGGGACAACAATCCCCGACGTACTGTCAGACGCTTGTGTTTTTCTTTGTACTCTAGGCTACGTGAATGCTCCCAGCGCACGGAGGTTGGCATGCAAGATATTGGCCTAGCTCGAGATTTGACTGACCCCCGGTGTGTTTGTCTCAGTGTGGACTGATATCATAAAGTAGCAGCTCTAATATGATTGTGGCAATCGAAAACCATCAGATGAATTAAGTTTATGTTAAAATTTGTTTTTTAATAAAATTGGTGAGTTCAACAATATTTACATTTTCCCTATGATGTTGCATTTTAAAAGGGCTCAAGTATAGGTCTTATTCCCCCAGTTAGGCACTACAGGCATTTGAGATCCCCCACTGCAAGTAGTGACATTTACAAATGACCTTTCTTCCTGAAGATGCAGATAATAGCGTAGCTAAGATCACGAAAACACGTCTATATAATTTTGACCCCCTTGAACCCCACTTTTATATAGTAAAACTGGGGTTTCCGGGGGTATATCTTATTTTTCTTATTTCTGCTCTAAAATATAGATTGTGGGTACTCGTTAGAACCGCCTCGATGAGGCGGTTCTAACGAGTGCCCACAATCTCTATTTTAAGCAGAAATAAGAAAAAATATCACAATTTCTCATCTTAAAATGTTCATTTTTTCGGCGATAAAGGTGGCAATGTAATTCTATAGGCGTGTTTGCGTAATGGTTTACCTCTTTGACTGATTTCCCACACCACTGTTTCTGATGAATGAATGTCATTTGACCTGTCACCAGTAAAAAAAAAAAATCTGGTACTGATTCTGAACAGTTAACATGTATTCATTACGAAAACACGCCTATACAAATACATTGTAAACTTTACCGCCAAAAAAAACTAAAATTTTAAGATGAAAAATTGTGATATTTTTCTTATTTCTGCTCAAAATATAGATTGTGGGTACTCGATAGGTGGTTCTAACGAGTACCAACAATATATATTTCAGATGAAAAAATGTGATATTTTTCCTATTTCTGCTCAAATTATAGATTATGGGTACTCGCTAGGTGGTTGTGGGTACTCGCTAGAACCACCTCGATGAGGCGGTTCTAACGAGTACCAACAATTTATATTTTAGAGCAGAAGTGCGAAAAATAAGGTTTGATGTGGCTTCAAAAATCGCAAAAAATCTTCAATTCCATTCCGCACAAACGGAGCTGACACATCGCGCAAACATGCCTATATAGTTTTGACCCCCTTGAACCCCTCTTTTATATAGTAAAACTGGGGTTTACAGGCGTAAACCTTATTTATCTTATTTCTGCTATAAAATATAGAGTGTTGGTACTCGTTAGAGGCGCCTCGATGAGGCGGTTCTAACGAGTACCAACAATCTATATTTTAGAGCAATTCATTACGAGTGTTGAAGTCACTTACATCACTAGATACTCTGGCAAAACGAATTAATTGCGAAATATAAACGTCATAGGGTGCCGCTCGAGGAACAGCACCATGCAAGAAAGGAAAATTTACAATATGAAAATCAAAATCATCGCGTTCATCATAATTTTGCAGGAAACAATCCCGGCATCGTCAATAGACAGATGTAAATCCAAAAACGGAGATCCTGCATCAGATGAATTTGCTTTATTTAACTGGAGTTCTAAGGGCGTAATTTTGACTGATCAAACCATCGAAATAGGTATTGTCAATATTTAATAAATAATCCAAATATCTAGAAGTGAGCTTAAGTCTAAGGGCGTAATTTTGACTGATCAAACCATCGAAATAGGTATTGTCAATATTTAATAAATAATCCAAATATCTAGAAGTGAGCTTAAGTCTTCAATGATTTCAGACTGGTTTTCAACGGAAAGGAACATTATGAAGTCTCTTTCACAACAGGAACAGATCAGCCACAAGGGACGCGCAATTTGTAACCATCGGATTTCCCACAATCTGTCTGAATAGCTTTCTGACATGACCATAATGTATAACTTTTATGCTCTTCAGAAGTGAAAAAAGCATGTCTCACATTGCATGTAAGTTCTCTAAGAAATGTTAATTCAATTAAAGCATTAAGTTTTTCTTTTATAAGATTATGAGGAAGTGGGTAAAGCGTGGAAAAATCATACATAGACAGATATAAAGCATGAAAACGTCTAGATTTCAATTTATTTAAACCTCATTAGAATTTGTATAGACCAAAACAGGTATTTCGCTGATCTTTCAAAGACTTTGTCGGAAAATTTTGATGGCAGTAACACATAAAGTTAATAATTTGGAAAGTTCAGTGGTAGTAAAAGAGCTTGAATTTGCAATAAACCCTGCTCTGTATGGTCTTTTTATACGTTTAGGTAACTGACATTCCCTATGTTTAGACGAAGTTTGTATCGCGTCTCTCTCTCTCTCTCTCTCTCTCTCTCTCTCTCTCTCGCTCTCTCTCTCTCTCTACGTTTTTATCTCTGCGCGCAATTACCATTAGCCCAGCCTATTTCTCCACGCCCCGATGGCAGAGGCGCGTATATATATATATATATATATATATATATATATATATATATATATATATATATATATATATATATATATATATATATATATATATATATATATATATATATATATATATATATATATATATTGTTGCGATATCGGACTTTTTGATTATATATATACATTGAAGAGCACCATTTATATTTATATTCCATCCAATATCAAGCTCCAAATTTTATTATTGTATTAACAACTTAAACTAATGGTTTCATTGGTGGATCAACCATTGCTTCCATTCGCGGTATGCTTGACAACAATATGTAAGCGTATCACGAAAAAGTGCCCATATACGTTTGAACCCCTTAAATCCCTACTTTCATATCATCAAACAGAAGTGAAGGCAATGATCAGGAAACAAAACAATTAACCCTCGACTCCCATCAGAGACACCAAAGGGAAAGAAACACAAACATGAAATAATTACACCCTAATGGAAACACCAATAGCGGAAAGCCAAAAGTTGGCTATCCAAAACAAAAAAAAAAATATAAGCGATACAGACACTCAAAGACAAACCATAACAACTTGAAATAAACCGCGACAGAAGAACCGCCTTGGAACAGTCAGTGAAACGAATTCCACTGGGGGGTGGGGATGTGGCTTAAATCGATTTAACGCGGCCGCAATCCTCGCCCTTACTTCCGTCGCGGATAATTGTTCAGTCCGCATGAAGGCCTCCTAACCCATCAGTGCAAAATCTCCGAGAACATAAAAGCAAACACAGAGATGACACACGGTGAAGACGTACAAGATTTACAGGAGTATACATCATTTTTGTTTCTTATTTCGCCGATGCGGTTGTAAACAGTACCAACAATCTTTGTTGTCGTTGTTGTTTTTTTTTTTTTTTGCAGATATACGACGACGCGTTCTAACGAGTACCCACAGTCTATGCTTTTTTCTCCTATTACTGCTACTCGCAACCTCTTGATCACTAATCCGATGCGCTACCACTGCACCAAAGCGCAGATATATGAACAACATCAGAATTTTCGTTCTTTTGGTGGTTAAATTTTCAATATATTTGAAAGGTGCGTTTTCGTAATGGTCTACCACTACTGGTTCCAGTTGTTCAAAACTAACGTTGTTAGCTAATTTAGAAATAGATCAGCTCTAACTGTGATTTGTTGAGTATTAAATCACAGTTTGGAGGTCAGTTGTAAAGTAGACAAATCACGTGCGCGTAGCGCGCGTGATTCGTCTACTTACAACTGACCGATAAACTGTGATTTATTACCTAACAAATCACTAGCTAGAGCTGATCTATTTCGATTCTAACACGCTGAAATTCGGCAATAATGCTGTTGTTTCCTTCAAATTCTCACAACTTTTCGCCATTATTAGAAGAAATCGCGTTAAAATTATCGACTGAAACACATGCATTTATATCCTTTTCTAACGTTTTCGATGCGAGAAAATGACGTTACACCGTCTAGCGTCAAGGAAATCGACTAGTGACGTCATAAATTGGTAGTTTTTAATGACGTCACTCGTCACGCTCTTCCTTGCCGTGATTTGTTGTAGAATAAAACAAATTTATTTTCCATTGCCTATATAGGCGCGCTGTGTTAGAATATATCGTTAAAACTGATCATTTAATATGGGGAATACACTAATGTATTGGCGGATAAAAAGTGAAATGCAAAAGCAGCTCAGATATTTTTTAGCTAAAACAAACTCTGTATTTGATATTGAACTTGCTATAACAGTTTAGTATTTGATTACTAACGAGCTCGTTAAGCTAACGATCGTTTGAACAACTGGCTCCTGATTATTGTCTTACATTTCGCAGTATTTATTTGAAAGTAACGTCTAATTTGCCGTTAGCGACTATTATATTTAATTGTGGATTTTCCAAGGCGTTTCTGCTCATGTATTTATTATGGTTTGCGACGCAATCGCGACAGAAGTAAAGGCGAGGATTGTAGCTAAGAAAAAACGATTTCAGCCCCCCCCCCCCCCCCCAAATGGATAGTGGAATTCGGTTTCACTGACCGTTCCAAGGCGGTTCTTCTGTGGCGGTTTATTTTTGATATGGTTGGTCTTTGAGTTTGTGTTTCGCTTAATATATTGTTTTGTTTTGGATAGCCAGTTTGCCATGTTGTGGGAAAGTAACTGTCCTTTTGGCTTTCCGATATTGATGTTTCCATTAGGGTCTAGTCATTTCATGCCTGTGTTTCCTTCCCTTTGGTGTCACTGCTGGGAGCTGTGGGTTAATTGTATCTATTCCTGATCATTGCATTCACTTCTATTTTGCTGTTACGACTCGCAGTCTGACTAAATTAGCGACTCGAATTTATAATACTCTGCCAATGTAACTTTTTTCAGGTTACTCTCGTGAACGGAAGAAAAAGAGATTCGAGGCTGTATGCGTTTATATCAGAAAAACTCGTCATGCTGCAGCTTTTGAAACAGACTTTACTTTACTTTTACTTCTTGTTTGTACGGTCGTCCAAACGAAATAACTTATTAGATTGTTTAGCGGCGGACAAGAAAAAACGCGGAATAGAACACCAAATAGATACCGCTGAAATACCAGCAGCTCTTGATGAACTAAGCGCTTTACCAGAGAAATGGAATGACGATATATCGTTAACTGGATTTAACAGCCAAGGACTATGCTTTAGACTGAGTTCAAGAAAGAAACATAATGGAATTGGATCCGTACGAATGGATTTGGATATTCCTGGTTATGGCCACTTTTATCACGAAGAATTAATAAATGCTTCACAACATACAAATGCTTCAGATACAGATCTGTTGGGTGCAAAATGGACAAAACTATACTGTCTCGATCCTATGCGGAGATGGAAAATCTGTTTTCAAGGTCAGCTGACGCACAGGAATGTCAACGGAAAAACAGTGCCTGCTAGCATCTTAATGTTCTGGCAAAGTTTATTTGACCCGTTTGACTACCTGTTGTCCCCGTCATGTTGGAAAATAGCTGGGTATTTATCCTGTCTAAGCTGGAAAACCCTGCTAACTTTTTCTTTCTTTGATGATATCGCAGTCTATGAACAATGGGGTGAGCTCCGCGGTAGAATTAATATAAGTGGTTACGAACAACTGAACATTCGACTGAAGTGCGTTCGCCAAAGAAATTTTACATGCCTGAACAACAGCATTTTCAGTGAAGATACACAGCAGCATTTTCTTCTTAAAGAATCAGGCGTGGCTATTTCTCAGAGAATCATAAAAATTAATTCAGAGCCTGTCTATTTAGGCTACATTACATTTCCTATTGGTGATAGTCATTCGACAGTCTTAAAACATACACAAATTATAAATGATGCTAAATCTTCAGAAGTTTTGAAATTCCCACAAGAGATCAAAGCTTGCAATATTCTATACGCAGTTCGAGAAACCTTGGTGAGAAATTGTTTTAGTGATCTCAAGATTCGGTTCTCCTTCCGTCATCTTACCATCAATGGTAGACCGGGATACGGTGTACATTTGTGTGGAATAAATAAAACACATAATGAAGAAACAATAAACAGTTCCGAAACAGAACATTCTATTGTTACAGAGTCTGAAATTAGCTCTTGCTTCCGCAAAGGCAACGAACCATTGTTGATCAGGCTAGATGGGGCGAGTTCCAATCCAAAACAATTGATTGGAGGGAAAGCCTATTATTTGACTTCAGTGAAATCATTAGGGAAATTCAATGTTCCAAGGGGATTGGTTTTGACAAGTAAATCGTTCATGAAACATATCCGTGATAACGCAGATTTGAATGAAGCATCCGATGAAATACAGAATTGTTTAAAAGATTTCAAAATAGACAAAATAAGACACAGCTGTGAACATGCTGTAAGAGTAGTTCAGCAAACAGCTTTAAGCACCGACTTGCAAATGATTATCAGGAAAAGTCTTCAGGAGGTTTTCGGAAAAGACTGGCAGGCAATAAGATTTGCTATAAGATCGTCTAGTGTCAATGAAGACAGTAGCCAGACTTCAGCTGCAGGTCATTTACAAACGTTTCTGTGCATCCATGGTATTTATAATATTATTTCTGCTGTACAAAAGTGTTGGGCGTCATCCTTCTCATATCCAGTTGTTGAATATCGTCGACAGAATGGACAAGAATTATTAGAAAATATGGGTATCATTATACAGGAAATGGTTGATTCTGAGGTATCTGGTGTTGTGTTCACAGTTGATCCAGTAAGTGGAGACGAGTCAAAAATAGTTTTGAGTGCAAATTACGGATTAGGAATGTCAGTTGTGTCAGGCGAAGTAGATTGTGATATGTTCGTAGTCGATCGCACCGACGAAAATAGTCTGAAGATGGTAGAGGCTCTAAAAGGAAACAAAGAAACAAAAATAAGTAATGACGAGGTAAACAAAACCGAAGCAGTTTTTACCACGGTCGCAGAAAGACATAACATGTGCTTAGAAGACAGGTACGTGTATCGAATATGTGAGATAGCCATTGAACTGGAGAATACAGTACGCACACCTGTAGACATCGAGTGGGCGATATCAAAAGGGAAACTTTATATTCTACAGTTAAGACCTGTTACGTCTCTCGACTTGGAAACAGATGAGGATCTAATTCATGAATTTGACAGCCCCGTCGTAAGCGAAACTGAACTAATTACGCCATGCAATATACAAGAAATGATGCCTGGTGCTGTTTCGACATTGACCGGTGACCTTTTTGTCAAAGCTGTTGACAGGGGATTAAGTTATGCAGCTAGTAGCAGACTCGGGCTTAGACATCCAACTCACGCGCAAGGCTGTATACTTACATTTTCTGGGCTATGTTTCTTTAATGTTACGCATGTGGCGGCTAGGATGGTGGAGGGTTTAGGAGGCGCTAATGCAAAATCAAATTTAGAAATTCATTTTGTAGGTCAGACAGTAGAAGAACATACTACAGATGCATTGCACGACTACCTGGGCAGAGATATGTCAATGGGACAAAGAATAATGACGGTCATACGGACGTTTGTCACTTTGAAGAAACATGATTCCAAATTATTTGAAACATTGAGAAAGAAGTCAGATTCATATAGTCTTGGAAGCAACTGCGACACAGCCACAGCTCTTTATGAAGGTATTGACGATAGCCTGATATTTTATTTCGAAATGTGGCGAGCGTATATCTTTAAAGCATCCGAATCGTCGGTGTCTGCAAATGTCATAATGGTGCTTCTTCAAAACCACCAAAAGGAATTAAATGTAGAAGCCCTTGCTGATATAGCATTGATACTGTCCGACTGCAAAGATGTTGTCAGTGCCCACGTACCAGTTGCTTTACAAGACCTAGCAGAACTGATAAAGAAGTCAAACATTAAAGAGCAATTCCTTAATAAGCCAACAGAATCATGTGATTCCTTTCTAAGGAATTCTGATGATGAAGAAATTAAGACGTACTATATTCGATTCATGGAATTGTATGGTCACAGAGGAATCAGAGAAGCTGATTTTCTCGAGAAGTCTTGGTACCAAGATCCTACAAACTTAATGGAGACAATAAAGATGATTGTGAGACAAGGTGTTTTTAACAGGAAAGAGAAGGTGTTGCTCTCCGCGTCGGATATCGTTAATAGGCTCCAAACGGAATTGTCAACGCTACAAAAGCTGATGATGAAGTGGTTTCTTGTCCCAGGCGCCATAGATGGTGTTGTGCAAAGAGAGCGTGGGAAATCGTGCATGATAAAAGTTAGTGACATTTTCAAAAGAGCGTATTGGACACTGGCTGAACTGATGGTAAGTGAAAGTCGTCTACCGGAAGCAGACTTGCTTTTCTTCCTTACCCACAGAGAAATCGGCAAGTTGCTCGAACATCGCTCTGCCAAACTGATCAGACTTGCAAAGAGGAGGAAGAAGATATTTCCAGAAAGGAACAAGATCGTCTATCCCAAAGTGAATATTGGTTGTCCACAACCTGTCTCAGAAGTGGAACCGTCACAACATCGACTCCCAGTCTTCACTCTTCAAGGCATGCCTGTATGCCGTGGGAAAGCTGAAGGCAGAGCATGCGTTATCAAATCTCTGGAAGACGCAAGTCAGCTAAGCCATGGTGATGTGTTGATTTGTAAATTTACAGACGTAGGCTGGTCACCTTATTTCCCGTTAATTAGTGGACTTGTTACAGAGCTAGGAGGTTTGGTTTCACACGGCGCAGTCATTGCTAGAGAATGTGCCATACCATGCATTGTCAACGTACCGTCAGCCACAGACTTAATACGTAGTGGAGACCATGTAATTCTTGATGGTACAGCTGGGACATTAAGTAAAGTATAGTGTTTGGAAAACATCAGCTGAATGAACGTAAACTAGCTTATCACTGGGGTTAGTACGTAACGTAACTATATCTGGCCCAGAGTGCTCTACCCATGAAGTGTAAACTTTAATTGGGCCCCGTCAAGCGATTTTGGTACTTATCGCCTATGCGAGCAGCGAAGGTTCAGGCGAGCCTGCGCATCCGCGCAGTCTCGCCAGAACCTTCGCTGCTCGCTCATACGAGCAGTGAATCAAGAGGAACCTTCAGACAGAAAGCCATACCCCTGGACCCTCTGAATTGCTGGGCATGCGCAGTTTAAATTTGTGATGACGGAATGCTCGAAGACGCAAATTCGCTTGGCGGGGCTCAATTGTTTTTACAAAATATAATCGACCATCAATAACTGATAACACCGATAGCTCATTTACCGTGGATGGTTCCCTGGGTTCGAATTTGTTCCTGAGGCTTTCTCGATTTTTTCGATAATGCCATACAACAGTTATTCAGAATTCTAACACATGCCTATATAACGCCATATACCTATTCACCTTATTTGCATTATCTGCTGGTTTGTAAATATCCGTGGTAATGAGTTAGCTGATTTGGAAGCCAAATCAGCATTACCAATTTAAAATTTCCTTCT
Organism: Lucinisca nassula; assembly: GCA_963580285.1. NCBI lineage: Eukaryota > Metazoa > Mollusca > Bivalvia > Lucinida > Lucinidae > Lucinisca > Lucinisca nassula. The sequence continues at coordinate 15,020,286 of OY757016.1, forward strand.
TCAGATTTAAAATCGAACATAAACCTATATATAAAAAATAAATGCCAATCAATTTGGGAAAAAGAAACTAATAATAAATTAAATAAAATTCAACCCAATTTTCATACTAAATGTACTTTTTCGAATTATAATAGGAAAGACCAGACTAAACTCACAAGATGCCGTATTGGACACACACGACTCACTCATTCCTACATATTAAAAAACGAACAAGCACCTTTCTGTATATCTTGTAACGAACCGTTTACAGTTGAACACTTTCTCATTTCATGTGTAGAATTTCATCACATACGCTCAAAATATTTTAATGTTACAACAATGAAAGATCTTTTTTATGACATACCATCTTATCAATTAATCAATTTTCTTAAAGAAATCGGACTTTTTAACAAACTGTAATCAATAATATTTTAACTTTTAAACTTCAATAACAATTTTATATCTAATATCTAATTATTTTTAGACGCTATATGCCCTATTAGGGTTGAGCGTCTTTAAACAAAATATCCATCCATCCTTTACAGTGCTGACGGGGACGTTAATCCTAAAACAAACAAAAACTTGGGTTGACAATCGACCTTAGAAATTATCGATAAAAATGTGAATGAAAAGTTTTACTAAAGGGAAGACACTCATACTGCAACATAATTATTGGCTAAACAGCCAGTTATCAGTCTGCTGTTCAATAAATGATACAGTAACACTAATTTAATACAAATTTATTCGAATTCAACTATTAGTAACATAGTTTAAAGCCAACATTTACTCATAAAACTACTAGGAAATATACTTATTAACTTTAATGCATTCTAAACCACGCCCACGAAATGACTACCTTCCAATTATTTACGGATCCACCTAGGCAATATTATATAACAACGACTGACAGAAAACAAGTTTTAATTGGGCACATAAGTATATATCTAGGAGGTATATATTTCATTGTAAATACTGTTAATACAAATGTACATGTACTTGTATACATCTTCGAATAAAAACGCCCAAGAAAATATTGAACGGTTATATAGTTCACTCAGGTTGAAACTGGTTTAACCCTTGTTCTGCTGAATATTCATATATGCCACACCCACTACCGATTATCAACCAATCAGATTGCTTGATACAAATTATTGCAACACATTCACAATCTGAATGGCAAACAATGTAGATCCTGATCAGATGGCTTCTTCAGAAGCCATCTGATCTGGATCTACATTGTTTCAAAGAAAAGGCATATCCGGGCTCAGCAGAACAAGGGTTAAAACGGAATTGGAGGCAATGATCAGGAATCGATACAATTAACCCACAGCTCCCATCAGAGACACAAAAGGGAAAGAAATACAAACACGAGACAACAGACCCTAATGGAAACATCAATAGCGGAAGCCAAAAGGACAGATACGGACAGTTACTTATCCCCAAAATGGCCAAAAGATTATCCAAAACAAAATAATATAAGCGACACAAGCACCCAAAGACAAACCATAACAAAAATGAACCGCGACAGAAGAACCGCCTTGGAACGGTCAGGGGGACATCATAACACTTTATATACTCGTTTTGTTTTGTTTTGTTTTGTTTGATTTGAGGTTTAACGTCATCACGAAAACACGCCTATAAAATTTTGACCCCCTTGAACCAAATTTTTATATAGTAAAACTGGGGTTATCAGGGGTAAACCTTATTTTTCTTATTTATGCTCTAAAATATAGATTGTTGGCACTCGTTAGAACCGCCTCGATGAGGCGGTCCTAACATGTCCCCATCATCTATATTTTCAGCAGAAATATGAAAAATACGAGTATCACAGTTTTTCATCTTAAAATCTTCGTATTTTCGGCGGTAAAATTGACAATGTATTTGTATAGGCGTTTTTTCGTAATGGTTCCCGTGAACTGACGTTGCTTCCAATTTTGTGGGACTTTTACCCGACCTTGTGGTGAAATGACATCCCAACCCCTGTCGCCCAATGAAATCAATAGGGTTTATTAACATGGACGGGCCGACTTGTACCGCTCTGCCTGGGCAGCCTTAGATCCTCTAAGTGATTTACCAGTACTTGTGTGCGGTCGGTTTCTGCCCTGCGTGGAAGCATCATGCAGCCCATCTATTTCTTCAAGCTCCGATGGGCGGGGGCAGATACTCGTAGTAGACTGAGTAATAAATTGAAAATTTTATCACCAAATATTTTGTGTAAAGGGCTTATCCTTTGGAAACAAAGAATACACCACAGAGCTGAAAAGTTAGGAGTGTAAAAGTGTTTCTGGACCAGACTAGCTAGTAAACTGAAAATTTTCAGGGGCAAGTTGTTCAAAGCCTCGTTAGCTTAACGAGCTCGTTAGTGGTCATATTGTTAACTGTTCTGGCAAATACAATATCAAAAATTCTCTTATTTTTGCTGAAAAAAATGTGAGCAGCTTTTGCATTGCTGCTCATATTTTTTCAGCAAACATATTAGCATATTTGACATATTAAATGATCAAAGTTTTAACGATACGTTAACTAACGACTTCTCGACGGTTACAATTTGGGGTATATTGTGCGTGGATACATCAATACTGGCGTGTTTCCTTCTAAATATACATGGAAGAAACTGATCAGAGACAATATAAACCTTGCCATTACCGTCAGTATAAGAAATGATAGTACAGATAATGGTCTGGGACGTTTTCTTAGTATCCATGCAGAGATGAAACCGTCTTATTTTTGGGTCTTATCCCGTAAACATCCACACATGTTAAATGCGTGTAGATCCGTGGTGCAATTAATTGCTTCCACTTTCAGCAGATATCAACCAGAGTCAATCTGCTTGGCGTGTGGTGTTCAATTTAGTAAATATGTTGATCATTGTCTTTTATGGTGCAACGCAAACGCCCATGTTAGACATAAGATGTGGGTAGGAATATGGCATAAGTATGGCATTGACCTATATCTGCGTTTAGCGGGACTTTCACATGATGTTTTGATTGAGGTGTTCTTTAGTCGTTTTGACGTAATTGCTGACGTTCTTGCTGATACCCTTAAGGATGCTTTTTATTGCTACATAGCGCAGCTTATGCATATACAGAAACGAATCTGTGTGAAACCAGTTGGATGATTCATTAACCTGCTCGTCAGTGGAATAAGAACAGTGCAGATTGTGCAACTGTTGTTTAGTGCTATATCGAGACTTATATAACCCTTCTAATACTCGTGCTCAGCCACTCGGTGGCTACCGTTCTACATGCTCTTAGCGCTTCCATTGCTATACTGTTTTTGTTTATAATCGGCACAGACACTGGTCAGTCAGCACAAGTGTGCAGGCTCGCAAGGGTATCTGCCGATTGTGCATGAGTATAGTTGGCTTATATATTGGCTGCTATGTTTGTTTGTGTGATTTAGTGTTTACGGCCCAGTTGACACTGTTTTGGGTCGTTTTGAAGTGTCCGCGCTTTGTCTCGGCGTGCTTGTCCGTAGGTGGTCGGTCAGTTTGTTTGTTTGATTTGAGGTTTAACGTCCCCGTCAACACTGTAAAGGTCATTTTGGAGACGTCGCTTCCAATTTTGTGGGACTTTTACCAGACATTGAGATGAACCTGTCGCCCAGTGGAGCCGGTGGGGTTTATTAGCATGGACCGTCTGCCTCGCACCGCGGTTCCTGGACAGGCTTAGATCCTCTAAGCGGTTTACCAGTACTAGTGTGCGGGCCGGATTCAGCTCTGCGTGGAAGCATCATGCAGCCCATATATTGCTTCAAGCCCCGATTGGCGGGGACATTGGTGGTCGGTCAGTACGGTGCGCATTCTTTCGCCGGAGACTTGCGGCTGCCCTTCTTGGGTTGGTGGAAGGGAATTCAATCCAACTGTAAGATACTATCTGAACTACTACCATTTGCATTTTTGTATATAATGTATATACTGTGAGACTATTCTCTCGTCATCCTTTTTGCATGTATGTGACTTGTATGTTTTGTATTTGCTCTATTTTGATGTTGTATTTATATTAACTTGCTCTCCTACCTTGGAGGATAATAAAGAATCAATCAATCAATCTAAGCCTGTCCAGGAACCGCGTTGCGAGGCGGACCGTCCATGCTAATAAACCTATTGGTTTCATTGGGCGACAGGGCTTGAGATGTCATTTCATCTCAGTGTCGGGTAAAAGTCCCACAAAATTGGAAGCAACGTCTCCAAAATGACCTTTACAGTGTTGACGGGGACGTTAAACCTCAAATCAAATCAAACAAACAAACAAACAAAACTAACGACATCGTTAGTTTTGAACAACTGGCCCCAATAATAATCAATTGCAGCGGATCTAGCGAGGTATTGACAACCTGTATTTTTGAGCAAAAAATAAACAGTGTACACCCCTGTAAGCCCATGCTTTAATTCATAAAAGTGATGTAGGGGTGGGAGCGTGTTTTCGTGATTACGCACTTATCTGTATTTAAAACGATGATAGCATCAAGAAATCATGCTCATACAACATGATAATTTTAAGACATGTTCTAGTTTCTGCTCGAAAAATCATTACGAAAACACGCCTGTGCGACATCGTGCATTTTTCATATCTCCAAAATGGCTACTTTTCTGATAAAATCCGTGATATTTTTCTTTATAATACTGCAAACATACGTTGTGGGTGCTCGTTAGAACCGCCTCATTGAGGCGGTTCTAACGAGTACCCACAACCTATGTTTTGGAGCTGAAATAATAAAAAAATAATGTATACCCCCGTAAACCCCAGTTTTCTCTATATAAAGTGGGGTGGTTATTTCACGGACTTGATCACGTGATGTTAATTGTGGGTCGCGTTAGAACCGCCTAATCGGGGTGATACTAACGTGGGACCCCAATCGATATTTTAGAGCAGAAATAAGAAAAAATACATTTTACTCATGTATATATAGAATATGGGTTATTATATAATATTGATGGACTGAGCTAGGGGAAATAATCGAATTTAACATATTGCACAAGTTTTACTGCAGTAATTACCCTGTTGTGCGACTCTCAGTATATATTTTCGAACGATTTAGTAAACAGATCTAAGAAAGTTGTTTTATTTAAAGGCACTCTATAAATTTAAAATAATTTTGAAGACTTTCTAGTCTGAACACAAGTAAAATCATGAAATTGATGAATCACGAAAAATCCAGTTCTCATACGCAGCCTCAGTCTTCATTCTCGTTAAAAGAAATGTGTTGCTAAAGACTGCATATATTTTATTGTCTGTAGGTAGTAAACAATTTAGAAATAAATAAACACAGTTCCTTCCCTATCACGAATGCGGTGAGTGAGTGAGTGAGTGTTTGAGTTTTACGTCTCACCAACAGCTTAGGTCATACGGAGACGGGACCTCGGTTTAACCCATTTAGTACCAGAAACTCCAAAACGGGTACCCGCGCAAACAGTGCAGACCCAGATCAGACGACGCAGAAGACGGCGTCTGATCAGGGCCTACACTGTTTGCTAAAAGTTCAGTCATTTTAAATAAATTTTGATGAAAACACAACCTGACACCCCTAAATTTTGAAATGAACTCCTGCTATATATGAGGAGGAAGATTCCATTGGGTACAAAAAGGGTTAAAGACTCATCCGAAAGTCTGGAGAAGCCCGGGATCGATCCGGCGAGGGCGAGTAGCGTAACAACTACATCACGGAGGCTTCTCACAAATGCGGTGAAACAGGAAATAACTGACAAAGGTCGATTTCGTGCTGACGTCATTTCGTTTTCGGACATTTTACGGTCATGGTGTAGTCTTTCTTTATTCCAAAACTGATATTTTCTGATGAAGCATTACACTATATTTTTTTTTTATTTCTGCTCCAAACATGAGTGTGGTTGGGTGAGCCAAAGTTGATGTGTATCTTGCGTCACTGGAGCGTCCATCTGAAGTTGGCTTACAGTTGGGCAATGCCTGCTATCCTTGCGATAGGTAAGGGTAGAGGGGAGGAGTGGTGTTATTTCTTCTGTTTCATCGTTAAGTAGAAGTGGAGGCAATGACCAGGAATCGATACAATTAGCCCACAGCTCCCATCAGAGACACCAAGGGAAAGAAACACAAACATGAAACAACAGAACCTAATGGAAACTTCAATAGCGGAAAGCCAAAAGGACAGTTACTATCCCACAAAATGGCAATAGGCTATCAAAAATAAAATACTATAAGCGACACAAACACCGAAAGACAAACCATAACAAAAAATAAACCGCAACAGAAGAACCGCTTTGGAACGGTCAGCGGAAACGAATTCCACTGGGGGGCTTAAATCGATTTTACGTGGCGACACAAACACCCAAAGACAAACCATAACAAAAAATAAACCGCGACAGAAGAACCGCTTTGGAACGGTCAGCGGAAACGAATTCCAATGGGGGGCTTAAATCGATTTTACGTGGCCACAATCCTCGCTCTTTAAGACAAATAATTTGTTCAGTCCGCATGAAGGAACCCGAAAACAATCAATCAATTAATCTGTTGGAATACATCACTGGTTGGGAGCGTACAGTACACTAAACCCGGACGTTCCGATCTGTATAGTGGACAGATCCTTGTCTTTTGTTATGACCTTGAAGGTGTATGTGCGTGGTCTGTCTTCTATATTTGTATATTTATTTTTTTGGACATAAACAACTTGGTAAGTGTGTTTTATTTATTTTGTTTTCCATACTGACCATCTTTGGGCACGGCAAAATGTCGTTGTCTATGCTTTAAATCTATTTTTCAGCTGCAAATCACTAGTGTTTGTAAGAATCACACCTCACCTGTGACCAGAAGATCGACCAATTGAGAGCTTTAATCGAAAGAAAAATATCTTTTAAGATAGATTAATAATCTATAATGAGTTATACTAAAATAAGTGCCTCTAGAATTCCATGCGAAATCACACGAAGAGCAAGACTGACCATCCCCAAAAATTTATGACTGTATGGTATGTCTCATATTTACTGTATAACTTGTCTTAAGACACTTTGTTTTGACTGTATGGGATGTCGCTTTTAATGTGTGTAAGTTATTCAAAGGTACATTGCAATATTTGTCTATGCAATACGATGATAATGCTTAAATAATAGCAATTCTACGTAAAAATATTAATTACCTATACATTCCCGAAATCTTGGAGAAATTGCATGTGCTGTGTGCTGCATGTCATTGAACCTTTAGAGCACTACAGACTAGAGGTCTTAACCACTCGGCCAAATGAGCCAGCCTTCGAGGACTGTCTTCAGGCGCGAAATATTTAATAAAATGAGTCGCATCGTCACGCGTCTCTCTTCATCCACAGAAGGCATAGAAAATACTCTGATCAGACTGCACAGAAATACAATATGATTAGTTACGGACTATTTGTTCAAGACATATACATGTAAATTTATACAAAGAAATGAAGAGCTGTGTCCAGTCTGTGAAAGATAATTTCCTTTCATCCCCGACCGAATAGATTCGGGGGATATAGCGATCGGCTTGGCGTCCGGTCGTCCGTATATTGATGGTACTTGGCACAATGGTAAACAATATTGAGACGGCGTGTCTTGCGCAAGAACCACAACCCTGGGTACCATGGTATTTCAGTTATCTCCCCTTCCAATAAAATAGAATGACTATCGTGTGATCTCTATAACTCCAATATCCTTCGAGATATATTGATGATACTTGACAAAATTGTAACAATGTTGAGACGGCATGTCATGGGCAATAACAACAACCCTAAGTGCCATGTTTTTTTAGTTATCTCAACTTCGAAAAAAATAGAATGACTATCTTGTGATCGCCATAACTTCAATATCCTTCGAGATATATTGATTAAACTTTGTACAATTGTTCACAAGGTTGAAGCAGCATGTCATGCGCAAGAACCAAAACTCTTCGTGCCATGCCATTTAAGTAATCTCCTCTTCCAAAAATAGAATTGTTATCTTGTGATCGCGATAACTCAAATACCCTTAGTGATATATTGATGAAACTTGGCACAATTGTTCACAAGGTTGAAGCAGCATGTCAAGCGCAAGAACCACACCTCTTAGTGCCATGACATTTGAATTATCTCTCTTCCAATAAAATAGAATAACTCTCTTGTGATCGCCATATCTCCCATACTCTTGGAGAAATGTTGATAGAACTTGGTACAGTTGTACATGAGGTTAAGCAGGCGTGTCATGTGCAAGAACCGCAGCTCTTGGTGCCATGGCATTTCAATTATCCTCATTCCAACAAAAATAGGATGACTATCTCTTGAGCTCCATATCTCCAATATTCATTGAGACATGTTGATAGTACTTGGTACAGTTGTACATGAGGTTAAGCAGACGTGTCATATGCAAGTACCGCGACTCTTGGTGTACTGGTTTTTGAGTTACCTTTCCTGACAAAATAACATTGTGATGGCCATAACTCCAAAACCCTTTCAGGTATATTGATGATACTTGGCATGTTTGTTCACAAGGTTGAGACGGCATGTCATTCACAAGGCCCACAACTCTGGGTGTCATGGTTATCTCCCCTCTAATAAAATTGTATGACTATCTTGTGATCGCCGTGTCTTCAACAGTCTTCGAGTGATGTTGATTGTTTAAGTTAAGCAAGCCTGTCACGGGCAAGAACCACGACTCTTGGTGCACTCGTTTGTGAGTTACCTCCCCTGACGAAATCTTGCGGGCCCTAGCTCAGAAACCCTTTGAGATATATGGATAATACTTGGCAAGATTGAGACAGCATGTCATGCGCAGGAACTACAACTCTAGTGCGATGGTATTTGGGTTATATCCCCTTCTAATAAAATCATATACTCTGAGACATAATGATGGGACTTGGTATAGTTGTACGTGAGGCTAGGCAGGTGTTTCATGTGTGAAAATCATGACTCTGGTTGCACTTTTTTTAGTTATTTCCCCAAACAATATAATCTTGTGATGACCATAACTTGGATACCCTGTGAGATATATTGATGGTATTTGGCACAGTTTTTGACAATGCTGAAACGGTGTGTCATGCCAAAGAACCAGCGACCGGGTCCACCACGAACGACTAATTCATCACGTCTGAAATTAGTGAAAGAAACAAAATTGGACTATTTCAACTTGAGCATAAAAAACAAAAACTCATCTATGCGTCCAGCAAAGACTAATCTCAGTCTGAGCATCAGCCCAGTCTGAACAGTGTGAAAAAAAGTAAAAAAAAAAAAAAAAAAACTCGAGTGGTAAACTACCAACCAAGTGCACAGTGAAGAATCTTATCAGACTGGGTGGATGCGCAAGCTGATCTGAATCTTCGTCGGGCGTAGTCATTTTGTCATGTTTTGTGTTTCATCTGAGACAGTTTGAAGAACCCGATGAAGAAAGTGTGTATATGCCAAGTTTCCACATTTTAGAAACAAAATAGCTAACGTATTTAAATAACATCCTACGAATATGTCGAAATCGCTCTATAGTATTATCAGGACACACAATATAGTATGATCGGAACACGACATACAGTACTGAGAAATCAGTTTTGCGACATGCGATACAAACCAGTTTTTGACCCCTATATCGTTTTCTTTGAAAATAATTGCCCTTACATGGCAAGATGTTTAGTACTATTAATAAAAGCTGACCCGAAATACATCATAAAATAGTTAAAATGCATTAGCAGTCGTTTCATGTAAGGTTGCTGGCAAAGCTTGATTAAATTGTACCGGTGTAGCGTTTGAATTCGAAAGTAGGGTAATGATTTTCTAGAAACAAGTGTGAAAATAAACGAAATCATAGCAATAAACAGAAAATCAAGGTAGCATGTCGAAAAGACTTTTAGTTATGCTTCCCGAACTACAGCTATGAAGTTGAAATTCTAATGATTATTAATTTCAAAACACAAAAATAAACACTCTGTAACATACCCGTCATATCGGAACAAGGATCTGTCCACTATACAGATCGGAACATCCGGGTTAAGTGTACTGTACGCTCCCAACCAGTGATACATTGTAGATGCTCTTCAAAGGCGCTTCTAACGGCTTCTATGTTTTGGAGCAGAAAAAAAAGAGAAAATTATATATACTCATGTAATCCAAATTTTTGACAGCGATGTTCATTACACTGACAGTAGGAAGGCTGACGTATCAGCACATCATTGAATGTCTATTTAACAGAATCGTCCACTTTTAAGTTCGGGAAGGACCATCTCAAATTATAGTGGTGTTTATTTTGTTTTGTTTCCGGCAAAGTTTACAAAAATGAGTTTTTAAGCAAACAATGTAGACCCAGATCATACCCCGCGTTCTGCGGCGTCTGATCTGGGTCTGCATTGTTTGCCAATGTCCCAGATTGATGGATTAAAGTAGAAGTAAAACAAAGATCAGGAATCGATACAATTAACTTACTCCACCCAGGGAAAGAAACACAAACATTAAGCGACCAGACCATAATGGAAACCTAAACAAAGGAAGGCCATAAGGACAGGATTAAGCCAGAAAAAGCAAAGTCCTAAAAGAATATCGCTGCCACAAGCAGAAAACACAGACCACCTGTGTATCAAGCCATTCTGGCATTATCTTTTATATTTTTTTCTCTTCGGATAGCCAAGCGATTACGCAAAGGCTCATACAAACAGTAGAAACTTTGATCAGACTGTACGGTCACATCCATAAATGACCTAAATTGTGTTGACAGGAACGTTGAACCTCAAATCAAAACAAACAAACGATCACACCCATGCGACATAGTGCATTATTCCATATCTAAAAAAATGGCTACTTTTTTATGAAAATGTGTGATATTTTTCTTATTTATACTCCAAACATATGTTGTGGGTGCTCGTTAGAACCCCAGTTTTCTCTTTACAAAGCGTGGTTTCGCGGAGTTATTGACGTTTGTTTTTTCGCTGGTCGCACGTATTTTCTTGCAGGTTTTGTCGTTCTCCGGCTCGTTTTACTTTTTTTTTTCTTTGTCGATTGTTATCCACATACCGGACTTATACGGGCACGACCTTTCTCAGCTATGCTGATAATCAAGGGAATTAACGCGTACAGCACAGAAAATAAATGGTTATCTCCCACAGCTCCTAGCCATGGTTACCTAGGTGACCAAGGTAAACTGGAAATAGAAAAAGGGGGTAGTGTATTTCATTTTCAAAAAGGACCAAATTATTTTCATTTTTATTTTACAAAATTTATATGCACGTGTTCACAATAAATTTTCAATTTTACTTCCGCTGGCACAGAAAAGAAATAACAATTTACAAAAAAAGTTATGAAAAGAAAACAAGTTATGAAAAGAAATTCATGAACCGCTTGCACAGAAAAGATATTCTTATAAGTTTTTATTTTATGCGGAAATAATTATCAAGTTCCTATATAAATCCATTTATTAACTTTAACCGACAGCAGTTACCTGGATGTCCGTTAAAGTTCGACATGATCGACATCAAAATTGGTTTAAACACTATTTACAGTGACATTCTGCTATTAAGACCACCTAAAATTAAGACTAATTATGCTCTAGAAAGCTTATTTAGTAGGTTTGAACAGTCCCAACGGTGGTCTTAATACAGTCGAACTTTGATGCCTCGAACACAGATGGCTCGTTTACCATGGCTGAGTCGAACCTGTTCTTGAGTCCCTAGGGAATTCCTCTGCATAAGAATAAGTGTGGGATAATTAAGGAGATTTTCGACTTTTATCTTGCAAATTTATGCTGTGTGTACTCATTAGAATCGCCTCAATTAGGCGATTCTAATGAGTACACACAGCATACATTTATGTTACAGAACACCGAAAAGAAGTCCAAAAATACCCCCGTTATGTTTTCTGGAAGTATGCAACAGTGGCTCGAACTACCGCTGTCTCGAACAAATTTCCATGGTCCCAAAGGGGTTCGAACCATCGACGTTCGACTGAATAGGAATTTTACTGTAATTCATACTGTTGATGTAGCATATACTGATGCGCATCTGACTGGTGATCAGGCGGACTTGGGTTCGACACCTTCCAGGTCGGCAACATTCTTTCGTGGAGATTGATCATGAAAGCTCTTCTTCGGTCATTCTCCCATTTCCGCTTATTCAACAAGGGCAGTTGTCAGTTTCTGGCTAAAGGACGTGCACTGCACTGGTTAAACACTTTTGTAAAAGCCCAGGATGTGTGGTTAGGTAATTTGACCGGTTTGATATAACCTAAATAGTGTGGACTGGGCCTTAAACTCAAAACAAACAAACGAAACCCGACACTGAGATGAAATAATATCTCAAGCCCCTACCGGCCGAATAAACCGTTTCTTTCGTGTGTGTGTGTGTTTTTTGTTTGTTTTTACGGCACTTTTAAGATTATTTCACTCATATAGAGCCGATTGTTAATCAAATATGTGCGAAAACCCGAGTACTTGGAAGAAAACCACCTGACCTTTCGTTGCAGAACTTGGCGTCTCACATTTGACCAGAGCTAGACTCGAACAAACCGCTTAGGTTTAACGGACGTACCGACTCAAGTTCTATTGGTTTCAGTTTGCGCGGAAGCACCAGCCACCGAATCTATTTCTCCAAGCCTCGACGAGTGGTGGCGCAAAAAAGGGATAGAAAGTCATATGAAATTGGAATCAATAGATTTTGATTTACATCTTATGTTTAGAAAGTAATTCTTTCCAAGCATGTTTAATGTTGCAGATATAAAATCCATAGTGTCTGTGGTATAAGCGTGTTTTCTCTCATATCGACCGCATTTGATCCGGGTTTCCCGGCCTCTGTAGCACAAGGTCGCGGCTTCGATACCTGCCGGGGCGGCAACATTCCTCGTTGATTATTAAGTATCTTCTTCGGCCTTTCTCTCTGTGGTTCAAGAAGACCAGTTGTCAGGTTCCGTCTGAACTTAATAAATATACCCTGGAAACGCATTACGATAATACTCCCGTGTGACATAGTGCAATTTTCACGACTCCAAAATGGCTACTTTTCTTATGAAAACCCGTGATATTGTTCTAATAAATACTTCAATCATAGGATGTGGGTGCTCGTTAGAACCGCCTCAATGAGGTTCTAACGAGTACACACAACCTATGTCTTGGAGCAAAAATAAGAAAATGTATAGCCCTTAAACCCCAGTTTCATGATATAAAGTGGGGTTTAGGGGGTGTTCATTTCACGGACCTGTTCACGTGATGGTGTAGCTAGTTAAACTTACCAGCTCGATATGGTCTAACTAGTGATGACTGGGTTGTTAATCTCCAAACAAACACAATTCGGCATACTCTTTACCATTTCATCCTCAAAGACCGCAACAGATACTATGCAAACAGTGTAGATCCTGATCAGACGGATCCGTTTCATATAGTAAAACTGTGGTTTACAGGGCTGTATATGACAGGCCCCGATAGCTCAGTTGGTAGAGTGTCCGCTCCGGGGAACGGGAGGTCTGGGGTTCGATCCCGGGCCGCGACATACCAAAGTCGTTAAAAATGGTACTAGCTGCTCCTCGTTTGGCACTCAGATTTACGGGGTAGAGCTAGGACTGGTCGATCCAGTGTCAGGATAATGTGACTGGGTGTGGTATCATGTAATGTGTCTGGGACATGATACTTCAGTGAGGCAGCACTATAAATGTGAGCATTGAGCTCCCTGTCGCAACCAGACACCGTCGTGATATGACTGAAAAATTGTTGAAAGCGACGTTAAACCCGAATTCACACACACACACACACACACATGATACTTCAGTGAGGCAGCACTATAAAAGTGAGCATTGATCTCCCTGTCGCAACCAGACACCGTCGTGTTATGACTGAAAAACTGTTGACAGCGACGTTAAACCCGAATTCACACAGACACACAGGGTTGTATATTATTTTTCTTATTTCTGCTCAAAAACAAAAGTTTCATTTTTGGCGGTAAAATTGTCAATATATTTGAATGGGCGTGTGTTCGTAATGGTAAAACTGGGGTTTACAGGGGTATACATTATTTTTCTTATTTCTGCTCAAAAACATAGATTTTTGGTACTCGTTAGAACCTCCTCGACGAGACGGTTCTAACAAGTTCCCACAATCCATGTTTTGAGCAGAACTATGAAAAATAGCAGATTTGTTTGTTTGTTATCTGAAAATTTGCAGTTTTTGGTGGAAAAGCTTTCAATAACCTCACTGGGGCGTCCAACTAATATTGTATTACAGTTGGGCAAGACCTGCTGTCCCTCGTCGAGGCGGTTCTATCGGGTCCCTACAATCTATGTTTTGGGCAGAAATAAGAAAAATATCAAAAATTTTCATCTTAAAATTTTTAATTTTTGGCCAAAAAATTGGCAATGTATTTGTATAGGTATGTTTTCGTAATGCAAAACAATCAATGAAATCCTATTCTAATGCACTTACGTATGTAACGCGACGTCTGATTGGGTAACGTCAAAAATTTGCGACAGTATATTCCACGATATACTGTCGGAAATCCGACGTCACCACGTAACGTCGTCTTTCATTGGCTGGCATTTGGTTTTACGCAGCTCACAACGCTTGCCGCTTTGTGCAAAATAGTACAATTTTTAACAAAACAACCGAATAAGTGCATTAGAATGGGGATAACTGTATTGCAAATTGTCATTTGGGGAGGTAAATCGTTGGTTTTACGGTCGCAAATTCCGTTTTACGGCTCCGCTGACGCGTCGCCGTAAAACGAAATTTCCGACCGTAAAACCACCGATTTACCTCCCCAAATGACAATTTTGAATACAGTTATCCCCTAAATGACTCCTTGTCTGGGAGCAGCTTATGCTCAGTCTCGCCTGTGTCTTTTTCTGGTCAAATACAGTCGAACTTCAATGGCTCGAACACCTTTGGGACTATGAAAATATGTTCGAGACAGGGGTAGTTCGAGCCACTGAGCGCTAATGCCAGGAGGCATAACGACATACTTTATGAATTCTTTTTCTGTGTTCTATAATGAAAACTGTATGCTGTGTGTAATCATTAGAATCGCCTCATCGAGGCGATTCTAATGAGTACACACAGCATACAAAATATCCTAATTTTACCCTCCCTATTTCTTATGTATCGGAATTTCCTAGGGACTCAAGAACGGGTTCGACTCAGCCATGGTAAACGAGCCACCGGTGTTCGAGGCGTCGAAGTACCACTGTATGTGATTTGTACACGTAAACGTTTTTCGCATGAGCAGTCGCTCCCATCGGGGCTTCGGGAGAAATTGATTGGGCTGCACGGTGCTTCCTAGCAGAGCTGCAATCGACCGCCCACATCATTACTGGTAAAACGCCCAGAAGGTCTAAACCTGCTAAGGCAAAATGATCCATGCATATAAACCCTTTTGTTAGGACTTGAGATGTCATTTAATCTCAATGTCGAGTAAAAGTCCCACAAAATCGGAAGTAACAAAATCGGAAGTAACGTCTCCAAAATGACCTAAATAGTGTTGACGGGGACGTTAAACCCCAAATCAAACAAACAAAACGATTTTGGCTCGTTTCGTCCCTTTGTTCCACGTAAACAAGCTGTATTTGGCATATTTACGCTCACCTCAGTAAGGTTCTATAAACAGTGGCTTGTCACGTGAGCCGTGTCACGTGTAAAACATACTTGAGAGATATTGGCACTGACAGTGTTCTGGCGAGACTCCGCTTTTGCAGTCTCACCAGACCCTTCAATGTGCTCTCGCATTGTAACTGGGTCGCGATAAAACCACGGGAACAGGACAAGAGATCTGATCAGAAGTATGCGCATTAAATGCGTGGGTCGCGATAAAACCACGGGAACAGGACAAGAGATCTGATCAGAAGTATGCGCATTAAATGCGTTTAAAAGTATTACTGGCCTTAGATACAAAGAAATCTTTTTTTCAGGATCTGACACACAAAGTCGATGAACATACTCGCATTCTGTAAACAAGTTAACATAACTGGCGATTATCTAAAAGTCTTTACAAAGAAACATTTTTAAACAAATATTTCTTCATTCAGATATCAACGAACAGAATCAATATATACGTTGAAACGTCCCAAAGAGAAGTCTATAGAACAAATTTTAAGTCGCAAAACACAGAATCTATTTAGAAAGCCCAACGCCCACCATTTACAGTAAAACTTTTGAACTGTCCCAAAGGTGGTCGCTGACCAGAGGACATTGTGTGCAGAAAACACGGAGAAAGAATAGCTACACCCGTCTAAGTAAGCTTCTTAAAACAGAATTAGTCTTAATTTTAGGTGGTCTTAATATCGGAATTTCACTTGATATACACTATACTGGCACTGACTCAGGTGTCACAGACTGCTGCTTCTGATCAAGGCTTCTCAGACATCAACGATTTTGTTTGTTTGATTTGAGGTTTATCGTCCCCGTCAACACTGTAAAGGTCATTTTCGAGACGTTGAGCACTTCCAATTTTGTGGGACTTGTACCCGATATTGAGATGAAATGACAGCTCAAGCCCTGTCGCCCAATGAAACCAATACGGTTTATTAGCATGGACGATCCGCCTAGCACCACGGTTCCTGGACAGGCTTAAATCCTCTAAGCGGTTTACCAGTACTAGTGTGCGGGCCGGATTCAGCTCTGCGTGGAAGCGTCATGCAGCCCATATATTTCTTCAAGCCCCTATGGGCGGGGCCATGGAGAAAAGAGATAGAAGAGGTAGTAGAGCAGGTGAAAGTGAGGGACAGGGGAGAAAGGTCTGCGTGGAAGCATCATGCAGCCCATATATATTTCTTCAAGCCCCTATGGGCGGGGGCCACAGACATCAACAATACATGTATATATACTTTTATAGAAGCCTTATACGGCAGTGCTCCTACTAATCTAGGTCATTTCCGGATATTATCCCTAAGCTCATCTTTGCAATGAATACCCCTGTTAAACCCACTTTATCTCATCGGGGATTGGAGAAATAGATCGGGCTGCATAGTGCTTCCACCCAGAGCTGAAACTGACCACACATGAGTACTGGTGAACCGCGTAGAAGGACTAAGCCTGTCGAGGCAAAGTGATATGATATGCCTTTTGGTTCCATTTGGCGGCAAGGCTTGAGATGTCATTTCATCTCAGTGTCGGGTAAAAGTCCCTCAAAATTTGAAGCAACGTCTCCAAAATAACCCAAATAGTGTTGACGAGGACTTAAAACCTCAATTCAAACAAACAAAACACCACTTTATAAAGAGAAAATTGAAGTTTACTGGGGTATACATTATTTTTCTTATTTCTGCTCCAAGACATAGGTTGTAGGTGCTCGTTAGAACCGCCTCAGGCGGTTCTAACGATCACCCCCAATCTATGTTTAGACAAGAAACAAGAAATATATCACAAATTTCGCCTGAAAAAAACAAACTAATTCTGGAAATATGAAAGACGCAATTTTAGCACACGTGTGTGATCCGTTCCGCGGCATTCTTCGGCGCCTTCAGTTAACTGTACGATAGGCACGCATGCGAACTGATATGATTTGAGGGCCAATGAATCCATGTTTGTTTTGTTTGTTTGATTTGAAGTTTAACGCCCCGGTCAACACTGTAAAGGTCATTTTGGAGACGCTGCTTCCAATTTTGTGGGACTTTTACCCGACATTGAGAGGACGTGATATTTCAATCCCTGCCGCCCAATGAAACCAATAGGGTTTATAAGCATGGAAGGGCCGACTCGCACCGCTTTGCCTGGGCAGGCTTAGATACTCTAAGTGGTTTACCAGTACTCATGTGCGGGTCGGTTTCAGCTCTGCGTGGAAGCATCCTGCAGCCCATCAAGCCCCGATGGGCGGGGGCGAATGAATCCATGTAATATATTTTCAGCGATTTTTACCAGGGGTGGGGTAACTAATGGCTTTGTTGCTTGCTAACAGAATCAAAACACTGTCAACACTGGCGGGGCGCTTGTCTCTAAAATGTCCTGGACGATTACTTCATTGAACCTTTGTATTCCTGTGCCTAATGCAATCCTTGTAGACCCTGATCAGACGCGGCGTCCGATCTGGGTCTGCATTGTATGCCCATATCCATTTGAGATGCCTTAGACATATATGGAATTATCACACACCGTAGATTGTGCTGGGATTAAAAGTCACGTCACCTTCTGGGTCATATTGTGCCGTCTCCCAGTGAAAAGGAGAAAAGCGACAGAAGAGGCAATAGAGGAGATGATAGTGAATGACAGTGGAGAAAGAAGAAAATGAATGTAGCTGTAGAAAATTGTAGAAATAACAGAATTCATCCCTTTATCATTACCTGCCACAAGGACAGCGTGCGTATAAGCCTAGTTTACACATTCGTGACTATAACCACGATTCACCCCGGTTCTCCACGGATTCAAAAATCGTGGAAAATACGGTTCGATACGGGTCTTATACGGTTCTTCCCGGTGGTCCTACGGTTGATGACGGTGCCACTACGATATGACAAGGTGCTTGTACGGTTATTGACAGATTTATTTGATTTGAAGTTTAACGTCCCCGTCAACACTGTACAGGTCATTTTGGAGACATTGCTTCCAATTTTGTGGGACTTTTACCCGACATTGAGATGAAATGACATCTCAAGCCCTGTCGCCCAATGAAACCAACAGGGTTTATAAGCAAGGACTCGCACCGCTTTGTCTGGGCAGGCTTAGATAGTCTAAGTGGTTTACCAGTACTCATGTGCGGTCGGTTTCAGCTCTGCGTGGAAGCATCATGTAGCTCATATATTTCTTCAAGCCCCTATAGAACGGGGCCGCGGTTATTGACGGAAGCGCCACGGTTTACTATGATCTTCTACGAATGACGACGATCACAGTATGAATCAACTTCAGCCTTCGGACGATAAGCATGGTGTAGTCTATGCAGAATTTGGAATGGCAACATGACCTTTTGCAAAACGGCTTATTCCTGTTACATAATTATGATGAGCGATCGACACATTCAGAAGAAGACAAATGAGGTGCAATTAATATATGATTTCTGAACTGGCTGGTCTAGATAAGGCTCCAATGTTGTCCTCTGAAAGTGTAGTGGGAGCGGAGTGGGGATTCCTTGACAGATCGTGGTACACCGTAGCTCGACCGTAGTCATTCGTGGACGCATTCTTGCTACGTAGATAGGCATGAGTCGTAGCCAATCGTAGTCAGACCGTAGTCATTCTTGTGTAGTTATGATGCATCGTAGAGTAATCGTAATGACATCGTAGAAGGACCGTGGCATACCGTGAAGGATCGTACTGCTTCCGTACGCGTCCGTAGAAGGACCGTGGCAGACCGTATGAACCGTAGTCGTCCGTAGCATAACCGTACAGCCACCGTAGCTCACCGTAGCTCACCGTGAGGGTCCGTACTGGAACCTGGTGACAAGGAGTCTACGGTTCCCTACGGAACCCCACGGATGCCCACAAATATACACACGGTGCTACTACGGATGTCTACGGTGGCGTCACGGTTGCGCTACGATCTAAACCACGCCCACATAAATCGCAGAGGCTCCGTGAGGACCGTGGCATACCGTGAAGGATCGTACTGCTTCCGTACGCGTCCGTAGAAGGACCGTGGCAGACCGTATGAACCGTAGTCGTCCGTAGCATAACCGTACAGCCACCGTAGCTCACCGTAGCTCACCGTGAGGGTCCGTACTGGAACCTGGTGACAAGGAGTCTACGGTTCCCTACGGAACCCCACGGATGCCCACAAATATACACACGGTGCTACTACGGATGTCTACGGTGGCGTCACGGTTGCGCTACGATCTAAACCACGCCCACATAAATCGCAGAGGCTCCCCGAATGTTTTAAACAGCTTAAAACATTCGTGAACGTTCCCGAATCAGTACGGTTCATCACGGATCACCACGAATCACGACGGATCTTTCTACGGTGCTACTACGGTGCTGCTGCGATTCACTACGGTTCACCACGATTCATCAACCCGTAGCGAATCGTGGTCAATTGTTTAATCATATTTTATTGCTTTTCGTGGTCAGAATCGTGAATGTGTAAACGGGCCTTAAGCCAATGTCAGTTTGATGCCTCAGTGACGCAAAATACGACACTTTCGCCTCACCAAAATCACCCCATCACACCGTAAACGCCGAAACCCGGAACATGAGTACAGTCATAGGGGCTTGAATCATGAAAAAAATGAAAAAAAAAAAAAAAAAAAAAATTTTTTTTTTTTTTTTTTTTTTTTTTTCATTTTTTTCATGATTCAAGCCCCTACGGTAAGTCCAGTTTTCGAGACAACTCTCTCAATACAACATTCCGACATTAGCGTAACTATAAATAACCTGTGTATCTGACAAACGCAATTTGCGCGGTTGAGCTTAATTGGTCAGTAACAGTCACGTGGGAATAGTATTTTTATAACTTTTTTTTGAGGTCGATTAAATATTTGGGGTGGGGTGTGGTTAGGCCCTGTCAATATTACTTAACTTATTTCTAGCCGATCGTTAGTCAGAGTCGGGCGAAAACCGGAATGCGCGGAGAAAAAAACACCTGGCATTCCGTTGCAGAACTTGGCGCCTTACATGTGACCACAGCGGTGAGACCTAATGGTTAAGTATCAGCGCGCTCTTTCCCACTAGGCCACAGAGGCCCGTTGACACAAAGGGGTTGGGATGCTGCCATCAGGGTCTGAAAGTACATCCACTAGCCGCGGTTGCCTCCCATGAAAAAACAATATATTCCAAAATTATTTGCTCAAACAGTCACAGATAAGACGAGGGAATTAATTTTACTGTTTGTTAAGCACAACTTAACACCCAGCTAACCTTTTGATTATAAATTCTTTTAATCGGATTGCCATTTTAAAGGTTCGATTTAAACTGAATAAAATATTTACCATTCAAACAGAAATAGTAGCGGACTTAATTCACGTATACATTTAAATTGAATAGATAACAGTATATTGGAAGTCAGGTTTTAAAGAATGGATATTGTTTTGTGAATATTGGATTATAAATTTTAGAATATTTTAAACAAGGTAAATATTGATATTTATAATATTCATTCTCATATTCCTCATATGCGGAGTTTTCCCTTATATATACAGTAAAATTCCTGTATTAAGACCACCTTTGGCAATGTTCAAAAGTGGTCTCTGACAAGCGGACCACTTTTGAACAGTCCCAAAAAGTGGTCTCTGACAAGAGGACAATGTCTGCAGAAAACACAAGGATTTTTTTTTTTTTTTTTTTTTTTTGGTTTTGGTTTTACGGCCCTTTCAAGATTATTTAACTCATATCGAGCCGATCGTTAATCAGAGGTGGGCGAAAACCCGAGTACCCGAAGAAAAAACACCTGACCTTCCGTTGCAGAACTTGGCGTCTCACATGTGACCCGAGCGAGGCTCGAACCACAGCGGTGAGAGACCTAATGATCAAGAGTCAGCGCTCTTAACCACTAGGCCACGGAGGCCCTGAAAACACAAGGATAGAATAACAGAAACATACTCATTAAGGGTTTTAAAGCAGAATTTGTATTAAATGACACACCCATGCGATAGGACTAGAATATTGATACCTTACAAGAATTTTTCAGACCAACCCTAGTTCTCTAAAGTAAAAGTGCGGTTTGCAGGGGTATACATTTTTTTCTTATTTCTTCTCAAAAAGATGCACTGTGTGTGGTTCTAACAAGCTATATATCTTCATATACTGAGTGGGTCACATTCATTAACTCAGTTAGCTCTACGTTTTGTTGTGCAGATATATATAAAAAAAATCGGATTTTTTTTCTGAAAATTTTCTTTTTTTGGGGGTGATAAAATATTTAATATATTTAAATAGGTGTGTTTTTGTAATGAATGTAGCCAAATTTTAACGGCTCGAATATCTGTAGAACCAAGTGATAAAAATATTTTGAATTAGGTATAGTTCGAGCTACTGGGGTTTTTTCTTAGCCCCAGGTCAGAAACCTTATTTTTATGAGAATGAATCAGGAATATTTTTTCTTTCTTTCTTCTTATACTGCGATGACCATAACTCGCAGGTATAATATCTTTAAGAATTTCTACACAATTAATGAATGTTGTGTGTACTCATTAGAATAGCCTCGTCGAGGCAATTCTAATGAGTACACACACCATACTTGAAATTAATGTATGTTGTGTGTAATCATTAGAGTTGCTTCATCGAGGCACACAACATTCATTTTCATACCTAAATTCAAAATACAGTCTAACCTGTATTAAGCAAGCACCTCAGGGATGATCAAAATGTCCTTGCTTGAGACAGGTGCTTGCTTAATACATGTGAATATTAATGCATTTGCCTTTTTCGCGAACTAAATGCATGCTTGCTTAAGACAGGTTGCTTGCTTAATAGAGGTGGCCACTATGACAGGTTTGACTGTATATTCTTACCTGTAGTCATGGTACAAATACACTAGGGACTAAAGAACATACATTTTCAGCATAAAACGAAGAAAAAAAAAACTACATATTTTTTTTCTAAATATATTGACTCTGTATAGTTATGGTACAAATTCACTAGGGGCTAAAAGCATGGAAATGTCTTTTGCCAGTCGACTGACAATAGACAAAAACACGCTAAAATGTCTAGTGCCAGTCGACTGGCAATAGCCAAAATATGTTAAAATGGCTAGTGTCTGTAGACTGGCACTAGCCATTTTAACGTATTATGGCTATTCCAGTCGACTTTAACGTATTTTGGCTGTTACCAGTTGTTCCTCGTTTTTTTTTTTTATTATTATTATTATTTATTTATTTTTGGAAGAAACACTGATATTTATCTTTACGAGAAGGTCATATTTCATATACACTTTGATCCATGGCAGACACAATTTTCTAACATTAGGATACTCATTTCTGTTAGACATTGCTATCAAAGCCCTAAAATGGCGTTTCTTTTGAATATGTTCTTATTTCCTGCTATATACATTCCAGCCCATCGGGGCTTGAAGAAATAGATTTGGCTGCACGATGCTTCCATTGTTTGATTTGTTTGATTTGACGTTTAACGTCCCCGTCAACACTGTAAAGGTCATTTTGGAGACGTGGCTTCCAATTTTGTGGGACTTTTACCCGACATTGAGATGAAATGACAACTCAAGCCCTGTCGCCCAATGAAACCAATAAGGTTTATTAGCATCGACGGTCCTCCTCGTACCGCGGTTCCTGGACAGGCTTAGATCCTCTAAGCGGTTTACCAGTACTAGTGTGCGGGCCGGATTCAGCTCTGCGTGGAAGCATCATGCCGCTTGAGCTATCCCATTTTTATGCCCCCACCCCGAGAATCTTTGATGCCTGAAGGTGTATGATAGCACTCCCTGGTGTATGAATATCATTTGGCGTGGCATATAGTATTTGCTCTGTCTGTATGTTTGTTTGTTTGTCTGTCTGTCTGTCCCTGTCTGTTTGTGTGTTTGTCACAAAAACTTTAACCTTGATCATAACTTCAAAAGGATTTGACCTAGCCCCATGAAACTTCACACACTTATTCACCATCACGAGGGCTACATTCTGACTAAGGGCCATAACTCTGTTGTGATTTTTAGCTGAATTATCTCCCCTTGAAATTTTGCAAAAACTAAGAAATTGGCTCGCACGGGGGGCATTGTCACCTATAGTGACAACTCTTGTTTGTCACTGAAGTAGGTCCAATTTCGTTCAAGTTTTACAGGAATGTTGCTATGGTGACCTATCAAATTAGATAAAACCGTTCTGCTCCAATGAACAAGCTATCCACCGGAAAAAGAATAGAAAAAAAAACCCTTTAAATGACAACTCCTCCTATACCTTTGGTCCAATTTCTTTCAAACGTCATAGAAATGTTGCTTAGGTTTCCCTCTACAGAAATAGCTAATCAGCTCCGCTCGGTAGAACAAAATGGCTGCAGGAGCTTAAAATAGCAAAATCTTTAAACGACAACGCCTCATATACATTTCGTTCAGTTTCATTCAGTTCCTGGTGTATGAATGTCATTTCCTGGTGTATGACTATCATTTGGCGTGCCACCAGTAACAATTCTGAAAATTCTGATTGATTCAAACTCGACAGGAATGCTGCTTAGGTGACTCTCTGCCATTATGGTTTTGTTCCACTGAAGAAAATTGCTGACAGACTTAAAAGTAGAAAACTCTTAATTCAGTTTCATTCAAGCGCCGCAAGGATGTTGCCCGGGTGACCATCTATCTGTGCAACATTTATGCTTCATTGAATAAGATGGTTGTAAAATATCCACATGACTTTCAGAAGCTACGTGGCATCTTTAAATCAGGTGAGCGATTCAGGGCCATCCAGTCTCTCTTGTTTTTTTTTATGTCAAACCGATGTATGTAAATAAATGTTTTGAAAATGAAATTAAGCAGCCCAGTGAAAATGTGTTCAAAAACTCTTTTAGAAGGTAGAAGGTAAGAATAGTAAAGGCTTTACCTTTTTAGCTCACCTGAGCACGAAGAGCTCAAGGAGAGCTATTGTGATCGGTCTCTGTCTGTCGTCCTTCGTCTGTGCGTCCACCGTCAACTTTTGCTTTAAAGGTGCATAATTGAGCTATCTGGAAAAAATGCTTCCAAAAATAAAATACATATAGCCGGTATTTTTCTTTAAAACAATACAAATGAATGCATTTTATGCAAAAATGCGAACAATTATGATGACAGGTAAACGAGTTTGAGAGGGATTCCCTAACTAGGTTTCGAACACTAGTTAGATCTATTTTTAGTTCGTGACAAAAATAGAATCCCCATATATGACGTTATGCGACGTTCATTTTTGGCCTTGTTTGCTTAGGCCATGCCTGAATCGGAAAAAAATATGTCGCTGAATACCATGCCATAAGTAACGACACTCAGAGAGGATAATGTCGCCATGTATGTGTAAAGTGACAGATTTATTTTTAGAACAGAAATTCCGAACGTAATGAGAGCGAAGGGTAGACACGAATGAAAACGACCATTTTCAGAGCGAAGGGTAAACACGAATGAAAACGACCATTTTCACAAAGTTCTGAAGCTGTATTTGGCTCCAAAAGTGTACACATGACAAAGGAGTATGCATTGAAGATAAAAACCAGAAAAAAAATTGAGACCCGGTAGCTCAATAATGCACCTTTAAACGACGTCTTCTCCAAAATTTTGAAATAATTTCACATTTTTTAAACCGTTCCGCTCGCCACAAGAGCTAGAAAAATTGAGAGAAAAAACAACAACTTTAAACGACCTCTCCTCCTTAACCAGAGGGTTGATTTTAAATTGTTTTACAGGAATATCTCATGGGTGTTCCTCTACCAAGCTTGCTCAAACCGTTATGGTCGGATGAACAAGATGGCCGACAGAGCTAAAAATAGAAAATAAAATAAATAAATGACTTCTCCTCCTTAACCAGTGGATGAATTTCAAAATAATTTCCTTGTAATATTCCTTGGGTGACCCTCTACCAATTATGCTCAAATCGTTCAGCTTGGATGAACAAGATGGCCGCCAGAGCTAAAAATATAAAAAAAAATTAAAAGACGTTTCCTCCTTATCCAGTGGGTGTATTTTTTAAATAATTTTACAGGAATGTTCCTTGGGTTACCCTCTACTTAAGTTGCTCAAGCAGTTCCGCTCGGATAAACAAGATGGCCTCCAGAGCTAAACAAAAATGTGTACTCCCGTTTACGCCCACCTCTGATTAACGATCGGCTCGATATGAGTGAAATAATCTTAAAAGGGCCATAAAAACAACAACAAAAAATAGCTAAAATACAGATAAACCTTTAAATGACCTCTACTCCCTAACCAGCGGATGGATTTTGAAATAATTTTACAGGAGCCCTTTTCCAAAATTGCTAAAACGGTTTCGCTCGGATGAACAAGATGGCTACCAGAGCTAAAAATAGGAAAAAAAAAAAAAAAAAAAAAACTTTAAAAGCCTTCTACTTAACCATTGGTGGAATTTTGAAATTATTTCTCAGGAATGTTCCTTTGGAGTTGCCCAAACCGTTCCGCTTGAATGAACCAGATGGCCACCAGCGCTAAAAATAGAAAAAAATTTTTTTTAAACCACTTCTCTTGCTTAACCAGTGGATTGATTTGGTTTTAATTTCACAGGAGTATTCCTTCGGTGACCTTTTATCAAAGTTGCTCAAATCGTTCCGCTCGGATGAACAAGGTGGCCACCAGAGCTAAAGATAAAAAACCCTTTAAAACGACTTTTCCTTAACCAGTGGATGGATTTTGTAATACTTTCACAGGAGTGTTCCTTGGGTGACCCTCTACCAGTCTGCTCTGATAAATGATTTCAAAGGAACATTTATGGGTACCATCTGTCAAAACTGTTCAAATTTTTCCACTCTGCTGAACAAGATGGTCGCAAGAACTTAAAATAGAAAATAAAAACTGTTAAAAGACTTCATTCTCTCAAAGGAAGCAATTTTATACAGATAATCCATGGGTGACCTTCTTATAAAATTGTTCAAAATATTATGCTTCGCTGAGCATGATGACCATCAGTGCTAAAACAATCTAAAACCTCAAAGTACAAATCTCAAAATGACTTCTACTCCTAAAGGGCCAGATTGATTTTGAAATGTACCTTGCGTCTACCAAAATTGCTTAATCTTCCACTCAACTATATATTGATTTCAATTTCATTTGTACAAAATGGATCGGGCGAACGATCTAGGGCCATCATGTCACTCTTGTTTGTTTCAGTTCTCTATTACATTTTTGTGAAGGGGACATCTTGCATGTTTTTTTTTTCTTGTAGAAGGAGGGCAGCCCGATTGCAATAGCATTGCGACCGTTTTACCGTTCACAACACATTATTTAAATCATTTGTGGGGTTGAGACCTCGACAAAGCATGGCCTCGCATGGGACTTAAATAGACTGAAAATTTGCCCGAGGTCTCAACATTAATAGGTTCTATTAATGTCAGCGTAGTCAATTCTAGAACCATAAAAGATAAGTTACGTTTATCACAGACGTGTGTTTATTGGAATGTCAGGAAGATCCCAAGCATGACAAGGTTAAGAAGTCAAGAAAGGTTCAGGTCCGTGACAAATAAGAAGAAATTATTTGTTTTGAGTACAGCAGTAATGGTCTATACGTGCTAAACACTAAAGAGAAAAACATCTTTTTTCAACTTTTAACCGCTCTTTTTGGATTGATGGACCCAAATTGATGTATACAAAATGTTCTTTTACTGCTCTTATGCAAGTGACCAATTAAGAAATGACTTTAACTTTTCTGCTGTTCATGAAAGTATGAATGCAGCGGGTCGCCTGCAAAGTAAATGAACAGGTCAGCCTCGATAGCGCAGTGGTTAACAAGTTCGACTTATGATCGAGAGGTTGTGCGTTCGAATCCGGCCACCGGTATCGAAGTCTGTCCTTGGACAAGACACTTTATGACACTGCCCCACTCCACCCAGGTGTAGATGGGTAGCAGTGGTGTAAAAGTCACATCCGGAATGAGTGTTCGAGAGCAATTCAATAAGCTTGAAGCTTTCATCGCAATCGAACTAAATAAATTAGTAAAACCCGACGCTACGGAACCCGGGAAGGGACATGATTTTTTATTTTTATTATGTTGTGCGAACAAGATAATATCTTGAGCGGACAAGATATTATCTTGTTCAGACTACATATTATCTTGTGCGCACAACTTATAAAATAAAAAAAAATCATGTCCCTTCCCGGGTTCCGTACGACGCGGTTCTAACAAGTACAAACAATCTGTGTTTAGAGCAGAAATATAAAAATATCGGATTATTTTATCGGATTTTTTTTTTTTTTTTTTCATTTTTGGTGGCAAAGTTCCCATTATATTAATTGAATAGGCGTTTTTCACAGTTCAGTTCGTAAACCTTAGGGTCCTCAAGTGGGACATTCGCAAACAGTGTAACTATGGTCTACACTGTTTGCTTACAATGCAGGAATTAAGGATATAAGTTCGGGTGCATGATCATTTCTGCAGCCTACACTTAGACACAATTGATACCCCCCCCCCCCGCCCATCGGGGCTTGAAGAAATAGATGGGCTGCATGATGCTCCCAAGCAGAGCTGATACAGACTCGCACACGAGTACTGGTATACCGCTTAGAGGATCTAAGCCTACCCAGGCAAAGCGGTGCGAGTCGGGCTTACAAACCCTATGGGTTTCATTTGGCGGCAATGCTTGAGATGTCATTTCATCTCAATGTCGGGTAAAAGTCCCACAAAATTGGAAGCGACGTTTCCAAAATGACCTTTACAGTGTTGACGGGGACGTTAAACCTCAAATCAAACAAACAAAAGACACAATCGTTACACAAATGCTGTCAGTGCTTTGATTCGAAACTTCCTAATCTGAGCCAGTGGCGTCGTGTCGCGTAAGGGCAGGGTAAATAGGATTCTATATAAGCCTCACTTTTTTGATCGATTGTTATAATCAATCGACCCAGAATTGATAACATCACTGACACACCCTCCTGGAACCCCACTTTTATATAGTAAAAGTGGGGTTTACAGGGGGTAAACCTTATTTTTCTTATTTCAGCTCTAACATATAGTTTGTGGGTAACGTAAGAAACGTTAGAACCGCCTCATCGATGCGGTTCTAACGAGTACCCACAATCTATATTTTGAGCAGTAATAAGAAAAATATGTCAATTTTTTTCAGCTTAAAATTTCCTTTTTTCGGCGGCAATGTTTACAATGTATTAGTATAGAGGGTTATCTGTAATATCTGGACTGGCCTCATGTGCTGGGTTCGACAAACGTTAATTGAAGGGTTTAATGGAATAGTCAGATCTGAGCAGTCTGATCTGTGCCATCGCAGAACTATTGTAGGTTTTGTCGTACGCTGACTTTATGCGGGTCTTGTCAAGTGGAGATGGGTCTTGGGACTTGTGTGTACAGGGAAGACTCATATCAGTTTTCACTGTGCGCTACGTGGATTTTCATCGGCCCAATTCTTGGACAAAGAAGACTGTATACTGACTCAGTGGGTATGCAGACTGATGTGAGTGTTCTCTGAGCGCACATAAGCAAATCAAGTTTATTCACTAAATCCATTTAAGAAATGAAATTTATTTTTCTGCAGTTCATGGAAGTATGAACGCAGTGGGTCGCGTGCAAAGTAAATGGGGTTTATGTAATCTTTGCTAGCAACCCACTGTCGTTCATACTTTCATGAAAAGCAGAAAAATTAAGTTTATTTTTTACATTTACATTATTTGCCCCTCATCACTGGGCGAAAATATGCTTGTAGGGTAAACTTTTAAAGCTGAAAAACGTTTACACGCTGATTTTCTACAAAGAACGGAGCAGCGTTGACGTCATCAACGCCCGTAGAGAACAATGGTTTAGAATGACGTCACTTAACGTCACCGAAAATCATGTGATTCATGTGAACCTTTTTTTTTTCCTTTTTTTTTTCATGATTCTAGCCCCTACGGTTTACATTAGACTTTACACTGGAAATGTAAATATAGCGCCATGAGGAGCAGTGTACAGGTGTTCAAGCCTACAGTGAATCATGACTAGGCTGGACAAGATTAAAGAATCATACCTAGAAGCAGCGGTCCAACCAATCGAGGCTTGAAGAAATGGGTATGGCTGCACGCCCAGAGCTGAAATCGACCGAACTTCAGTACTGCTAGACTTCTCAGGTCTGAGCCTGCCTAGGAAAGTGGTGCGAATCCTTAAACCTTGGCGGTTTCTTTGGATGGTAGGGCTTGAGATGTCATTTCATCCTAATGCCGGGTAAAAGTCCCACAAAATCGGAAGCAATGTCTCCAATATAACCTAAATAGAGTTGAAAATTTCAACACAAACGAATAGACATTGACGTTGTTACATAAATAACACACTCTGAATTCCCCTGGGGTTCTTCTCCATAGGCAAATTGGTGATTCAGAGTCCTAAAAATTACTAAGTTCTTTCTCAATTTCACTTGTCACAACGCATTGTATTTCAACTTTATACATCGTGCATAATATAATAAGGGCTGCGCCCAGTAAAAAGGTGTCTTAGGGGTAATGCGCACAGAGAAGACTCTGATCAGACAGCGCTTCTGTGCTGTCTGATCAGAATCTTCGCTATGCGCTATGTGGATGGTCATTAAAACAGAACTTCTTCGTGAAGTCAGGGAAGTGTAATGGTTGATTTTACTTTTATTTGTGCGCACAGTCCTCATGGCCTCTTTTCTCTTGTTGCTGCCTGAATAAGCATATTCAGCAGACACTTAGAAAACCCATAATCAGTGTTCACAGTTCTGAAAATTTCGACCTGAATAAGCATATTTTGATGACACTTAAAAAAACCCACAATTAATGATCATAGCTCTGAACACTGCGGCCGGAATAAGCATATTTAGCAGACACTTAGAAAACCCATAATCAGTGTTCACAGCTCTGAAAATTTCGACCTGAATAAGCATATTTAGCAGACACTTAGAAAACCCATAATCAATGTTCAAAGCTCTGAACGTTGCGACCTGAATAAGCATATATGTATTTAGTAGATGCTGAGAAAACCCATAATCAATGTTCACAGCTCTGAACATTGCGACCTGAATAAGCATATTTAGCAGACACTTAGAAAACCCATAATCAATGTTCAAAGCTCTGAACGTTGCGACCTGAATAAGCATATATGTATTTAGCAGATGCTGAGAAAACCCATAATCAATGTTCACAGCTCTGAACATTGCGACCTGAATAAGCATATTTAGCAGACACTTAGAAAACCCATAATCAATGTTCACAGCTCTGAACATTGCGACCTGAATAAGCATATTTAGCAGACACATAGAAAACCCATAATCAATGTTCAAAGCTCTGAACGTTGCGACCTGAATAAGCATATTTAGCAGACACTTAGAATACCCATAGTCAATGTTCAAAGCTCTGAACGTTGCGACCTGAATAAGCATATTTAGCAGACACTTAGAAAACCCGTAATCAATGTTCACAGCTCTGAACATTGCGACCTGAATAAGCATATTTAGCAGACACTTAGAAAATCCATAATCAATGTTCACAGCTCTGAACATTGCGACCGGAATAAGCATATTTAGCAGACACTTAGAAAACCAATAATCAATGTTCACAGCTCTGAACATTGCGGCCGGAATAAGCATATTTAGCAGACACTTAGAAAATCCATAATCAATGTTCACAGCTCTGAACATTGCGACATGAATAAGCATATTTAGCAGACACATAGAAAACCCATAATCAATGTTCAAAGCTCTGAACGTTGCGACCTGAATAAGCATATTTAGCAGACACTTAGAAAACCCATAGTCAATGTTCAAAGCTCTGAACGTTGCGACCTGAATAAGCATATATGTATTTAGCAGATGCTGAGAAAACCGATAATAAATGTTCACAGCTCTGAACATTGCGACCTGAATAAGCATATTTAGCAAACACTTAGAAAACCCATAATCAATGTTCAAAGCTCTGAAAGTTGCAACCTGAATAAGCATATTTAGCAGACACTTAGAAAACCCGTAATCAATGTTCACAGCTCTGAACATTGCGACCTGAATAAGCATATTTAGCAGACACTTAGAAAACCCATAATCAATGTTCACAGCTCTGAACATTGCGACCGGAATAAGCATATTTAGCAGACATTTAGAAAACCCATAATCAATGTTCAGAGCTCCGAACATTGCGGCCGGAATAAGCATATTTAGCAGACACTTAGAAAACTTCGAAGCTCCCATCTTGGTATACATTGTATGCCTCTGCATTTGCACCCATTCTGAGGGGGGGGGGGGGGGGGGGGTTGTCACATGACAACCGTGGGCCAATAAACTTAAACCGCGCACAAATTAGTGTATTGTTTAACTGTTTACAGTCAAATAGAATCTTCTACAACATAGTTTTGGTAAGGGTCATTTACAATATATGGGGTGTCAGGCCTATTTTATTCGTTCCGAGTTTTACATCGATTTCTTTACTTTAAGCGAACATTGAAGACACTGATCAAACACCTCGTTCTGTTTGCCAATGTCCCAGACGCTAAGTGTACATACCGCAACGGAACATAAGGACCCGCAAGTACAGAAAAGTACAGTAAAACCTGTCAAAGTGGCCACCTGTATTAAACAAGCAACCTGTCTTAAGCAAGCATGCTTTTGATTCCCAAAAATGGCAAATGCATTAATATTCACCTGTATTAAGCAAGCACCTGCCCAAAGCAAGCACATTGTGGTTATCCCTTAGGCGCTTGCTTAATACAGGTTTGACTGTATTTCAATATTCAACAGTCCAAGTCCAGATTCAGGATCAGTTTTGGGGTCGAGTGATTGTCAGTCGACCCAAAGTTATAAAGTGCAGTAAGGTTTTCAAGGCTGAAGTCCACGTGACTATCGCCGACTCGTCGGAAACCAGGTAACGGTCAATTATAGAAAACAGGATCGCAATTCTTATCATTGGGGTAAAAGATATTCTATAGAATCAAGAATGGAATCATGGGTTGGTCTTTGCAAACAGTGTAGACCCAGATCAGACGCCACAGGACGCGGCGTCTGATCAGGGTCTACACTGTTTGCTAAAACAACTGGAATTTAGGGTTAAACGAAACAATAGGACTATTTTCCCAGCCTACACTCAGAGACGATCGACCTACCAGTACTCTCAGCGCTTTGATTTTTTTGGACATCGACCCACCAGTGCAGAACTTTGATTTTGAATAAAATTACTGTAATGTTCCTGAAAATTCGGACACCTTGAGAACTTGTAATTCTCCCAAGAAAAAATAAAAAAATGTTTCACGATCCAGCAAGGAGTCCAAAAGGTGCAGACGGAATGGCATACAGTGCAGACCCTGATCAGACTGCTCGTTCAGGAGCAGTCTGATCTGGGTCTACACTGTTTGCTTAAGCCTATCTGTGTCAATAATTAGGATCATTACGGTATATAGTGATTGTATGAAGCAACTGTTTGCTTTTGTAAGTGTTTGGGTTAAATTTTAAGGTCACGGTAACTTGAAAGTGGGGCAGATATTACTTCCATTTCGCTGACTATTTAAACAATCATGTCAAATATTTAAATGACAGCAAATATTTGAAAACCAACTTACTCGTAATATCCTTAATGGATGTACATTTCTTTACAGCATGTTTAATAAGCGATAATGTAAGTTTAAGACATGTATTTCTATACTTGTGTTTGATTTGAGATTTAACGTCCCCGTCAACACTATTTAGGTCATTTTGGGGTCGTGGCTTCCAAGTTTGTGGGACTTTTATTCGACATTGAGATGAAATGACATCTCAATCCCTGCCGCCGCTCTGCGTGGAAGCATCGTACAGCCCAATCTATTTCTCCAAGCCCCGATGGGCGGGGGCGGATTATTTCTATACGTAAAAGCTTTTATAAAATAAAACTATACTTTCGATGTTTGTCGCAAAGTAAATAAATGAGAAAGTATTAACTAAAAGTGGTGAACAACTTATCAAAACATATATTAAGATCACCATATAAGTGTGTTTTACCCTTGGAATGGATTATCTTTAAGCCTTATGTATATTATATCTCTCGATACAAACGCTTTCACTTGTTTTTCTATCTTTGTCAATAATTTGATTTCTTTGCTAATAGTTTGCTGCTTTTTAAGCTCGTTATACGTTTCGCTGATGATAACGAGATTAGGATTAAAGTTAAACCCTGGATTCGATTTCGATACCCTATTCGTTGAAAGCGTTCGTTAAGCGCACAGTTCTCACCTCAGGTCCAAACATAGATTGCGGATACTCGTTAGGATCGCCGCAGTGAGGCGGTTCTAACGAGTACACACAATATGTGTTTTGAGCACAAATGAGGAAAGGGAATGTATATCAAGAAAAAACCCTTTTTCTCCATAAAACATGGAAAAAATCAAAACCGTGTATTTTTCTGAAACTAATCCAGCCTCTGAACTGAAATTTGACAGATGCAGTTAGCTAAATGTGTGGATGAAACTATTTGAGTATTCAAGGTCAAGGTAATTCCTTGACTTTGGCCTAAGGCCTTTCAGATATGAAGATTAAAACTTATATTCTGGGCCATTTGTGACCATTTTTTTTTAAATATATAAACTTATGAAAACAAGGAAATGAAAATTTATTAATATGAGTTTGGTCACATGACCAATATAGCCACCATGCCCATATAAGGTAAAAACATTTCAGAAATCTTCTTATCCGGAACCGGTGGGATGATTTTCATGAAACTTGGTATTTACTGATTGTCCAGACCATTCCGTCCCAGTATTAGGACTTTTACAGTAAAATCTGCTGTTTGTCCGTTTGTCTCTAAAACTATAGCATGCACAGTCCAACCTGTATTAAGCAACCACCAAGGGATAA
Organism: Lucinisca nassula; assembly: GCA_963580285.1. Classification (NCBI taxonomy): domain Eukaryota; kingdom Metazoa; phylum Mollusca; class Bivalvia; order Lucinida; family Lucinidae; genus Lucinisca; species Lucinisca nassula. The sequence continues at coordinate 15,054,471 of OY757016.1, forward strand.
TCAAAATTTGCTTGCTTAAGACAGTTGCTTGCTTGAAACAGGTTAATTTTAACGCATTTGCCTTTTTGGGGAACCAAATGCATGCTTGCTTAAAGGCATTTATTCTGTAACAGTAAAACACACCGTGTGTCCATAATTGTTTTATTGCCCCCTGTGATATACTGACTATAGCAGATCAAAGGCGGCCCTTAATAGGGTGATTAGTAGCTCTTGTTGAATTCTCTGACTGAGACACTTAAGGGGAATATCAATAATGTACACCAGTCAACAGTAAGTAATTTATTGATTTTCCCCAAGGCGGCCCCTTACCTGTTGAAGACATAGGACTTCTCTCCAGTGAGCACTGAGGGCTACATAATATTATGTAATGAAATGATAGTCCTCAATAATCAAGAATAAATGCCTTTAAGACAGGTTGCTTGCTTATTAGTGGGCCACTATGACAGGTTTTACTGTATAAGGCATGATGCCAACGAAAAACAAAACTGACATCAGTGAAAGACGCTGGATTCCTGCAATTCAACGGAGCGACAACCAGAAGTTAATCGCAACTGTCCGTAAAAAAAAAATCCGGTCATCTCCGTAGCGGGCAATATCACACTGGACTTGGACCGGTCCAATTCAAATGCTGTGCACCTATTGCAGACTAGCGACTTGCACGTGATACGTTTCTAGCCAATGAAAAGGCGTGTTTCATTTGTGATATGCACTAGTACCGAATTCGATAGATGGAACAGTCGACTTCTGCATCGAAAGGTCCGACTACCCGCCAGATTTCGCCCACCTCTGATTAACGATAGGCTAAAAAGTGAAACAATCTTGAAAGGGCTGTAAAACCAAACCACTCTCCACACCCCTTTAAACATGTGGGCACTTGAGTTGAAATCGACTGTGTCATATATTCGACAGTTTTAAATTTGACAAAGATCAATCATATGGGCAAAGCCTAAAATGTAGAAACATTATTTTTGTCAGATACTAACTGACACCTTGCCAATTTGCTTTGATCTCTCAAACACGGGTGGCCGTTCAACTTATAGAGCGTTACAAAACCCTAATTAAGGACAATTAAGCCGATCATGATAGGGCTTTAAAAGGGCACAAAAGTTTACAAGTCTCCAAAAGAACTTCTCACGCAATGTCCATGTATATATAAGACATTATAAAACTGTATGGGACTCGTAATTAGAAAATGTGTTTATGCCATTTGGGAACAACTAATGTGCTGATCAGACTGCGCATGCGCGCAGTCTGATCAGTACCTTAGTGTTCGCTGATTTGCTAGTACAATACATCTACTTTCCATATATTTACATGTAACAGAATGTGGTCTTCTACATGAAAACTGTTTACCATGCCAGAGCATTTGAAACAGTCAATTGTGAGGGACTTAGAAACATTATGACAAGTTTGTTTGAATTGAGGTTAAACGTCCCCGTCAACACTATTTAGGTCATTCTGGAGACGTTGCTTCCAATTTTGTGGGACTAATGACAGCTCAAACCCTGCCACCCAATGAAACCAATAGGGTAAACATGCATGGACAGTCCGACTCACACCATCTTGTCTGTGCAGGCTTAGACCTAAGCAGTAAACCAGTGCTCATGTGCGGTCAGTTTAGCTCTGCGTGGAAGCACATTGCAGCCCAATACATTTCTCCAAGTCCCGATGGGAGGAGACCGTATGACTAATTTTGACTTTCCGACCAAAGTGCAAAGCAATAGTGGGACAGTTCCAGGATGGTATGCTTGCACGCGACCAAAATGATGTCGTGTTCTGATCCATCCCCATATGACAACTGGAGTCAAACAAGGTTGTGTAAAGGTGCCAACGCTCGTAGATGCTTTCCAGCGGCCAGTTTTTCAAGACTAACGGTGTCGTTAGTAAACGGATTGTTAAAACTTTGATCATTTAAGATGGCAAATACGTTAATATTTTTACTGAAAAAAGTGCAGAGAGAGAGAGAGAGAGAGAGAGAGAGAGAGAGAGAGAGAGAGAGAGAGAATTTTGATTTTTCGCATTTTTTTGCATTTTCCATTCTGTTTGAGTACAACTTGTCAAGTCACAGTCTAGCCTTGAATTTATCGTGCAACCTTCTTAGTTTGAAAAGCTTCCAGTCAAAGTGATACTTAACAAGTGCTCAATTTTTATCAATCAGGGCCCAGTTGTTCAAAGCATTGTTAGCTTAACAAGCTCGTTAGTGGCCTGGGGCCAGTTGTACAAAGCATCGTTAGCTTAACAAGCTCGTTAGTGGCCTGGGGCCAGTTGTACAAAGCATCGTTAGCTTAACAAGCTCGTTAGTGGCCTGGGGCCAGTTGTACAAAGCATCGTTAGCTTAACAAGCTCGTTAGTGGCCTGGGGCCAGTTGTACAAAGCATCGTTAGCTTAACAAGCTCGTTAGTGGCCTGGGGCCAGTTGTACAAAGCATCGTTAGCTTAACAAGCTCGTTAGTGGCCTGGGGCCAGTTGTACAAAGCATCGTTAGCTTAACAAGCTCGTTAGTGGCCTGGGGCCAGTTGTACAAAGCATCGTTAGCTTAACAAGCTCGTTAGTGGCCTGGGGCCAGTTGTACAAAGCATCGTTAGCTTAACAAGCTCGTTAGTGGCCTGGGGCCAGTTGTACAAAGCATCGTTAGCTTAACAAGCTCGTTAGTGTTCATATTGTTAACTGTTCTAGCAAGTTTAATATTTAAATTTTTGGTATTTTTGCTGAAAGAAATGTGAGCAGCTTTTGCGAATGCAAAAGCTGCTCACATTTTTTTTCAGCAAAAATTTTAGCATATTTGCCATAGTAAATGATCAAAGTTTTAACGATACGTTAACTAACGACGTCATTAGTTTTGAACAACTGGCCCCAAATTGTTAACTTTTCTAGCAAGTACAATATCTAATAGAGTGTTGGTTTTTGCTTAAACAACGAGATCAGCTTTTGCAGCATCAAGCAGTGTTGGCACCACTACACAAAGTCGGACTGTCATTGCATATAAACCTTATTAGTTTCATTGGGCGGCAGGGTTTGAGCTGTCATTTCATATCTAGGTTGGGTAAAAGTCCCACAAAATTGGAAGCAACGTCTCCAGAATGACCAAAATAGTGTTGACGGTGACGTTAAGCCTCCATTCAAAACAAAACAAACTTTGTCATAATTTTGTACGTCCCTCATAATTGACTGTTTCAAATGTTTTGTTATGGTCCACAATTGTCATGTAGAAAACCACATTCTTCCTGAAGCTGCCTTGCTGTGAAGATCATATCATGTTTCCTCTATTCTTCCTGAATCCACATGGGCTTTATGGTAGAGGCCCTGACAGTTCAAGATGTTCAGTCAGTCCGTTAAGTAGGTCAGTTAAGTAGACAACAGTTTTATTGCTTTCACTGTAGCATTAAGCAGCACATTGCAGTCTACTTGTGATATAGATTGTTGATAGCTTCATCGTCGATTATCAAAGTACATGTACATGTAGTCAGTCCTTTGTTTTTCAAGACAGTGCCTTTAGTTCCATCTGCATTGATGTAAGGGGTGGTTCATAAGCTCTGATTTTCATATCCTTTCTATCTGCAAAGAACATGGTTTCATTAGCCTTGTACATCTACTAGTTTTACATATATCGAGAAGCCTCCGTGGTGTATTGGTTATACTACTCGCCTTGTAAACTAGGGGTCGCAGGATCGATCCCGGGCTTCTCCAGACTTTCGGATGAGTCTTTAAATCGAGGTCCCGTCTCCGTATGACCTTAGCTGTAGGTGAGACGAAAAAAACAACAACGCTTACTCACTTACATATCTCGAAGCTTTCCTATTAAATACTGAGCCGGAATCACTAAGGTGTACCTTGTGTTTAGTGTTCCTTTCAAAGATTTCCTGTATATCTTCGTCATGCTCATACATCCAGGCTTGGTGTTTGCGAGATACTGCTCCCAGGGAACATATTGGAATAAGAGAATGTTGTCTCTGAAGACTGTCCATTTCCTACCTGGATCCTCTGAAATAAGATTCTGTGTAACTAAACGGTTGCAGATCTCACTAATGAAAGCTTGCCTCTTACCATCTTGCTTCAGCTTGGAGACGTCCAATCTCTTTGCCCGGGCAATTTCTAGCCTTGTGGCCACCCTGCTTAAAGTGTTTTAATCCATTGCATGCGGGAAACTCCTAAAGGGGTACCTTTGCAAAGAGTACAGACCCAGGTCAGACGTTGCATCAGGCGACGTCTGATCAGGACCTGCATTATTTGCTAACAGAATTTTCCGTCAAAAAAAAGAATAAAACGAAAAAAATAGGCCTGAAACCCGTTATAAACATGGACTTGTCCAACATATAGCAATGGAAGAGTCCACTAGTATACAATGGGTTTAGGTATTTTAAAGTAGTTGGCCATTTAGTTTCAGATTATTTATTACGGAGTGGCTATTTGCAGTCAACTGCAAATAGCCAAAAAACGTTGAAATGGCTATTTGCAGTCAACTGCAAATAGCCAAAAAACGTTAAAATGGCTATTTGCAGTCAACTGCAAATAGCCAGAAAACGTTAAAATGGCTATTTGCAGTCAACTGCAGATAGCCAAAACACGTTAAAATGGCTATTTGCAGTCAACTGCAAATAGCCAGAAAACGTTAAAATGGCTATTTGCAGTCATTCTATTAGCGTTAAAAAAGCCATTCTATTAGCGTTAAAAAAGCCACTTAGTAGTTAATTAGAGCTCTGACTCTTAATCATCAAGACTCTCACCGTTATGGCTATGTTTGTTTGATTTGATGTTATACGTGCTCTGTAACACTATTTAGGACATTTTAGAGACATTACTTCCATTTTTGTGCGACTTTTTCCACAGATTGAGACGTAAAGACATCTCAAGCCTATGACACCTATAGGGCCTAGGACGCACCGACTCGCACCACTTGGCCTTAGCAGGCTTAGTTCTTCTAAACGGTTTACCAGTACTCATGTGCTGGCAGTTTCTGCTCTGGATGGAAGCATCATGCAGCCAATCTATTTCTCCAATCCGCGATGGCCGGGGACTGTAAAATAGCTATATAGAGTCTATATTTTGTGTGAATATATGACACCTATAGTTTTAAATCACATATTGTTGCCATTTTTGATTCACTGTTTAGCAATGTTCTCTGCTTATTTAAATAAAATATCTAATTTGTAAAGCCCATGAGAGGTTGGTGGGGAGTGGGGGCGGGCGGGGGTGAGGCAAAGGTGACGTGTGTCTTGCGTCACTTGGGCGTCCATCTGATATTGGCTTACAGTTGGTTAAGATAATGGTAGAGAGGGTATGATGTTATTTCTTCTGATGATGTTATTTGTTCTGTTTCTACACTTCCATTCGTTTTCCTCTTACTATTCCGTCTCTCAGTTTCATCTCTGCAATCTCTTCTATCTCTTTCCACCCTTTCTTAGGGACAGGACACAAAATTACTCACTGAATGAGACCGTCCAATGCATATAAGCCTTTTTGGTTTCATTGGTCGGCAGGACTTGAGTTGTCATTTCATCTCAATGTCGCCGGGTAAAAGTCCCAAAAAATGGAAGCAACGTCTCCAAAATGACCTAAATGGTGTTGACGGGGACGTTAAATCTCAATTCAAACAAACAAATGATCCGCCTCTGCCCATCGGGGCTTGGAGTAATAGAATGTGCTGCATGGTGTACACCAGGCACTCATTGTGTCGGTAACGTCTAAGTAACGTCGATGCAACGTAGTGGCAAACATTCACTATAAAATGAACGGGCGTGGTGTGGTATTTAACCATTATCATGCTGGACAAGTCAACCCTACCTTTGCAAACAATATATATTCAGAACAGGAAGCCATCTGATCAGGATCTACAGTGTTTGTCATGAAGAAGTGCACTGAATAAATACAGTAAATGGAGTAATGTCATTCTTTGATATTCTGCAATGGCCGTGGCTAAATTAATTGTAATTGTTGTGGTATTTAACACTTATAATGCTTTTTAAGACAAACGCTTCCTTTGTAAACAATGTCTATTCAGATCAGGAATTCATCTGATCAGGATCTGTAGTGTTTGTTATGAATTTGTGAATAGAATGCAGAAAACAATTTTTTTTAAAATAATGTATGGGCTGTATGGGCTGAAAATGTACAGCCTTTGTTTTAATTTGTAGGGGTACTATTCACTCGTTGTGTCATTATATTTTTCTCGACCTTTTTAACCCCTTAAGATGCCAATCACAACAATTGTCATCTGAGTTGCTGTGTGCTGATTACATTAAAAGGTCATTGTTGTAAACAGTGTGGATCCAGATCAAACTGCTGGGAACAATCTGATCGGGGTTCACACTGTTTGCTTGTATGCCTAAATATTCTTTTAGACTGCAAAAATGTGAAATAGATGAGCTACGCAGACGACATTTTCAGATGCAGTTTTTCTTAGCACCTCAATGGTTGAATTAATAAATGTCATCAATAGGATTATAATATCTTTCAATAGGATTACAATAGACATGCGGTCAACATTACAGCCCACGGGTGTCTCCACGCGCCTTTATACAAACACAATTGTATAATGAGCCACACCATGAGAAAAACTGTCTTTGCGAAGATCTGCTCAAATACCATGGACTGATTATGCATAAAGAGTTTCCTAATTTCCTATGTGACCCATAATAAAGAAACCACCGAAAGAACAGATTTATCATTACAACATGGACTGGCTCATATTTACAGAATTTGAATTTTGACATGCACGTTTATATCACACATATAGTGAAACTTTTACGACCAAAAAGTGGAAGTTTTCAGATACTAAATTTTGATATCTTTCATACTCCTGCTCAAAACATAAAATTGTAGGAACTCGTTAGAACCACCTCGGCGAGGTATATGTTTTGACTAGAAGTAAGAAAAATAATGTATCAATACAAACTGGAAGAAAAAGAAACAAATTACACTGAAAGAAAATATATTCTGCTACTGAAGGGGCTTGTACGATAGCGAAATGATACAGTGTTGCCAGTGGCCCTTAGGTCAAAATTGGCTACGCCCATGGGCCTAGTAGCTATCATAGACTTAAAATGGAAAAAAAAAACTTAAAATTGAAAAAATAAATCAAAAATCTTCTTCCATGAACATGCTGAAACCATAAGGCCCTTTAGCATGTAGCAACGTCGAGTAGTCGCCTACATGAATCCTGCCAATCATGTCCCTGGGATCCAAATCATATGGCCCCTTAACTCCAATAAACTTATAATGGAAAAAAGCATCAAATGTGAACTTGGTTTATTTATGGGTTCTGCACATCAGCTTACCGAGAAGAATATTTGACCAAAGTTTAATGAAAATCCTTCCAAGGGTAAAGCAGATATGGAAAGGACACAAAATTCCAAGTTTCAAACTCGTGACCTTCAACCCTGATCTTGACCTTGAGTCGGCACGGTTCATTTATAGGTTCTGCACACCAGCTCACTGAGACGAATAATTAACAAAAGTTTAATGAAAATCTATCAAAGGTTTCAGGAGATATGGAGCGGACAAGAAAGTGTTACGGACAGACAGACGGACGGACGGCTAGACTGACATGGGTGCTGCACATCAGCTCACTGAGAAGAATGCTTGACCAAAGTTTAATGAAAATCCTTTCAAGGGTAAAGGAGATATGGAACGGACACAAAATTCCCAGTTTCAAACTCGTGACCTTCAACTGTGACCTTGACCTTGAGTCGACGTGGTTCATTTATGGGTTCTGCACACCAGCTCACTGAGACGAATAATTGACCAAAGTTTAATGAAAATCTATCGAAGGGTTCAGGAGATATGGAGCGGACAAGAAAGTGTTACGGACAGACAGACGGACGTACCGACGGACGGATGGACAGACGAAGGCCATTCCTATAATCCCCGCTCCGCTTCGCGGCGGGGTTTAATAACCCCTTATAGGCGGGAAACCCCTGAAGGGGTAGCCTGGCAAACAGCGTAGGCCCAGATCAGACGTCGCAGAACGTGGCATCTGATCTGGGTCCGCACTGTTTGCTATCAGAATTTTCTGTCAAATAAAATACCCCATCTGACCAAGGTATTACCAAAAGAGGACAATTCTGAGCATGTTGATGATGATTGGACTAAAAATGTGGCCGCTAGAGTGTTAACAAGGTTTTTCTATGATTTAAACTACTGACCTATTTTTTGACCCCACATGACCCATATTTGAACTTGACCTAGATATTGTAGAGATGATCATTCTGAGCAAGCTTGATGATGATTCGACCAAAATTGTGGCCTCTAGAGTGTTAACAATGTTTTTCTATGATTTGACCTACTGACCTACTTTTTGACCTGACATGACACATATAAAACATGACCGAGACATTGTCAGGATGATCATTCTGAGCAAGTTTGAGGATGTTTGGACCAAAATTGTGGCCTCTAGTGTTAACATGATTTTTCTATGGTTTGACCTACTGATCTACTTTTTGACCCCACATGACCCATATTCGAACTTGACCGAGATATTGTCAGGATGATTATTCTGAGTAAGTTTGAGGATGATTGGACCAAAATTGGGGCCTCTAGAGTGTTAACAAGGTTTTTCTTATGATTTGACCTACTGACCTACTTTTTACCCGACATGACCCATAGTTAAAGCTGACCGAGATATTGTCATGATGATCATTCTGAGCAAGTTTGAGCATGATTGGACCAAATCTGTGGCCTCTAGAGTGTTAACAAGGTTTTTCTATGATTTGCCCTACTGTCCTACTTCTTGACCTGACATGATCCATATTCGAACTTGGCCGAGATATTGTCAGGATGATCATTCTAAGCAAGATTGAAGAGGATTGAACCAAAACTGTGGCCTCTAGAGTGTTAACAAGGTTTTTCTATGGTTTGACCTACTGACCTACGTTTTAATAAAAATCAAATATGAGTTCCTTTAAGAGCAATGAAAACATTCAGAAGAAAGAAGATGGGTCATACTACGTAGTTTCGGCTAATAAAGCCTCATCAGTGACCCTGTAATGATCCGGCAAAGAAAGCCAGAGGAAACATACTGCAATTTTGCGAATTTCGAATAGGCAGTCGATTCAAAGACTGATATAAATCAAAATGGGGTCCAAATAATTAAACACCTGTCTAGAATATGAGTCTAAACCAATAATTTATTTCTGATTTCTCAGAATATTCACGCTGATCTCAAAGGACCAAAAGTAAAATATAAACTGCTCTATGGTTGATGTACGGGGAGACGTTTTACGGCCGCCACACGGCACAACACCAGCTGCAGTGAAGGCAAATAAAAATCAAATATGAGTTCCTTTAAGAGCAATGAAAACATTCAGAAGAAAGAAGATGGGTCATACTACGTAGTTTCGGCTAATAAAGCCTCATCAGTGACCCTGTAATGATCCGGCAAAGAAAGCCAGAGGAAACATACTGCAATTTTGCGAATTTCGAATAGGCAGTCGATTCAAAGACTGATATAAATCAAAATGGGGTCCAAATAATTAAACACCTGTCTAGAATATGAGTCTAAACCAATAATTTATTTCTGATTTCTCAGAATATTCACGCTGATCTCAAAGGACCAAAAGTAAAATATAAACTGCTCTATGGTTGATGTACGGGGAGACGTTTTACGGCCGCCACACGGCACAACACCAGCTGCAGTGAAGGCAAATAAAAATCAAATATGAGTTCCTTTAAGAGCAATGAAAACATTCAGAAGAAAGAAGATGGGTCATACTACGTAGTTTCGGCTAATAAAGCCTCATCAGTGACCCTGTAATGATCCGGCAAAGAAAGCCAGAGGAAACATACTGCAATTTTGCGAATTTCGAATAGGCAGTCGATTCAAAGACTGATATAAATCAAAATGGGGTCCAAATAATTAAACACCTGTCTAGAATATGAGTCCAAACCAATAATTTATTTCTGATTTCTCAGAATATTCACGCTGATCTCAAAGGACCAAAAGTAAAATATAAACTGCTCTATGGTTGATGTACGGGGAGACGTTTTACGGCCGCCACACGGCACAACACCAGCTGCAGTGAAGGCAAATAAAAATCAAATATGAGTTCCTTTAAGAGCAATGAAAACATTCAGAAGAAAGAAGATGGGTCATACTACGTAGTTTCGGCTAATAAAGCCTCATCAGTGACCCTGTAATGATCCGGCAAAGAAAGCCAGAGGAAACATACTGCAATTTTGCGAATTTCGAATAGGCAGTCGATTCAAAGACTGATATAAATCAAAATGGGGTCCAAATAATTAAACACCTGTCTAGAATATGAGTCTAAACCAATAATTTATTTCTGATTTCTCAGAATATTCACGCTGATCTCAAAGGACCAAAAGTAAAATATAAACTGCTCTATGGTTGATGTACGGGGAGACGTTTTACGGCCGCCACACGGCACAACACCAGCTGCAGTGAAGGCAAATAAAAATCAAATATGAGTTCCTTTAAGAGCAATGAAAACATTCAGAAGAAAGAAGATGGGTCATACTACGTAGTTTCGGCTAATAAAGCCTCATCAGTGACCCTGTAATGATCCGGCAAAGAAAGCCAGAGGAAACATACTGCAATTTTGCGAATTTCGAATAGGCAGTCGATTCAAAGACTGATATAAATCAAAATGGGGTCCAAATAATTAAACACCTGTCTAGAATATATATTAACCCCACTTGACCGATTTTCAAACTTGACCGAGATACTGTCAAGATGATCATCCTGAGAAAGTTTGAGGATGATTGGACCAAAACTGTGGCCTCTAGAGTGTTAACAAAGCTGAGTTTTCCTTTGATTTGACCTGGTGACCTACTTTTTGACCCAACATGACCCATATTCGAAATTAACCGAGATATTGTCAGGATGATCATTCTGACCAAGTTTGATGATGATTGGGTCAAAAGTGTGGCCTCTAGAGTGTTAACAAGAAAAGTTTACGCACGCACGACGCATACCGCACGACGCGCGACGCACACCGCGACGAACGACGACGCCGGACATCTCACAGTCACAAAAGCTCACCATGACCTTCGGTCAGGTGAGCTAAAAAGAAAACAATTTTGGAGGAATGGTCCATGAGTGCCACTCTGACAATTTTCCAATCCAGAAAAAAATATATATAACCGTTAAAATGACTTAAGTTCCTAAATAGCTAGATTGATTTTGAAATAATTTCACAGAAATGTTCCTTGGGCCACTGTCAGCCAAAATTGTTCAAACCGTCCACTCCACCTTATATTACCTGTCATAAGGATCAGCTGAGCGATCCAGGGCCATCATGGCCCTCTTATTTGAATGAAGATGATGTATATTTTCCTTATTTCTAGTCTAAACATAGATTGAATGTGCTCGTTAGAACAGACTCGATGAGGCGGTTCTAACGTGTACCCACAATCTATGTGTTTGCATCAAAATAAGGAATGGTAATAATTACCCCTTAAACCCCGCTTTTCTCTCTATAAAGTGGGGTTTAGAGAAGCCATACTTTCATGGACGTGTTAATCTGATGCGAAGAGCACAGAACGAAGACTATGTATTGACAGCGCGGATGCGCAGACTGATCTTAATTTCGATGGGCGCGCGTGTAAATGGCAGGAATATATAATGACTGCAAATAGCCATTTTAACGTTTTTTGGCTATTTGCAGTTGACTGCAAATAGCCATTTTAACGTTTTTTGGCTATCTGCAGTTGACTGCAAATAGCCATTTCAACGTTTTTTGGCTATTTGCAGTTGACTGCAAATAGCCATTTTAACGTTTTTTGGCTATTTGCAGTTGATTGCAAATAGACTCTTCCTATTTATTATGACATTTTGAAAAAAAAGGGAATTAAACGGTTTAATTTTATTGGTCAGTAATAATCACGTGGACAGTCGCTGGGAAGCTTCTGGATGATTTTTTTCTTTCCTTTATGTTGATCGATAATAGTCGATTCCAAAGTAGGACTGAACTATTGAACCAGACAGCATAAAACAGCTGGCTAACGTCGGTCCGACGTTGGCCCGAATTATTTGTTGGCTGGGACGTACTGGTTGAACTGCTCAGTTTATTATATCAATCCGCGTGTTGTCCTCAGTGTAATATATAAACAAACCCACCCTTCATGCCACATCCTACTAATAGTAACCCAGCAAGCAACGCATGTCGGGCTAATGTCGGGCCGACATTGATACAACATTCACACGTCGTGTCGCTGTCGGCCCGACGGTGACCCGATGTTTTGTGGTATCTGGGAGTGAGAGCGTGTAAAGATGGTAGGAAGGCGTGTTCGTGGACCCAAGAATCCCGAAATGTTGTATCACGAGGGTTTTCGAGGGACAGAAAAACATGTTGATTTCTTTCCATAAGAGCAAATAAAACATTCTCTTTGCACTATGGTTACTCCTTTTGTTTGCGTTGACGTACTAGCAATTAGCAAACAATGTTTTATGCTTGGTTCCGTATTGATTGGTGAGATTGTAGAGAAACCCAAACAATCACAACTTTTATATAATATATCATATTTTCGATAAACTCTGTCAGCTTTTATACAGCTGAAAAGTAAAAGGAAAACCGAGTCTAGAAAGCGGAGAGCTGTTTCCTAAGAGCGCCAGTAATTCGATCAAGAAACGAATGCGATTGCTCGATGAGTTTGATATAAGACTAACTTAATTTACTGTGGCTCATGAAATAAGAAAGAAATTCGCAATGATTTTCATGTATTAGTGTCATTAAAATTATAAAACTGGTATTTCTGGGACCTCGGAGCTGTGGACAAGCTGATGCAATATTCCCTCGGCCTTTGGCCTCGGGCAATAGTGTATCACGTCGTCCACAGCACCTCAGGGCAATAGTTTTTACTATACTCCAAGCTGCTATAAAATAGCTGTTTTATCGCCCATTCAGTAGCTAAATCTTCTTTGTTAACAGAAGAAAACCCTCCACAAACCGTATTCGACACCCACTGTTGCTGACTGACGAAAGTCACGCGAACTGGATTCCGGCTTTTATTGTTAAAGCGCCTATAACTACCTGGATGAAAACCGTGACGACCGGTCAGTAGAACGGACCAAAAGTCAAATACAGTAAAATTCCTATATTTAGACCTCCTTTGAGACTGTTCAAACGTGGTCTTTGAACAGTCCCAAAGGTGATCTCTGACCAGAGGACACTGTATGCAGAAAACAACAAGGAAGGAATAATTGCAGTCTACTAAATAAGCTCTTCAAAACAGAATTCGTCTTAATTTTAGGTGGTTTTAACCCTTATCTTGCTGTTCACGACAACCCCTATCTTTGGAAACAGTGTAGATCCAGATCAGATGGCTTCTGAAGAAGCCATCTGATCAGGATCTACACTGTTTTTCATTCAGTTTATGAATTTGTAGCAATACATTACATCAAGTAATTTGATTGGTTGATAGACAGAAATGGGTGTGGCTTAAATGAATATTCAGCAAGATAAGGGTTAATAGCGGAGTTTCAATGTATACATCTAAAGTCATTTACACCCTGATGTACCTTTGTAACCGTTTGAAATCACCAGAGCAACAGATGCTAGTACCCCGTCTCAGTCGCTAATCTTCTTCCGCAGAGAATGGTCATTACATATTTTCTGCGATCATTCTTTTCCTATCGCTTATACATGAAGGACAGTCGTCAGTTCTTGGCGAAGGAATATTCCCTGTAATTGCTGAACTGCTTAAGTCCGTATACCAAACCCTTATTTCCTCTTATGCATCAAAAGAATCGCCAAATAGAAATTTATGTCACTATCTAATAATTTAGTCAGGCATAATAAAAGACATAATCACAAAGAATCTTGCAAGATTGCGAAAAAAGTGGTCGCTTTCAGATTCAACAATGAAAGGCAAGCAAACCATATGTTTTTGAAAAGCGCAAAGTTTACCTCTTTCTGGAATGGAACTCAGACACCGGCTTGCATCAGTGGATCTTCTCCAATGTCTTTGGAACAATACAATCCAAAAATGCAAAGAACTATGCTTTAATAGCACCGATACTCATTTTATGGCTATTTTCACACCTACACCCCCTATTTAAAAGTAAAAAATGGCAATTTGAGGATATTTTGAAGACAAAACTGCCAAGAAAATGTTTATAAATGCCTTAATGCCATGAGAAATAGCTGAATGTATCTGTTCACATCTAATAAATTAGAACTTATAACGGATGAGAAAACGTATCGGGATATTGCAGGGGGCTGTTTCGGAGAGACAATTTTTAAGTTTTGCTTTGGTTTGAAACAAAGTCCTAGTGCCATGAAACCTTACTCTTATATTCCAGATAGAGTAGATTCTTTCTAGTGTTTGTCCAAATACAATTACTGCGAGTCTGTCTCCTTTACAAACACATCAATAAAAACTGGTTTACATGGCTTTAAAGTACCCCACCCCACTCATCAAATAAACCCAGTTAGACCTAAATTAGCACTACCATCACATTGTTAACACTATCTATGGCAAAATACATGCCGTGAAGATACATTTTATGAAAATGAATTGAATAGAACCCACAAATGTGTGGAAATAGTATGTAATGACTGAAAACAGGACAGTGCTGCTGACAGTTCTACTTTTGATATTGGGAGCTTACTACTAAATATTTTCCATAGGCGACAATAGTAACCTGCTACCTGTTCCCACAAAAACTACACATACAAAACTTTTCAAACCTTACGTGTTTATAGAGCCATCCTAGCCCAACAAGTTAATGAGAAAAAAATCCACATGTTGATCTATTACAGTCAATCATGCTTGTTTACCTACTAGAACGGAGTAAATACAAACCAACAGATCAGCAACAATTTCAGTGAGCTTGCAGATCTATTTATAAAACATGCATCATTTTAGTCCCTTAATTTGTATACCTATCATTTTCTCACATTGAAATAAAACATGGGATATTTATCCAATGGAGGCCCCCGCCTATAGGGGCTTGAAGAAATATATGGGCTGCATGATGCTTCCACGCAGAGCTGAATCCGGCCCGCACACTAGTACTGGTAAACCGCTTAGAGCATCTAAGCCTGTCCAGGAACCGCGGTGCGAGGCGGACCGTCCATGCTAATAAACCCTTTTGGTTTCATTGGGCGACAGGGCTTGAGATGTCGTTTCATCTCAATGTCGGGTTAGATCCCACAAAATTGGAAGCAACGTCTCCAAAATGACCTTTACAGTGTTGACGGGGACGTTAAACCTCAAATAAACCAACCAATATATCCAATGGAAGCAAGTCTGGTATTTAGAACGCAACTAAAAGCTCGGTCCAAAAATGATAAAATCCGGCACCTCTGCTACCTATAATGCAGTACATTATTGCATATACAGTTTGTTTGTTTGATTTGAGGTTTAACGTCCCTGTCAACACTGTAAAGGTCATTTTGGAGACGTTGCTTCCAATTTTGTGGGACTTTTACCCGACATTGAGATGAAATGACACTGTCTCGAGCCCTGTCGCCCAATAAAACCAATAGGGTTTATTAGCATGGACGGTTCGCCTCGCACCGCGGTTCCTGGACAGGCTTAGATCCTCTAAGCGGTTTACCAGTACTAGTGTGCGGGCCGGATTCAGCTCTGCGTGATATATATTATAAAATGCTGTTTCTGGGATATAGTGGAATATAGTCCAGTCCTGGCAGTCCTCAGACTGCTTTTTATATATGCTTTGCACAAAGCATATTCTGATTTGGAAATTCTGGATATATTCTTGTCTAAAAGTTCTCTGGTGGGGTTTTCCCATAGTACTATTACGCTGTAGTACTATTACGTTGTACTACTATTACGCTGTGATAGTATTACAGTGTAATTACAGTGTAATACTATCATCCTGAAATATTATTACTTTATAATACTATTACGCCATAATACTATTACGCTGTAATATTATTACGCTGTAATACTATTACGCCGTAATACTATTACGCTGTAATACTATTACATTGTAATACTATTACTGTAATACTATTACGCTGTAATACTATTACGTTGTAATGCTATTATGCTGCCTTTCTATTAAGGGTTTACCATAGTATCATTACCCTGTAATAATATCATACTGTAATGCTATATTGCACAAAAAATCATTAGAAACATATTCACCATTCACCATTTTTCTTCTTTACAAATTTCTTCTATAATCTTCATATTTTTCATTATTAATCCAAGGTCAGTTGCGCACTTCTGTAAATTTGGATATTTCTCTACAAGTTTAAACAGTCTCACAAGGGCATAACAATATGAAACGGAATATTTTATTCCTCTCTGGGTTAAAAACACGCCTATGTTTTCACTTTTAATTTCTTTCAGATGATGAATCACTTTACCCACCAATGCAGATTTGTAAATTATATCTCGTTTATTACTTCGAATGGCCAGTTCTAATAAATGAATTGTTTCTACACAATTATCCTCTGTTGATATATTAATGCTTATCTCTCCTTCAATGCGTCTTGTTTAACAACTTTGTTTTGATATTAGCTTTTATCACGCTCCGCGTCCGTTTCAGGCTTGGTCTTTGTTGCTGCTGTTTTTGTTGCTGCTGCTGCTGTTGTTGTTCTTGATATTTCATAAACCACATTCGTATATTCTCATCACTTGGATATGTTGTAGTGAGATAGTTATAAAGTTCTTCCAGTAGAGATTGTTCAGCCATTGCAAGGAAGGCGTTTTACACTTTGAATCATTCACAGTATGTACTACGCGAAGGGGGCGTTTTGCACTTTGTGCTGATATCTACTTTATCAGCTGATAAATGGTCACCGCCTTGGCGGAAACGACCGAATACTAACGAAGTATTTATAGAATGGCAGGTCAAAAATTAGACTGTGGCCATTTATAAATACAAATTTATTGAATAACATCGCGTATCTTTTATCTTTTTTTTTTTTTTTGAATGGCACTCAGTGCTAGTGCCTTTCCCTTTTTTACTAAGTAAATCCAATTTTCTAAGACTTTTATACTTTTTACACAATTATCGACGGAATCTACTCCCGGTAATTCACCACGTATTCCTTCATAATTTTCAGAGTATGATTCTAACGAGCGGTCTTTTAGTTCACTTTTTATAACACTGCGGGTTCTCTTCAAGATGGGTCGCTTTTTGAAGAATTCACTTTCATAATTTTGTTTCCACTTTTCTATAAATTCGTCCTTAGGAAGTACTTTATCCAGATAATCGCACAATTCTTTAACACAATTGTCTCTTTTTTCCGCCATCACAAAAAGGGGCGTATCATGTGCACTTTGTATCAAGGTGTGATGCGTCTCAGTCAGTGTTCAGATAACAATAATTAGAGGTGATATTAAAAATCTGCTCCGACAAAAGTCGCGGATAGACACTATATAGAAACATATTAAAAAGAATTTTGAAAATTCCACTTTGGGGCAAAAACTTTAACCCCTCCTGAAAGTGCCTTTACATAATCCAATGACCACCAGATTTTGCACATATAACAAGACTTTAAGGCTGTATAACATATTAAAATTCCAAGTTCCTATGACAACTTTTGGAATTTCTGAAAGTCTTTGAGTCTTCCTAAAAGTGGAATCCCATCAACCGATTAGTCTCAGATTTTGCATATGTATTTGGGTTGCATATATACATATTATCACAAAATTTCAAAGTTCTAGCATCATTTTGGAATTTCCTGCAAGTCTTTGAATATAACATTGGTTCAACTAATTACCACCAAACTTTGTACATATGTTTCAACATACAAAATGCACATTCTTATAAATTTCAACATTGTAGGTCGGAAGTGAAGCAAAAAAAAAAAAAATATTAACTTTCATATTTTGGTGGTGGGTCATTTACTATTGTAATTTTATTGAATAAAATCAAGCATTTTCTATCTTTTTTTTCATTTCATTCTTTGCTTGAGCCTTGCCTTCCTCAATAAGTTTCTTTCTCTCACTTTCACTCAATCCTGTTTGTTTTGAATGTATATTGTCTTTGAGTTTATTATATTTGTCCAACTCATCCAACACAAGTTTAAATTCATTCTCAGATATCTGTCCGTCTGTCAAAGCCTTAGAAATCAAATCCTTTATACTATTCAACTTACTATCAGCAATAGTTTTAATCTCATAATGTTTCTGTGCTTTTGAAGTCATTTTACGCCTAATTAGTTTAACACACACACACAAACTCCCACACACAACAGCACCAATCTCTAAAGGCAACATAATTGGAACAGTTAATCCAACACCTGCCAAAATAACACTTGTTGATATCAAACCAGTATCAACTCCATCAGTAATATTTATTCCACGTTTGTATTTTTTCTATAATGCTTTTCTCACATCTCTCTCATTAATTAACGTCTTCTCTATCTCAGATATCTTCTGTAATCTATAATTTTGCCCATCTTCAATAGGCAACTCTGGATATAGCGGTGCATTAGGTTGTTTCATTTTTTTCTTGATAACATATATTTTTTTTATTCAATAAATAATTCAATTATCATCGAAGCCACAGTATTAACACATGTAGCATTATTAGTCTGACAAACAAAATCAATTGCATCACCAGCCTCAACCTTTAACGGTGTAGCAAAGTTATCGTGTTTTCTTAAAATATTATTCAATGATATATCATATCCTGCTTGTGGATTTCCATTAATTGCAATCGCCACAGACACATCGCCTTTTGTTCTTTTACTCGACAGTCCAACACCTATTATCTGGCCAGGAAAGTTCATCACATATCCAACACCTACTTCTCTACCACCATTTCCAAAGCCAAACACTTCATTCTTCTGTAAGGAACCTTTACTCTCCGCACAAATGCTTATCAATTTTCTGTCTGACATATTATCAACCTTATTATATAATAATCGATGATTGAGATACATATCCCGAAATCTATCTTGAAGTCCTGTATGTCTATCATTCAATGTATTTATTTGTGTAAATGCTTGACTTCTCATATTAAATATTTCTTGTTTCAGCCCATATGCATCTACGTGTTTTCTCTTAGCACCAAATATACTCATTTTTTTATTATAATTATATAATTTCCAAAACGCAATTAATTGGTAGATGATTAATTACCTTGTTGTTATTTTCATCCCTGATTTCTAATTTCAATTCTGCTATAGCATCATTCACCAAACACTTATATTCTGGATGCTCAAATCTCACTGTTGTTATCTCTCCAAACTCTTTATTTTCCACTGGAACAACAGCCAACACAGTACTCGGCATACCATCTAAATAATTATTTGAAGTATTAATCTGTTCCAAATGAACATACAATGATTTATAAACAGCAAAAATCTACAGCTCTCTCACCATAATGAGTTTCATTAACAGCAAACTTTCGCTTATTTCCAAACCCCAACATTTGTTTTAAGCCCTTGCTTATCTTCAATTCATCCGGTGTAATTAAAGAAGCAATTTCATTTGTTTCATTTACAGATAATGTAATATTATTACTTTGAAATAAATCTGCTATTTGTTGGAAACTATAATAACCATCTATAATCTTATGAGGTCTCTCTCCAGTCTTCTGCAAATATTCATCAACAACATTATACCATCCAACACCAAATGTTATAGATTTCAAACAATACGTTTATTCCCATCTCTGTTATCAATGTATTGTTGCAAGTTTATTGTCTTGTCAATATTCGAAATTGTATGATACATTTTTATTTTTTATATATAATCAATAATAAAAATGATACCTAAAGAATTCAAGTACAATCCCAATGCATCATATAACCCCAATACTAAATATACCGAAAAGAATATTGAACTTATAAAACAAACGATTTATGTTAACAAAGACGACCATTTTCCAGTAACGTTTCCTGACTTATTTCAAAACTATCAAAATCCAACATTACACACCAATGAACCGTGGAATACATGGCTTCATTCATCATTTGACTGGTGGCAATGTCAATTAAATTTTGCTGTCTGGTGTGCCACTGCAGGATGTGGAGTAAGTTATCAAGACCATTTGCAAAACACTTCAGGACTAACTAAAACAGTATATACATTTCATGTTTATTATTGTATTGCTCGTATTTTGAAAGAACTTAAAACACCTTTACCAACAGATGCATCATTTTGTTATTACAAAAACCCATACGACAAAGCAACCTATCAAAAGTTATGCAATGAATTCAATGTTTCACCTAATACAGATTGGCGTCAAAAATTAGAAAGTAGTTCTAAATGCAGTGGTCTAGGGAGTTACACACAATATTTTAAACCAAGTGGAAAATATAGACAAGAACATCGAAGTGAAGGTCCATTCTTTAAACCAAATGATAAAATAGAACATACAGTAGATATAAGTGACGCCTGGACAATGTTTATATTAGACAAATCAGAAGGCTTCACAAAAACAGGTATTGAACGAATTAACGAAAGTATTAGAATGTTTGTATGGGCTCTATTAGGAGCACAATCTCAAACACGTGTAGAAATACTAAAAATAGGCACAGGATTTGATGCTCAAAAACAATTCTTAGCAAATGTTCAAGATGCAATTAACAGTCCAATCGATTTGCCTACTCAAATATCAAAATATCAAAATGTATTGAAATACGCAAGAAGTAAAGTTGATTACACATATGGACTTGGTCTCTATATGTCTCCCAGTGATATGATTTTACAAATTGGCACTATCGCTGGATATAATAATAAAATTGTAATTGCAACAGAAAATCAAACACTTGGTTTCAATAGTGATGTAAATGTTAAACCTGTTGCACCTACTACACAACCTGCAACTATACAAGGTACACCAACAAAGAAATCTCTACCAGAACCAAAACATCAGGAAACAAAAACAAAGAAATCTCTACCAGAACCTGTTAAACATCAAACTGTTCAACCCACGAAAGAATCAACACAACACGAAGAAACTAAAACAGCAATAATAGTAGGAAGTATAGTAATAGGTATTGTTGCACTAACTATTTATGAGATTTACTAATATACTCTCTTGCAGCAGTAAACAATAACCCAACAACAAGGATAACCAATGCCCAGAGATGTTCGCCAAACCAACCAATAACTTTTCCAGTAGTAGATAACAACCAAGACGCAATGGCACCAATAATACCCGGTAGCGCTGCTGCTGCTTTTCCTGCAAGATTGGCTAATAGTTTACCAAGATTACTTAATTGTTTTTTTATCCAATTTTCTATACCATCTTTTGACGGTGGTTTAGGGGTTATAGGTCCACCACCAGCAGTAGGAATAACAGCCTCAACAATAACACCAATAATCATTCCAAAAGCAGTTAAAACACTAACAATTGTAATGCCTTGTTCTCTGAATAATGTTCTAATTCTTTCACCCAATGTAGTGTCTTCTTTTAATACTTTGTTTATAGTCTCTTTGATTCTATTTACCTGACTACGTAGTTTTTCTTTATTTACATTAATAACTTCCAATCTTGCACTTCTCTCACTTTCTAACTCTTTGATTCGACTACTTATCCTCTCTATTTGAAATTCATCATTGTCTGCTTTGGCTTGTTCTAATTTTGTATTTTCTTTTGCTAAGTCTTTATTTTGTTTCACTCAGTTTTGCCAATTCATTTGCTATCTCTTCTTTGACTGTTGTCATTGCATTTGCTATTCCATCAATCTCTCTTTTTGTCCAATCTGTTTGTGTTCCTGCTTCACTATTAACATTTTCAGTGAATGATGTTTCTAATGTTTTCACAGATGTTTCTACATTTTTTGTGGTTTCTAATAGTTCTTGTGCTTCTTGTTGTGATGATACATCAGTATCAAGATTTGATTGAAGTTCTCTTGATAATAATATGGATTGTGTGTCTTTCAACTGGTTTTCTATTAAAGTTGTAAGCTCAGCTCTACCTTCTTTAAGTCTTGTAGCAGATGGTTTAAAATCATCTACATCTAATACATTCCTAACAAAATCAACACCATATTTCCTTTGCAAAGTATTAAATGATAAAAATGTTCCTATTTCATCTGGTGCATTGGAACGATAATATGTTAATGCAACATTATTACCATCACTATCCTTTACATATAACATTGGTCTCCCTATATCATCTTTCTTGAGAGACAAACCTTTGATTTTACGTTTAGGTTCTTCATTCCTTTCGTAAAATCTATCTATCATTTTTTGACCTATGCTATTAAGCAGAGTTTTCCTATCATCACCGGTTAAATCATTCAAACCAGCAAACTGACTATTTAATGTTCTCTGAAACTCTTCTTCATCTGTAAAAGATGTTTCTGCTTCTTTATCATAATCATCCTTATCATACTCAGGATTTTCATATTCAGCCATTATTTATTTATTATTTAAAAATATTTTTTATCTTTTAATAAAAACATGTCAGCTTACGGAGATAAACTAAACCCTTACAGAAAATTAAGAGAACCACGAGGTGTGAGAGGTATCCGTCAAAGTGTAGTGATAACCAATAATCCATCAACTATTGACCAAAATCAACAATTGTTAGTGAGATTTCCTAATCTAAGTGGTAATGATGTTATTGTTCCCGGAACAGTCAGATTAGCATTTGAAATTGAACTAACCTCTAGAGATGTAAATGCAACTATATTTCAAAACATAGGAAGAGCAATAATTAAGAAAACAACAATTAGAATTAGTGGAAATGAAGTTTTGTCCATTGACGATAGTGACATCTATCATTGTTATATTGATTTATGGAAGTCTATTACAGAACGCGTAAATATGGCATACCAAGGCATTGGCAAAGAGAACATGTTGAAACATAGAGTGGGTGCAGAAAACGCAGCAGAAGATAAAGAAGATAAAGCCATCGCAAAAGCATATGGAAACAGGTTTTGCATCCCACTTGATTTTGAATTATTGGAAACCCATATGCCATTTTATCAAGCTGGATTAGGAGATAGACTTGAATATGAACTTACATTCAATGATTATAATAAAGTAATTAAATCAGGCGATGCAACTTCATCTTATACAATCAAAAATATTTGTTTGGAATTTGATATTGTTTCTGATACTGAATTAGCAAGACAAATAAGACAGCAAGTTGATGGTAAAATGGTTATTTTGTATGACAGAACACTAAGACACAGAAAAATAACTAAAAACAAATCTGATACACTATGGAATATCAATCTAAATGTTCCTGCAAGAAGTATGAAAGGAATTCTTATGCTATTCGAAGAACCTGAAAGGGCCAGCACAGAAGAATATTATAATCCAGAAATTACAAAAGTGGAAATGACAATAGAAGGGATTCCGAATCAATTGTATAGTCAAGGAATGAAGTCCCACCAACACTGGGACGAAATAAATAAATTCTTTGCTTTGAATTCAAAAAGAAACAAAGAAACAAGTATGGTCGTTAAAGATTTATATTTTACTGATACAACAATAGAAAAATATCTAACGAACAGGTATGCTTTATGGTTGGATTTACGTTCAACTGATGATAATACACTTCATGGTTCTGGAAGAAGAATTGAAAATGCATCAGAAGGTATCACAATACAAATAACGAAAGAAGCAGGAGCAGATGAACCAATCAATCTTTATTTGTTTGTTATACAAGATGCACAAATCAACTTTGAAGATGGTAGATTTAAAGAAGTCAGTTATTAATATTTTTTTTTTTTACAAATAAAAATGGAACTACCAAAATATCCTCATTGTGCTATTATATGTGGTCAAACTGGATGCGGGAAAACAGAGTTTGTCCTTGACCTTTTGGAAGAGGAATATCGTCAAGTATTTAAACATATTGTTATACTTTGCCCAACCATTCAATGGAACAAGGCTTATAAAAATCGTGAGTGGATTGGTGATGTCAGGAAACCTAAAACAAAGAATCTTATAATTGTTAATCCTATTATTAATGATGAAGAGAAATTACAAGAACTACTAAGAATGTTCTTTAATAAATATGCTGGTCATTCTACTCTCTACATTATTGATGATTGCAGTGCAACGAAAGAACTAACAAAGAAAAAAGATATGTTATCAGAATTAGCATTTTCTGGTAGGCATGCAGAACAATCAGTGTGGGTTATTTCGCAGAGATATAATTCTGTGTTAAAAGATTTAAGAGAACAAACAAAATGGCTATGCATGTTCTACACAAAAGATAGAGATAGTTTTGAAAATTGTTTAAGAGAGAATGATGTTATTCCTACTTTGGAAGAACGACAGAGAATAAAAGAAGAACTGAAAAAAAAGAAGCATCGTAAGTTAATTTTGAAGACTGACCAGCCTACTGGTTATTGGTTGGTTGATTGATTATTTTTTTAGCAATGATTAAGTAATGTTTATGCAATGATTAAGTAATGCTTATACAATGCTGTAGCAAATCTTAAGTAATGCTTATGCAATGTTTTAAGTAAAATAGCAATACTAAAAAACAATGCTGTTAGAAATATTATCAATCACTGCAATCTTATCAATAATCATAACAAACACTGCAATCTTATCAATAGTCGGATATGCGATGTTTTATTTTTTAAAAATAAAAAATAAATTACATAAAATAAAAATGAATGCTGAAGAATTATTACAAGACATTGAATGTGAAAGCACTTATGTAGAAAATAATGAACAAGAAACAAAACGTGAGCGATTATCAGCCATTGTTGCTGGTGGTGGTAGTAAGCAGTATCTTGGTAAAGACTTACAACTATCAGACATTGATACAATGACAGCAGAACAAATAAACAAACTTTACTGCAGATATGAAGCAAGATTGGGAGCAAGTATGACTAAGACATTGGGTAATTCTTTCATTAGCTTATACGTTATGGGTGTATCAAAGTATTTCAATGTTGTTAATCCACCTAAACTGATACAAGACTTAGAGGAAGACCCTTTAATCAATCACGCTTTGACAAGTTGCTGTTGTGAATTGTATTATAGATATGGAATGTATCTTGCTCCATTAACTGCAATGCTAACAACAGCAAGACATATTGATTTTAATAAAAAAGAAAATATCCCCTTAGAAAAAGATAATGAGTGATAGTGAAGTTAAAACAAAAGACCCAAGACCAGTAGTTGCTGGTAAGAAAGGTGCAGAAGCAAGAAAAAGAAATGCAGAATTAAGAAGAAAGGAGACTGATACTATAAAGAAAGAAAACATGGAATTAAAATCTATAACAAAAGATGATGAAGTCAGCTCTCCAAATTCACAGAATATAAATATATACAAAAATTATATACCATTATGCATAACAGTTGGAGTTGTTGGAATAGGATTGTATATGTACAAGTCTAAACAAGTTGTACCACAACAACCTATGATGCAACAACCTGCACCTATTATACAACAAAAAGAAATTGACCCATTTGAATTTAATTAATTTAAAAAAATAATATTCTCATTAAAAAAATGACAACCTCAATAGACGGAAAACAAATTGCAAACATGTTATATCATGCTGGAGTGGAAACTGTATTAACTGTTGGATATTCAGAATTAGGTAGAAAACTATTGAAAAGACCAGCACCAAAAGTAGATTTTAATATGACAGATATTGGTATGTTGTCCATTGATATATTACTTGCAATGGCAACAAAGGATATGCTTGTTAAGCAAGGTATTATTCCTGCAGATATTATGAAGTAATTTTAATATTTTTTTTTATTCATCTAAAAAAATGAGCACAACAAATAAGACATTGCAATTAGTATATGAAGGAGCGGTAGTATCTGCAATATCAATTGGATACATGACTATATTTACAAAATTAATGAAACGTCAAACAATAAAATATGATTTCAATGATTTCTTTTATATTGCTGGTGCAATGTAAAGGTATTCTACCAGTTTCATTATTTGGTTAATTATATATTTTTTTTTTTCATTATATAAAAATGGCAAGTGCAGTAGCATTAATGGTTGGAGGAGCAATTACAAACGCCTTAGCCTTTTCAGGTAGTAATTATTTATTTTCACATATGGGTAGTAATAGTGATGAAGAGAGAAAACGACATGATAAAGCGATGGAACAGTTAGAAGCAGCAACAACTGCGTGGAATGAGAAGAGAACAGAAAGATTGGATTTTATTAATGAACAGTTAAAAAAGGAACATCATGCTTTGAATGAGATCAGTGATGTTGATACTGCTATGAAACAGTATTACTATATTACAGGAAAACAATTACCAGATAATTTATCCACACCAAAACCTACATTAAGTGATTTTTACACTCCATCAGAAGACCAGAAAAATAGAGAGATTGCATTTGTTGTTGGTGGTATGGCATTGACAGGATTTGTTGCTTGGAAGTTGATGTAGGTAAAAAAAAAATATTTTTTGACATAATCTTTATGCATGTAATTCTTTCTTTGGAAAAACTAAATCATAAGCATGATATTTATTTTTTTTATTATTCTTACATGGTTTCAAACCAAGTGGTCTTACATAAAATGGTGGTTCTTTACCTTCTATCTTCTTTGTGAGATGTGCAGGACTCCATACTTCACCATTGTCTTTGAGAGTTAAAATTACACTCACACCATTGTCTGTGTCAATTGTTCTGTAGTCAGTGATTGTATAAATGTTGTTGATTTCTAAATCAGTCCATTTCTTTGTGCTAAATTGACTTTGTTCTTTTAACAACGCTTCAAATTCATCAGTTGAGATATTTTGAATATTGTTGTTTGACATTTTTTATGTTTATAAAATTTTCTTAAATATAAATAAATGAATATAAATAAATGGAGAAGATATACTATAGTCCAAAAGGTTTCTGGAAAGGACACTCAGCAGTTAGTAAATTAGCAAAAGAAGCAAAGGTTAGTCAGAAACAAGCATTAGAGTTCTTAAAGAAACAAGCAATTTGGCAAATATATTTACCTGCACCTAAGAGAATAATAAGACCAAAATTTGATGTGTCTGCAGAGAATGAAGTTCATCAGGCTGATTTGTTGTTTTTACCTCACGATACTATTGGTAGAAAAACATACAAGTATGCATTAACAGTGGTTGATATTGGAACAAGATATAAAGAAGCCGAACCTTTGACGTCGAAAGATAGTAAAGAAGTTGCAAATGCTTTTGAGAAGATTTATAAAAGACATTTGAAGTATCCTAAACTATTGCAAGTTGATTCTGGTAGAGAATTTATGAGTTCCGTTTCAACTTTGATGGAAAAGCATAATACCAAAATAAGAAGAGGTAGAAAAGAAATACACAGAGACCAAGGAATAGTAGAAAGATTTAATAGAACCTTAGCAGAAAGATTGTTTGGTTATCAGTATGCTAAAGAGATTGATACTAAAAAAAGAAACAGAGAATGGGTTAAGAGATTATCTGATGTTATTAAAGCATTAAATAAGGAGACG
This sequence comes from Lucinisca nassula, assembly GCA_963580285.1. NCBI lineage: Eukaryota > Metazoa > Mollusca > Bivalvia > Lucinida > Lucinidae > Lucinisca > Lucinisca nassula. Next base: position 15,081,751 of record OY757016.1, read on the forward strand.
AAAAAACCTCCTCCAATTATAACAAGAAAAGTTGATGCTGAAATTTGTCCTTATGCAAATGTTAGATATTTGTATCAACCTGGAGAATTAGAAGGTGGTGGAAAGAGAAGGGCTACTGACCCAGTATGGTCTGTTGATATTCATAAGATTGACTATCATATTATAACGCAGGGAATAAGAGTTTATTATTTGAAATCTCCTGCACCTAAGAGAGGGTTTGTCAAAGAGGAATTACTTATTGTTCCGGCTGATACCCATACGCGTATGTCGTGATTCCATCTGGTGCTATGTATCTTTTTGTGTCTAAAGGAGAAAGTGTAGTCTTATTTACTTTTAATCCATATATGTTGTGATGCATTGAGCGTAGCATGTTCATTGAGTGTGTGTATTTCTTTTTGTTGAATAATGCATCTCTGTAGTTTTCAAAATTGATTTGTTTTTTGATTACATATTTTTTTGTTCCTTTCGCTTTTTTGATGACTTGTTCATCTGCTCTTAATACTGAATATAATTTAGGACGAAGACCAATATATTCTGATATTGAAACACCAGCACATTCATCCTTCATCTTACCTATGACCTTCTTGTTTGTTTCATCGTATAGTGGATGTTCTTTTGGATAATCAGAGAAATCGTATTCATCTTTCATTTCAGACATATCTTTGTAAGCATCTTCAGTTTTAATGGCTACTAATAAACTATCAGTATCGGTGTATAACAAGGTGCAGTTATCACCATACTTCTTTTTCAATGTATTATAATACCAATCATACATAAGATGTTTTGATAAATCTAAAACACAGAAGCCAACATATATTGGTTTATTTAGAGTTAATCTTGTTTTATTCACTTGAATGGCAGATAACTCATCAGAGAACTTTACTCTACGATTGAAGTTTGGTTTGGCTATTATCTTGCGGATTTTTTCATTTTCACTGCCATCTGTTTTGACTAATTTAATATCAACTCTTTTACGTATGTTTTCCATTGTTTTGCCAAATACTGAGTTGTTCATAAGTTTAAAGAAATCTTTTTCAAATGTAGTCTTTGCTTTTTTACGTAATTCTGTATTCAGACGTATGTAAGGTTCCATCCAAGGTTTCTCATCAAATTCTAATATTCTGTGTATTTTTGTTATTTTCATACCAAGTTGTTTGTATAGTCTCAAGTTCTTGTAATGTACTACATATTTCTTCTTATCCATTAGATTGGGGACAAGTTTTTCTGTTTTTAACATACTATTTTCAATTAGTTCATTTTGATAGTCGGATAACCATTCTTTTTTAATTGCTAATTTTTCAGGTGCAAGTGGATAGTCGTTATGTAGTTTATGTAAATGTTTGGGATATTCTAAATCTACTTCATATATTCTTCCTCTACCTTTTTTTAGTGGTTGAAGTTCTCCATCTATTAAATCTTTATTAGTTATCCATTTGAAAACACCATATGGAAGTGGTTGGCTCATTGAATGACCATATAAATTATTTGCATCTAAATACATTATGTAATTGTCTTCTTCATCTGGATTATAATCTGCGACATATTTATTGTTTGCTTTTGCGTGTCTTTTAGAAACCATACTTATTCCACCTCTCATTCCTTTTTCAATGAAAAGATGCATATCCAAATCTGATAGAAGTTGTAATTCTATTTTTGTGTATTTTAGAAGAGCATCCCAAGATAGACCAGGTGCAGTGTAGTAATGTAGAGGGTCAAGTTTATAGTTATTCATACAGGTTTCTCTAAACTTTTGAAAAACATCTGCAAGTAAGAGAACATCTGTTTTGAGATATAAATCATGATAATCACCAAGTGTTTTACAGTTAAATTGTTTCCATACTTTTTGAGCGTGTTCATAGTCTTTTTGTTTGATACTTTCATCTGTTAGAGAACTGTAGAATTTGTCTATTGGTGGTAGTTCAGTTTCATTGAATCTTTCTTGACTGTCAATATATTCGTATGGATAGATACCTTTACGAGCAAGAAGATGTGAGTTAGTTGTATGTTTTACAGTTAATGGTAAGTCTGATTTGTTGAGTTGTTCATATCTTGTATTGTGGCATTTTTTACATTTTGCTGTTAATAACCAATTTTCATTGATGTTTATTTCTTCTGTATCTTTACATTTTTCACATTCTGTACTTACACCAATTGCTCCATCTACCAACTTTTCAAGAGAGGAAGCCATAAATTGAAAACTGTCTAAGAATTTTAGCTGTCCAATGTTGAATGAGATGAATTTCTCTGAATTATTTGCAATACAAGTAATGTTTCCACTTGCTTTGTGTATTTTCTGCATTATTAGATGGCTATCATAACCTTTTAAGTTGTGGAAGACAACTGGAATTTTGGTTTTATTTGGTTTGATTGCAAGTTTTAGATTACAAGATTTGTGTGCTGGTCCTCTATATTCTCCTGTGAAATGACAGTGGTCTTTTACTTTTGGATTCTTTTCATTATCAATTTCTTTTTCACATATCCAACAATGAGTAGCCTCTTCATAATCTTGTATGTTCTTTTCTGTCATTATTATTTTTTTAGGATGTTTGAAAACGTTGTTAATGTTTTCTACTCCACATTCTAAATGATTTAGAAAAACCTCTGCATCATCTTCACCTCTGTATATTACTGGTTTGTCTGCTTTACCATCATATCTAACAACTTGATATCCAAATCCACACGCTTCGTGTTAGCTTGTTATTTCTGATTTGTCTCCTTTTTGTTGTGATTTGGGTTTGATTTGTGCTTCAAAGTCAGCATAGATAACAAATGGAACGGGCATTTGATTTTGATGGTTTTTAAACTTGATAAGACCTTTTGATGGCATTTCTATTCGCATTGGAGATTTATTTATGCCTTCACAGTCTTCTTTGTGTTTGATTAGTAGGTCTTCTCTTGAAAAACCGTGAAGACATCTTTCACAAAAGTAAGTAGTTCCGTGTTTGTTATTCTGATTACGAAGTAATCTATTTAGGCTTTTAATCCAACAGTAGTGATATTTTGTTTCCTTTTGTGGTTTTTCATCTGGATTATAATTTTCATCTATTTCTCCTTCTTCATTATCATCAATTTCCTCTTCAACTTCTGTTATCAAAAGCAGGTTAATTCTTTCTTTATCATTTGATTGATTTGAAATATGATATGGAAATACAGTAAGTTTCTCTGTCTTTTTTGTGATTGTATATCCATAAACATTGATTGCTATATTGTTTTGTTTCTCAACTTTTGGTATTTGTGAGATTGGTGTGGGAAAGTCAATTCCTTCCATATTCAGATTAGGACATTTTTTATAACTATATACATTATTCAAGTTATTCTTTGCTGGATATAAGGCAGATTTTAATGCCCATTCTAAACATCTATTATCATTGTTTTTCATATTAATTATTGCTTGTTTGTTTGCTATTACTTTTGGAAGAGGAATATATGAAGAACCTTTGAGTGGTTCATATTTTGCTATGTTAACATAGAGTTTGATACAATGGTCAATTTCTAAACCTGTTGCGGTATTTGTGAATTTTTCAATCCATGTTTGTATATAAGTTGTTTGTTTGTTATAGTTTTCATCTAAATTATTTTCATTAAGAACTGCACATTGTTCTCCGTGTGATGCACCGATAACTTCTTTTCTTTCACCATTAAGTTCATCTTTAAAAAACTTTATAGATAACCCAATTGAAAATTTAATACCATTGTATTCTTTAATGTTTTCATTAATTTTATCTATAATGACAGATTTTTTATCATTAAACAAAATATTTGGGTCTTTATATTTATGAGCATCTATTTCATACGCTTTGAAGTAATTGCATAATGGATTATCAACTAATTTTATATCATCATTTATTACTTCTGCATTGACGGCTTGTTTTCTTTTCTTTTTATTTCTACGTCTTTTACGCAGATTATCTAATGCAGAAGTTTGTTGTGGTGCATCACTCTTCTGTTTCTCAATATCTAAGGATTTAAGACCCTTGTCTAAAGCCTCATCACTAATTCTTCCTTCACTATGCAATTGTATCAGTCTCTCTACAGAACTCATTTTTTGTTTTCTTTTAAACTATAAAAAAAATTTTTTAAATATAATAATAAAAATGGATATAGAAAAAGCAAAGATGCAAAATATATGTGCTATGTTGCCGTTAGGTTCAAATAAACCATGTAAAAACAAATCAGTAAAGCATTCTATATACTGCAAGGCTCATAATTTTATTATAAAACATAACAAAAGTAAAGTAGTGAAATGTTTGCAATGTGGTAAAGGTACTACAGCAAAATATCAAATCTGTGATAAGTGTGGTGGAAAGAATTTTAGAGAAAAACAGAGATATTTTAACTCTATAAAACCTTTTAAGCAGGAAATTGCAAGATTGAGTATGATAGAGTGTTGAGGATGATTCAGGTGTTATTGAGAGGGCGATAATTTATTTTTTTTTATGCTCAAGTCGGCGATATAGTTTGTATCGCCGTCGGAAAATTGTGGTATAATATATATATAGATTATGCTCCAATCGGCGATATAACGAACGAAAGTGAGGTATATCGCCGTTGGAGCATAATCTATATATATGGTGCTAATGAGCCCTGTGGCATGACAAAGTTTGACCC